>OX451738.1:357224159-357783099 GCA_948472305.1 Vicia faba
ACGATGATAAGAAAAAGGTCCTTTATTATAAGAAAGCAATTAATCTTCTTCAAGGTGCACTTTGCATGGATGAATTCTTTCGTGTTTCGGCGTGCACAACGACAAAGGAAATTTGGGATACTTTAGTTGAAACACACAAAGGAACAATTGAAGTCAAAATATCAAGATTGAATACATTGAGTCAAGAGTTCGAGATGTTTAGAATAGAACCCGAAGAATCTATTCTAAATATGCAGAAAAGATTTGTCCATTTGACGAATCATTTAAAAGCTCTTGGTAAAACTCTCACCAATGAAGAACTCAACCTAAAGGTGCTTAGATATTTAACTAGAGAATGGCAACCGAAAGTAACAACTATTTCAGAAAAGAAGAATTTATCCAATATGTCATCCGCAACTCTATTTGGTAAACTTCAACAGTACAAATATATAGAAAATCGGATACTCCTATAAGCTTGCATGTATAGCCTATTATAACAGATATGCATATCCTTCTATAACATTGACTGGCATAAACATAACCTAGTATAATATAAATAAACACTCATAGATTAATACACATGAAAAACATTGTATAAAAATGAAAAACAGGATAAATTTTTTCATTCAATTGCTTAACATGTAACATTATAACAACAAAATAACAAAATAAAAAAAAACAAAAGAAACATTTCATCTATTACAAGGTTAAGTTTATGACAAATTGAGATCTAAGCAAGTCAAAACAACAAAAAACAATGTGTTCCAAATTTTCTTTCACTTCATGTTGTACTTCAAACCCACTTAAGGGCTGGAATTTCTTGCTTTTGTGCCTCTATTATGGCTCTTTTTTTTCTTCAAGATTATGAACATGCTCCTCATTTGCTTTCATTAATATTTCATAACTCCTTTTTTGCTTCATTATAAAGTGATCCTTCTCATCTTCAACTTATTAATAGAACCACTAAAAGAACCCAAATCCGGTTTGGGTAAAGCCTTGTGTACATCAACAAACACATTTGTTACCCAGATTTTTCGAGTAGCAAGAATGACAAAATATGGAAACTAGATTACCTTAAAATGGGGACATACCCATAATTTCATTCCTTAGTTGATAATAATTGTTTTCCTATGAAGCACATCAATGTCTCCACAACGACAAAGAGGTCTCCATCACATCTTGGAACTTGAGTACACATTTGAATACATACTTCCAAAACTCTTCCCTTTCGTAATGGATGAGCAATGCCCAAAACTGATTGTTTCCTATGATTCAATGTACAAATTTATATATTTGAGCTATGAGTATGATGCCTATGGATATTTATGCCCTAAATCAATTTAGGGTTCTAACTTGCAAATAAATTTGGGAAGAAAAGCATATCAAACAAAGAAGGTGATGACTATGCTACCAAGTAGGATGCCACACGTGCATAAATAGACACCATTAGTGGGAATTAGACGGAAATGACTTATACGAAAATGTTTGAAGAATTTAGAGATTCAATTGGTCTTTTTTTAAAGTTAAGGGTCCAATATGGATAACCCTTCCAAGGAAAAGGATACCTGGAAGGGGAAATGTGAGGCAAATGAATAATAAATATCCAAGCTCCAATATGAAATATTGGCTCTTTGGGAGAAGGTGAGTCGGGTAAAATATTTTTAAGATGAGGCAAAAGTTCATGGATTCCCTTCCTCTCTTTCGGTCAGAATTACTGAGCTTGAATCTTCTCTAGAAACAAATTAGAAGTCTCAAAAAGAGGCCACCGCCATGACTACTACAAAGATGAAATTGCATTTTGAAAAGGCCATGAAAGCTCTTAAATTGGATAAAGGATCTCGGGTTAAGGAGCGCGAGCCTATAAAGGAAAGGTGGTTAGTTTGAGGAATAAGGTTGATGAGGCCCTTAAGAAAACTCTTATAAGGGTGTACGGGGAATTCGACCAAGGTTCCAACCAGTTGGAAACATTTTGTCGGGATATTCCTATTCTTCATTGGAAACTTGACTCACATAAAGTCATTAGAGACATAGCTTTGGTGGAGGATAACGACATAACACCTCAATATGGAGAGGCTTGAATTTATTTTATGTTTAATGTAAACAGGATGTTGTACTTTCATGTTACATGTATGAACAACAATATCTATTTATTTACCTTTCCTTGATTACCATTTCTTTATGTTTGTTGTAATTTGTTTAATATTGTATCTGGTCTTCTTGTTGTACCATCTATGTCATTCTTGACTCAATTTCTTAGCTTCAAACGAGCTTATGGTTTTTCTTTTGTTGTGATCAAATTTGATTGTTCTGTTAAATGGGTGCTTACACCGTGTGTATTGTCCTCTCTAGGTCCTTTCTTGAGCTATAACTTACAATATCTTTGGAGTTCACTATTACATGTCTCTTTGGTGAGGCTTGGCGTAACCATTAAACTTTGTTGTCTTTCATCCGGATCAATGAAAGTTAGAGTAACCATAAAGCCTCGTTGTTACTCGTCCCAGTCAAAGGGAACTGGTGTAACTATTAAGCTTTTCATTATCTATACTAGTTTAGGGGAGTTTACAATTCATCAGCATCCTAAGAAAATTCCCTTTCCACATGATTTATTTTGGTTCAGGATGGACATCTCTTGGGCTCTACTGCCTACACTCTTGCAACAGATAGTTCCTAAGATGAGGGTGCTCCAGTTGCGCGTTTTTCTTAGTGGGATCATGTTTCACAATTTCAGTATATACCACATCCCAAAGATTATAATATTATAACATCTCTTTAAGCAAAATATTTTGAGGCTCAAAATATTTATCTTGTGTGCATCATGGGTGTTGTACCCCAAAATTTGCCCTCCCATTTCTCAATGATTTCTCATCACAAAGCCCTTAGAGCTCAAGATCCAGTTAGGGTTTCATCTGCTCAAGACTTCTCCTTGCACTGTTGACCTAAATTAGGGTTTGTGTTTGCACAAAGATGTTTTGACCAAAAATGCCTAAGATGACTTTCATGCTTCATATTGGACTCCCAAGTTTATCCATACCAAGTTTCAAGTCTTGATTCCAAGTTTTGCCCAGTCAATTGGACAGTTGACCTAGAAATCAGCTGTATTGGGGAAAAAGTCAACTGTGGCCAATTGACAGTCAAACCTCATGAAAATTGACCCACATCAACATTATGAACTCATATGAACCATTTGATCAAGTTTGGATCACAATTCCACAAGAAATTTGATCAGATCACCAAAAGGGCAAAATGGTCATTTTTAGGGTTTTGACTGCACAAAGGCAATTTTTAACTGTTTGACCCAACCAATGGCAAACCAAGCTCACATATGGACTCAAGGACCCCATGGAATTATCTTGACATGCTCAACAAACTCAAAAGATCCCAAGTACACAGGATTGACAGTTGAATTTCCCAGTCAATTGATCAATTTTGACTGTATACTGAAAAGTCAAACTTTGACTTTTTGGTCAAAATCAAGAGTCAAGATTCATTTTTCATCAAAACATGCCAAATCATGAAACTTGTTCACCAAGAAATCACAAAATGCAAATTAGGGTTAGAAATTAGAATTTTTCATAACTTAGAATTTTTCTAAGTTATGAAAAACCCTAATTTTTCCCCAACTTTGCCCCACTTTCTCACCAAGATCCATTTGGATTCAAACAAAAGTCAAAACATGAAAGTTGTAGCTTGTTGCATAATCTACAACTTTGATTCACAAAGTTTTCCCAAATGAGGCTTGTATCTCAAGTTACAAATTTTTGAATAAGGGCACTAAACCATTCTTAACTTAGTGAATTTTTGACCTATTTTGACAAGGTTTTCTACCCAACTTCAAGGCCATTTTCCATACACTTCCACTTGGAATTTCAATTTGCATTTCAAAGATGGATTGTAGTACTCATTCCAAGCTTTCTAAAATGTCCAAGAACTTCTCAAACAACCTCATGGTTAGGGAGAATCGAATTTTACAATATAGCAAAAACTCACTTTTGATTAGGCCAAGTTACATGTTCATAACACTATGCATTTTCAAGACTCAGCATGCCACTTGATTACAGGCCTTTTATCTCAATTACACTCATAAATTTAATGTAAAACCTTTGTGCCAAGGCCATGTTTTGTGTGTTCAAGCATTGCCTAGAAGATTAATCCATTTATAGATAAAGCATTTCTTCCATTTTTGCAAAAGGTAACTTTATGTCCAATTGAAAATCCAAGAAGTACAGTTAAGATCTCTTTGGCACAAGTTTAGGGATTAATCACACTGATCAAGACTGAGTTATGCAGCATGTTATGGGGGCCTCTAGCTGCCTAAACACCAACTTGACCTTTTTTGCTTAAGTGCTAAGAAACATTGCATTATTCAACACAACTCTCATATCAGCTTGCAAACCCTTAAGCAAACTTGTGAAACACATCCAGGACATCCCAACCAAGCTAGTACACGACCCTAACAACCCTCATACACTCCCAATCCCAGAATCACCTTCAAAACTGCAAGAACAGGGCCAGGCCTGCACTTTGAGTGCCATCTCCCATTTCTCTCAAGCTTTCTTGCCCAAACCAGTTCACACACATTTCCTAGCATCTATGCAAGCTAACCATGACTTGAAACACCACCTGTAATTCCTCTAACAAGTTCCACCATTTTCACTTTTTCATTTTGCAGTTGAAGTTCTACAGCTCAATTCAAGGTGTCTCAAGGCAAAGTAAATATTGGAACAACATCACCACACCTCAAGGAAGCTATACCAACCATTATCTTGCACTGAAAGCTCCCCCATTGCTAGATAGAACTTCAACTGAACAGGTATTTTGGTGAACTTCTATCTCTCTTATTAGGCATCATTAGCTCTAAGTTTGTGAATAAACAATGTTCTACTCATGCCACTGAACCTGTACATGCTTTTACTTTTCATTTCTTTTGCTTGAGCTGTGAGAATTTAAGGTTTGAAAATGGCAGAAAACTTAGGTCAGGATTTGGGATTGTTAAAATTCTCTCTCATTTCTGAGAGTTAGGAGATGTTCTTTATATATTTGGAATCGTGGTTTCATGCTTAACAATTTTTGTGTTGAAAGTTTGTGCAAAAGATCAAAGAATCAGGATGTTTGAACTGGAAGAAACAGGCGCGCGTTTTGGACAGTTTTTTGTCTGAAGGTTGAAGAAGAAGCCACATGGGCTGGGCCTGTGTGGTCTTTTCTTTTCACACCCTATTTCCATTTTCATACCGCCCAAGCCCATTTTGTGTATTTTTATGATTTTTTTGATTTTTTCTTTTTCATTCTGACTCATTCATTTTTTCTTATCATATTAAAAATATAAAAAAATATTTTTGCATCATTTTTATGTTTTTTAGACATTTATTGGATTATATTGATATTTGTATACAAATAAATAAATAACATATGATTTAGAATAAATAGAGAAATAATGTAAACACATTTTATTTTTATTTTTATTTTGTTTTATCTTCTTGAAATATTTTTGTAAAAAACATACTTTTTTTATAAATATTAATTATTATTATTTTATATATATATATATATATATATTATGTATTTATTAAATAATAAGGATATATATATATAATATATATATATATATATATATATATATATATATATATATATATATATATATATATATATATATATATATATATATATATATATATATATATATATATATATATATATATATATATATATATATATATATATATATATATATATATATATATATATATATATATATATATATATATATATATATATATATATATATATATATATATATATATATATATATATATATATATATATATATATATATATATATATATATATATATATATATATATATATATTAATACACTTAGGATAAAATACAAAAATATACATACTTTTATTTTATTAACATTTAATACTAAAAAATACATTTTTACAAATATA
Organism: Vicia faba; assembly: GCA_948472305.1. NCBI lineage: Eukaryota > Viridiplantae > Streptophyta > Magnoliopsida > Fabales > Fabaceae > Vicia > Vicia faba. The sequence goes on from OX451738.1 coordinate 357,230,091, forward strand.
CTTCATTTTTATTTTATTTTTTGTATGTAAATAGTAAATATTATATATATATTAAGTAATTAATACCCTTTTGATTAAAATTAGGGTTTTGCCCTAAAACTATGAAAATAATCCAAAAAATAATACCTTTTTATTTCTCTTTTTTATTTCATATAAATGATACTTTTTTTCATACACATAAAAATTCTTTTTTACATTTTGCATATTTATTTCATTTCCATTTAATTATGCAATTATTTGTCTTGTAAATATTCAAAGAAAATGATGTAATAGCTAGGTTTAAATTCTTGTCTAAATAACCCCCATTTGAACATTTGTACCCCCCTCCCCATATTATTATGTTGTAATAGTGTAGGAATTTAAATTTCGCACTTTAATGTTTTCTAAACATACCATGCTAGAATTAGGGTTTGTATGCGAATAAAACGAACAAATTAGTTTGACCTAATCTCAAGATAAACAAGCATGAAAATGGACAACACATTTCACACTTGCACCCCTAGGGTATTCCACTTTGTTGCCTTCAAATAAATTGGGCCATATTGTATGTTGAATTTCTTTGGGTAAAACAAACAATCAAATGATCATAAGTCCCTCGATGACGCTTTCAAAAAGTTGCCTAAAATGATCAAATCCTTTTCAAAGAAAAAATTGCCCAAAGACATTTAACACTATTGCAATTATGGCCTAAACGATGACCCGCGCCTGTCCCTTTCACCTCCTAATACAAGTTTGTCCACCAAATGCAATGGTGGAACAAAATTGTCAAAAGGGTTAAAACATAACAAAAATCTTTGAGAACCTTAGGGTAGATAACTCTTAGGTACTTGTCAATTTGTAAAAGAAAACACTTGCCTATTTTCAAACCACACTTCACAAACACTTTCAAAACAAACTTTCAAAAAACCCTTGAACATCTTTTCAAAAAGACAAACACCTTTTGTAAAACATTCGAGTAAAGAATTATTACAAGGGTAGCCTGTACAAGGCATCTTTTTAAAACATTTTCAAAACCACGCACAAAGCACCATTTCAAACAATTGAAAACCAAGGCAAGTTGATCTAAGCAAGTACCTAAGAGCCCATGGATAACCATGGATAGAAAGGGTGCTAATACCTTCCCTTTCTATAATCTACTCCCCGAACCCAAGAAAAATCTCAAAGGTTTTTGCTGTGCTTTTTAAACCTTTCCTTAGGATAAAATAAAAATTCGGTGGCAACTCTTGCTCAACCGAAACATTTTGCAAAAAAAAACGCAAAACCCTAGTCAGTTCTCCCACCGTATCACAGAACTGGCGACTCTGCTGGGGAGAATTTTAAAAGTGGAGTAACCTTAGGGCTTAGATCACCCTCTTGCATGACTAATTGTTTGATTTGATTGCTTTATATTTTTGGCTCTCTTGTTTGGGTTTGCAATCCTACACCCGAATTTTGGGAAACATTCATAGATAGCAATGCGTTATGGAAACTGTGCGGGGTATACCGACACGGTTGAAGCAATAGCTATATTAGTGCGACATATTTGTGAGTACCAGTAACCCTTGAGTTCAATCAAGGAGAGTACGGGGCCGCTGAGTGATGTCACTAAGCACTAATGACCTAGAACCTTACTTGACCATCTTGGCCTTTTATTAGGGGTAGTGAGATGACCGACTTTGGTGCAGTCCGAAGTTGGTAGATACTCGATACTACACTCATTGAGGGTTGTTTTCTTGGAATATTTTGGTCGCTAGTTAAGTGGCTAAACTAAAACAATGAACAATGAAAACAATCCCGTGATATTGAGCTCCTTAGAACCCAGTTACTATTTATAGGACAGGTTTTTAAGCCAACTACACTCAAGAGGGTACTTACCTATGAAAGCTCATGCAAGCCTGAAACTAGGGTTTGGTATGATTTGCTTGTACATATGTTTTATGCATACATCATGGACATCATAAAACACCATATGCATTCACTAACCATTTCAAGGGTTTTGGATCTTCATCTTTGTTCCTGTTTTGTAGGTCATGGAAATTCCTCGCAGAAAAACCATTCAAGTCAACCTTGTGAGAATCTCTCCTCAACTCAAGGAGCTCACCTCAAGAATTCCGGAAAGCTCATCCTTCAGTGAAAGACATGGTAGACTGCTCAGCCTAGTCAACACCAACATTGAAGAAGACATGATAAAAGTGCTATTCCAGTTCTTTGACCCTCTTCACCACTGTTTCACTTTCCCCGATTACCAGTTGGTGCCCACGTTGGAGGAGTTTTCTCAACTCCTGAGAATTCCTATCCTTAATCAACTACCTTTCAACGGTACGGAAAAGGAACCAAAGCCGGAAGGTGTTGCTCGAGCATTACATCTACAACCATCCGACATCAAGGGGCATTGGGAAACCAGAAGCGGCGTCAATAGATTCTTAGCAAAATTCTTGTTTGAGAAGGCACAAGAATGTTGGAATTCATTGGACCTACAAGCCTTTGAAGAGATTGTGGCACTCCTTATCTATGGGTTGGTCTTGTTCCCAAATCCTGACCAATTGGTAGATGTCAACACCGTCAAAATCTTCTTGTCCAGAAATCCAATACCAACATTGCTTGGGGACATCCTTCACTCATTTTACACACGAACAATGAGAAAGAGGGGTGTTCTCATGTGCTGTACTCCTATCCTTGCAAGGTGGTTTATTTCGCACCTTCCACAATCTGTCTTGAAGAATGACCAAGGTTCAAGGTGGTCCCAACGATTGATTACTCTTACTCATTCTGATGTACGTTGGTGTTCTCGGTCCAGGGAAAATGTCATCATCGTCGATCGTTGCGGAGAGTTTCCTAATGTTCCTTTACTTGGAATTAGGGGAGGTATCACCTACAACCCTTGCCTAGCTTTGAGGCAATTTGGATATGCACGGAGGGATGGCCCTCACGACATGTTGATTCCTAACCTAGTTTTTGACTTCGACAACGATGCACAAGGACTTCGCCAAAGGTTCATCAGAGCTTGGGGAAAACTCAACAAGGTTGATAGCAAGACTCTGGGACACAAGAACTCCATCCCTCTTGAGCCCTATCTCAAGTGGGTACGAGCCCGAGCCCAAAGTCTAATGATGCCTTATCCTCATGTACTCCCAGTGATTAAAGAGCCCGTCAATGAAGGAGAGGTTCCCTACACCATCCTACATCCAAACATGCCTACATCGTGGGAGGAAATGCAGAAAAGTTGGATTCAGCTCAAGGAGGAACGAAATACTTTTGAAGCTAGCTTCTACGCCAGTGAGAAGAAGGTTCTAGAGCTTACCCGCCGACTCCATGAGCAAGAGGCCCTCAACACCTACATCGCACCAAAGAGGATGCGCAATGTCTTTTTGCATTAAGAAGTTATTTTGTAATATTTGGCCCATGGGGCATTTATGTACTAACAACTTTCTTCTTATTAATATGACGTGCGTTCTTCTTTGTCTGAAATAATTTTGAATGTTCTAAATCCTTGAATGCATTTCATACATAAGCATACCATTCATCATATGCATAAGCAGGTCTCACTCCAGGTTTCCTTATCTGTCTGCTGTTTATTTCAGTAGGATGGATCTCGAGCAAACAGTCAAAGACCTACAAGCTCAGAATGCACAGTTCCAGCAACTCCTGATGACCTTGGCTAAAGGTCAGGAGGATATCAAGACTCAATTGGGGAATAAGGACCCAGTGAAAAAGAAGAAAAAGAGGATTGGGGTGGCTACTTTGGGGAGAAGATTTGACGGAGAAGCTCGGAGAGTGCTTGAATTTCCTCCTATTTCTGATGAAGGGACTAGTAAAAGAGATGGAGCTGTGGTGCCTTCCGAGTCTGATGCGGAAGAAGAAGAGGTTGAAGAGGATGAAGATTATTCTGACCAGCAATACCCTCCAGCTGATGATAAATATAAAGGTTTAGAAGACAGATTGGCCGCCATGGAATTACAAAGAGTACCGGGTTTGGATTTTGAAGACTTGGGCTTGGTTGCCGGGATTGTGATTCCCCCAAAATTCAAAGTGCCAGTGTTTGTGAGGTATGATGGGCTATCCTGCCCCAAAATGCATCTCAGGTCCTACGTGAGAAAGATTCAACCCTATACGGCAGATAAAAACCTCTGGATTCATTTCTTTCAAGACAGCCTTTCGGGAGCTCAGTTGGAGTGGTTTTATCAGCTAGAAGGAACCAGTGTCCGAAATTGGGAAGATTTGGCTACCGCTTTCTACAAACAATACCAGTATAATTCTGATCTTGCTCCTACTCGTACCCAACTTCAGGGTATGTCACTAGGAACAAGCGAGGGATTCAAAGAATATGCACAAAAATGGAGGGATTTGGCTGGCAGGGTGCAACCTCCTTTAACCGACTGTGAACTCGTTGATATGTTTCTCGGGACCCTATCCGGGCCATTTTTCAATCATTTAATTGGTAACTCTTCCGCGGGATTTACCGATTTGATCTTAACAGGCGAAAGAATAGAAGCTGGCATCAAGTCAGGAAAGATTCAGAAGGGTGTTGCCGCAAGTATTGAGAAGAAGCCTTTTAAGAAGGAAACAACTATGGTATATTCTCAGAGAAGAGCAGGGAAGACGGAGCGTCGGCCAACTGTGGGGGCCGTAATGATTCAAAACACTCCGAGTGAGCAGCCTCGCTATAACCAGTCCAGACCAAATCAACAACGAGTGGAACGGCCACAACGGCAGTTTACCCGTATTAACATGACTCCAGCGCAAGTGCTTCCCCATCTATTGAAGTTGAATCTCGCCACCATCAAGGAGGCACCAAAGAATGTGAATACGTCCTCTCCGCATTATCATGCCAATGCTAAATGCGCATACCATTCAGACAGTGTTGGACACGACACCAATGATTGTTGGGCACTCAAGCATAAAATCCAAGACCTGATAGAAGCTAAGGAGGTGGAGTTTGACGCTCCAGAGAAGCCTAATGTGATATCTGCACCCATGCCGAAGCACGGCCGAAATGTCAATGCCATTGAAGAAGATTTGTATGTTGCTGATGTCAGTGATCTGACTACTCCACTGCTAACCATTAAGTTGAACCTGTTGAGGGCCGGGATCTTCCCAGGATGTAAGGAAGACTGTTATTGTTGTTACTCTCTGCCGTTTGATTGTCCGTTACTGAAGAAAGGCATCCAAGGCCTTATGGATAGTCGACAAATTTTGTTTGAAAAAGTTTCTGCTGTTCCAGTTCATATTGAAGATGTCTCAATCATAACCATTCACGCCAATCTTTCCAAGGCCGTCAAAAAGCCTGTTAAGATTACACCAGCTCCGAAATCTGTTCCGTTGAAGATAACAATGCCAGGGCCTGTTCCCTATGTTTCTGAGAAGTCGATACCTTGGAACTATGGCGGTGACGTCTACTACCATGGTATCAAACAAATCGAAATCATTGAAGAAAGTTCGGATGATGAAGAAGCCAGCATTAGTAACATTGCGGGCACTAGCAAAATCACCAGGAGCGGGAGAATATTTTCTCCAGAGATTACCCCTCCAAGAGCAGTCTTTGGACCCTCATCAGCTGACAAGGTCATCCCTGCACCAATAAAACTTTCTGCTAGAACTCTGTTGATTGAAGATGTTGTTGTTCCTAGTACTGTCTCTCCTACCGCTGCTGACAAAGGTAAGGGAATCCAAGATGAGCCCGTCAGGACGAGGGCTCAACCCTTGGTTATCCCGGAAACCTCCAAGAAGGAAATGGATGAGATTTTGAGGATAATCAAAAGAAGTGATTACGATGTAGTAGAACAGCTGGGGCAAACCCCCTCCAAGATCTCCATGCTGGCACTGCTACTTTGCTCGGAAGCGCACGCTAAAGCTCTGATAAAGTTTCTGAAGGCAGCTCATGTGCCCCAAGAAACCTCTGCGGATCAATTTCAAAATTGCGTGGCTAGCCTGACTGCGGACAATGGGTTAGGGTTTTCCGATGCCGACCTAACTCCTAAAGGTAGAAACCACAATGATGCTTTGCACATTTCAATCGAGTGTCGCGGAACTACTCTCGCACACGTCTTGGTCGACACTGGTTCGTCGCTGAATGTTTTACCTAAGAAGGCCTTGGACCGACTAGATTGTGAAGGATTGGAATTGAAGCCGAGTGATATTGTTGTCAGAGCTTTCGATGGTTCGAAGAGAATGGTCCATGGAGAGGTTGAAATTCCCATCAAGATAGGCACTGAGGTGTTTAAATCCACTTTCTATGTGATGGACATCCGTCCGTCATACTCTTGCTTGCTGGGTAGGCCTTGGATACACCATGCTAGGGCAGTCACCTCCTCCTTACATCAGATGATGAAGTATCCTGTCAAGGGAAAGATCATTACTGTCCATGGCGAAGAAGAGTACATGATTAGCCACTTAAATTCTTTCCGGTATGTGGAGGTTGAAGGAGAGTTCATTGAGACACCGTTTCAACATTTCGAAGAAGTCCTTCCTGAAATAGCAGTAGCAAAGGTGGCAGCTGAGACACCAAGACAAATGGCCAGGATGGCATCTCTGGAGGACGCGAAGGCCGCAATAAAAGAAGGGAAGAATTCAGCATGGGGGCAGTTACCTGACATTCCGCATAAGACTGACAAATTTGGATTAGGGTTCACAGCCGCTGGCCAGAAAGCTATGCGCCGTGCGAAGATTAAAAGGGCGCCAGTCAAAATTTCTCCCTACGGAATCAATGCTTTGGAGGATGAAGACAGAGAGAGCAGCATTGAAGAGTGGATTTATCCAACTATCAAGGGAGGATTGAGCAACTGGGAGGCAAAAGACTTTGTCCCCGTCACTTTTATTCATCAGTAATTTATCTGTTAAACATTTCTTATTTGGTCTGTAATATTTGCTTTCAAACAATCCGTACACTATTTTTTCACCTCATGCCTTGCCCGGGGCATGTAGGTCCACTTGTAAGGGTTTTGATTATTTTTCATATCCATATGCCATGTTTAATGATTCATTGGACGTTTTTCATTTGATAAACTGCTTATGTTCATTTTCTTTCCTTTTGCATTTTTTGTTTAAGGATGGCTATCCCTTACACACACCCACACTCACCAATGCAGGTACCCATCCACTCCAGATTCCATGGGTGACTATTCTGCTATATCTTTCAATAACTCTGAAGATCTGGTCAATCTAGCCGAGTATAAAGATGACGAAGGTTGTGAAGTACCCGGGGAACTAGCCAGACTTCTGCAACAAGAGGAAAGGGCCATCTTACCGCATGAAGAGTCATTAGAAACTGTCAACTTAGGGACCGAGGAGGACCGGAAGGAGGTGCAAGTGGGTGCCAATTTGAAACCGAATGTCAAGGAGCGCCTGATACAGTTGTTGAATGAGTATGTTGAAATCTTCGCTTGGTCTTATGAAGACATGTCGGGTTTAGACACAGACATCGTGGTTCACCGTCTCCCCACAAGAGAAGACTGTCCACCAATCAAGCAAAAAGTTCGCCGAATGAGGCCTGACATGTCTGAAAAGATCAAAGCAGAAGTAATGAAGCAATTTGACGCTGGCTTTCTGGCCGTTACGTCCTATCCTCAATGGGTCGCTAACATTGTGCCAGTACCTAAGAAAGATGGCAAAGTCAGGATGTGTGTGGACTACCGGGATTTGAATAGGGCCAGCCCCAAAGATGATTTCCCGCTACCTCACATTGACATTTTAATCGACAATACAGCTCAGCACAAAGTGTTTTCCTTCATGGATGGATTCTCGGGCTACAATCAAATCAAAATGGCCCCCGAGGATATGGAGAAAACAACTTTTGTCACACAATGGGGCACTTTCTGTTACAAGGTGATGCCGTTCGGGCTGAAGAACGCAGGGGCAACCTATCAACGCGCCATGGTAGCTTTATTTCATGACATGATACATCATGAGATTGAAGTTTACGTAGACGATATGATAGCTCGGTCACAAACAGAGGAAGAGCACCTTGAACATCTGGAGAAGCTGTTTGCCAGGTTAAAAGAATACAAGCTCAGGTTGAATCCAAGTAAATGCATTTTTGGAGTTAGGTCTGGTAAACTCATGGGATTCATCGTAAGCAACAAAGGCATTGAAGTCGATCCGGCAAAAGTAAAAGCAATACAAGAGATGCCTGCTCCCCGTACTGAGAAGGAGGTTAGAGGATTCTTGGGGCGCTTAAACTATATTGCCAGATTCATCTCACATCTGACTTCTACCTGTGAGCCAATTTTCAAACTCTTGAAAAAAGATCAGGTAGTCGAATGGAACGACGATTGTCAAGCTGCTTTTGATAGAATCAAGGAGTATTTGCTAGAACCTCATATTCTGATGCCACCCGTCGAAGGAAGACCATTGATCATGTATTTAACCGTCTTGGATAACTCAATGGGGTGTGTTTTGGGCCAGCATGACGAGTCTGGTCGAAAAGAGCATGCTATTTATTACCTTAGCAAAAAGTTTACCGACTGTGAGACTCACTACTCACTGCTCGAGAAAACTTGCTGCACTTTGGTATGGGCTGCTCGCCGACTAAGACAGTATATGTTGACTCATACTACCTTGTTGATTTCCAAAATGGATCCTATCAAGTATATTTTCGAAAAGCCCGCTTTATCTGGAAGGATAGCTAGATGGAAAATGATCTTAACTGAGTATGACATCCAGTACACCACCCAAAAAGCTATAAAAGGGAGTGTACTAGCTGACCATCTGGCTCATCAAGCTATCGAAGATTATCAACCCATGAGATTCGACTTCCCAGACGAGGACATCATGAGTTTGGACAACATTGAAGGTAATGGACCGTATGACAGACCCGAAAAGGGATCCCGATGGACCCTGTACTTTGATGGTGCTTCAAATGCACTTGGAAACGGTATCGGCGCGGTACTCATTTCTCCGGAAGGTTGTCACACTCCTTTCACGGCCTGACTTTGCTTCAGCTGCACAAACAACATGGCCGAATATGAAGCTTGCATCTTTGGCCTCAAGGCTGCTATAGACTTGGAGATCAAATCTTTGATCGTATTCGGGGACTCGGCTTTGGTTATCAGTCAAATCAAAGGAGAATGGGATACCAAGCATCCTAATCTTATCCCATACAAAGAACATGTCCTGACATTGTTGCCTCATTTCGAGCAAATTACCTTCGAGCATTTCCCGCGAGAAGAAAATCAGCTAGCAGATGCTCTAGCCACAATGTCCTCCATGTTTAAACTCGACTGGGATAACGAAGCTCCTCAAATAACCATCGAGCGAATGGATGAACCTGCGCATTGTCACGAGATTAATACCGAAGAAGTAGTGGAACAACCCTGGTTCCATGAAATCAAAAGGTATCTCGAGACTAGAGATTATCCTGAAGGAGCTTCCGTAAATGACAAGAAGTTCTTAAGGAAATTCGCTGCTAAATTCTTCCTGAGCAACGACATCCTTTACAAACGAAGCCATGATTGTGTATTACTCCGATGCGTGGATAAAGCTGAAGCAGAGTTGATCATGACTGACATACACAGCGGCACATTTGGCACTCACTTGAGCGGGCATACAATGGCTAAGAAGATCCTAAGGGCAGGCTATTACTGGCTACCATGGAAGCTGACTGCCATCAACATTCCCGTACTTGCCACAAGTGTCAAGTCTATGCTGACAAAGTTCATATCCCTCTGGTTCCTCTCAACGTCCTGACTGCTCCATGGCCCTTTGCAATGTGGGGCATTGATATGATTGGAGAGATCAAGCCCACGGCTTCCAACGGACATCGCTTCATCCTGGTTGCCATTGACTATTTCACCAAATGGGTCGAAGCAGCTTCCTTCGCCTCTGTTACTAAAAATGTGGTTGCTCGCTTTATCAAGCAAAATCTCATATGTCGGTATGGTGTTCCAGACAGGATCATCACAGACAACGGTACAAATCTGAATAACACGATGATCACTGCATTGTGCGAACAGTTCAAGATTTATCATCACAATTCATCTCCCTATCGGCCGAAGATGAACGGTGCTGTTGAAGCTGCGAACAAAAACATTAAGAAGATCATTCAGAAAATGACAGTCACTTACAAAGACTGGCATGAGATGTTACCGTTTGCTCTACATGGATACCGTACGACGACGCGTACTTCAACTGGGGCAACCCCATTTTCTTTGGTTTACGGCATGGAAGCTATTTTGCCTATGGAAGTCCAGATCCCTTCTCTAAGGATTATGAAGGATGCATGTTTGAATGAAGATGATTGGATGCAGACCCAGCTTGATCAACTCAATCTGATCGACGAAAAGCGACTTGCTGCTATATGCCATGGTCAGACGTATCAAAAGCGGATGATCAAGGCCTTCAACAAGAAAGTCAGACGTCAAGTGTATCAAGTCGGAGACCTTGTAATCAAGCGGATTATCTTACCGCAAAGTGATCCCAGGGGCAAATGGACTCCTACGTATGAAGGACCATTTGTGATCAAGAGCATATTTTCTGGTGGTGCAATGATTCTGACCACCATGGACGGCGACGATTTGCCGCACCCTGCGAACGCAGACATAGTCAAAAGATACTACGTGTAAATAACCCGACAAGTCGAAAACCCGAAAGGGCGGCTTGGGCAAAAATGGGCATCCCGGTGGATCGAAAACCCGAAAGGGCGATTCAGGCAAAAATTAGGGATAAAAACAAAAAATCTGTACACCCGGCAAGTTGAAAACCCGAAAGGGCGGCTTGGGCAAAAAGGGGTTTCCCGGTGGATCGAAAACCCGAAAGGGCGATTCAGGCAAAAGTTAGGGAATTAAAGCGTATGACTATGTCTCGTCGGATCACTTCAAGAACAATCTCTTCATCAACCGGTTCCAGGCTTCTGATCAATCCAGTCATCGTCAAACGAAGCATTGAATGGACAGATATTCAGAGTTGTGAAAGCTATAGCGGAATGGAATCCCATGGAATTATTTCACATAGCCATCTTTATTTTGTATAAATCTTTCAAATATTTACGACAAAATCCTCTCACTAGGATGATTGTCTCCTTTGTATAAATATACTCATAGAAAATCAATACAAATACTTTCCCCAGAAATGTGTGTCATTTCCTTTTCTTTTCTCTCGCACTGTTTGTTTTATTTTGAGAAACGTCCAATGTTTTGTTAAATAGGCATATGCATTTGAACATAATCATTTCCTTATGAATCAAGAAAGAGGATTACTGATAGGTCAAAAGGGGCGGTTGGATATCTTGATACCCTTTCGAAGGAAACTCCCAGGAGATTTGGAATCCGTTTTCCTCCAACAAGTTTTGAAGCTTATCCCCAGTAAATTCTGGAAGCTTATCCCCTAAGGAGTACGGACGTCTCTCCCGAGTTTTATTCAAAGTTATTCCCCACAAGGGCTTATAACTGGGTTATCCTCAGCTAACAATCACGGAAGATCGCGCTCGCTAAAATCCTTCCTATCCCCAGCGGAGTTCATCAAAATACCCCAGCAGTAACTTATCTTTGCAATTCCCCAGCCAGAAGGTCCTCAGGAGCTCATTTCCCCTCAGAGTTTAAATTTCAGAATCCCCAGCGAAGCCAGGCTAATGAACCTTCTCCCCACAGAGTTTTAGGAGAGCAAATCTTGAGTTCCCCAGTAAGGTCGCCAGAGATGCTTCCCTCCAAACTGAAGATTCTCAGTCTTGCATCCCCATCATGAGTCTACTAGATTGGTGCTCCCCGGTAGAAGTCATCAGGAATTCCCCTGAGGTTTGGTATACAACCCAAGCTACTTATCCCCCAGCAACAGCCAAGGAACTATTCTTCCCGGCAGCAGTCAAGTTGCTTTTATCTTCGGTCATCCAGGATTCATCTATCCCCAGCAAGACAGCTCATCAGCTTACATGCGCATTCATTACATTCATATCATAAATATTGATACAACATATATTGCATCATATATTTCATGCGACATAATTTTGTGTTTAGCTAGCATTTTGTCCTTTTCAGGATAAGAACAAAAAGCTATCATTAACAGTTTCAGATGCAGTTTTGCACGGACTCATCATCAGGCAACCCTACACCGGTTCCTCCTCAAACTCCAAGATTACTGAAAACAGTTCACGGGTTCTCCAAGTAACGGATGTTAACCTATCACTTGTTCAGTTTCTTCTCAAGACTTCTGAAAACAGTTTATGGATTCTTCCCAACAACGGATGTTAATCTATCACTTGTTCAGATGCAACCTTTGAAAACAGCTTACGGACGCTTCCCAACAACGGATGCTGCTCTATTGCTTATTCAACTTCAAGAATACTGAAAACAGTTCACGGGTTCTCCAAGTAACGGATGTTAACCTATCGCTTGTTCAGTTTCTTCTCAAGACTTCTGAAAACAGTTTATGGATTCTTCCCAACAACGGATGTTAATCTATCAACTTGTTCAGATGCCACTCCTGAAGACAGTTTACAGATTCCTCCCAACAACGGATGTCAATCTATTTCTTATTCAGACCCCCAGTTCGAAGATGGTCCAAAGCATGGACACCTTCCTGATACTCATTCCAGATGGCATCTTTAAGCCCATCCCCGATAAGATTCTGTCACCCCTCCAGATGGCATCTCTAAGCCCATCTCCAAATGGCATCTCTAAGCCCATTCCCGCATTCTTTGCTTTGACGAGTGCAAATTTCCGGGCACTCTAGTGTCCAATCCCCTTTTACCCCCGAGTCACGAAAGGCAAACTTGCCAATCTAACTCTTCGGATTCAAGAAGATTGAACAGGGGCAACTGTTGTAGCCCAAAATTTGCCCTCCCATTTCTCAATGATTTCTCATCACAAATCCCTTAGAGCTCAAGATCCAGTTAGGGTTTCATCTGCTCAAGACTTCTCCTTGCACTGTTGACCTAAATTAGGGTTTGTGTTTGCACAAAGATGTTTTGACCAAAAATGCCTAAGATGACTTTCATGCTTCATATTGGACTCCCAAGTTTATCCATACCAAGTTTCAAGTCTTGATTCCAAGTTTTGCCCAGTCAATTGGACAGTTGACCTAGAAATCAACTGTATTGGGGAAAAAGTCAACTGTGGCCAATTGACAGTCAAACCTCATGAAAATTGACCCACATCAACATTATGAACTCATATGAACCATTTGATCAAGTTTGGATCACAATTCCACAAGAAATTTGATCAGATCACCAAAAGGGCAAAATGGTCATTTTTAGGGTTTTGACTGCACAAAGGCAATTTTTAACTGTTTGACCCAACCAATGGCAAACCAAGCTCACATATGGACTCAAGGACCCCATGGAATTATCTTGACATGCTCAACAAACTCAAAAGATCCCAAGTACACAGGATTGACAGTTGAATTTCCCAGTCAATTGATCAATTTTGACTGTATACTGAAAAGTCAAACTTTGACTTTTTGGTCAAAATCAAGAGTCAAGATTCATTTTTCATCAAAACATGCCAAATCATGAAACTTGTTCACCAAGAAATCACAAAATGCAAATTAGGGTTAGAAATTAGAATTTTTCATAACTTAGAATTTTTCTAAGTTATGAAAAACCCTAATTTTTTCCCAACTTTGCCCCACTTTCTCACCAAGATCCATTTGGATTCAAACAAAAGTCAAAACATGAAAGTTGTAGCTTGTTGAATAATCTACAACTTTGATTCACAAAGTTTTCCCAAATGAGGCTTGTATCTCAAGTTACAAATTTTTTAATAAGGGCACTAAACCATTCTTAACTTAGTGAATTTTTGACCTATTTTGACAAGGTTTTCTACCCAACTTCAAGGCCATTTTCCATACACTTACACTTGGAATTTCAATTTGCATTTCAAAGATGGATTGTAGTACTCATTCCAAGATTTCTAAAATGTCCAAGAACTTCTCAAACAACCTCATGGTTAGGGAGAATCGAATTTCACAATATAGCAAAAACTCACTTTTGATTAGGCCAAGTTACATGTTCATAACACTATGCATTTTCAAGACTCAACATGCCACTTGATTACAGGACTTTTATCTCAATTACACTCATAAATTTAATGTCAAACCTTTGTGCCAAGGCCATGTTTTGTGTGTTCAAGCATTGCCTAGAAGATTAATCCATTTATAGATAAAGCATTTCTTCCATTTTTGCAAAAGGTAACTTTATGTCCAATTGAAAATCCAAGAAGTACAGTTAAGATCTCTTTGGCACAAGTTTAGGGATTAATCACACTGATCAAGACTGAGTTATGCAGCATGTTATGGGGGCCTCTAGCTGCCTAAACACCAACTTGACCTTTTTTGCTTAAGTGCTAAGAAACATTGCATTATTCAACACAACTCTCATATCAGCTTGCAAACCCTTAAGCAAACTTGTGAAACACATCCAGGACATCCCAACCAAGCTAGTACACGACCCTAACAACCCTCATACACTCCCAATCCCAGAATCACCTTCAAAACTGCAAGAATAGGGCCAAGCCTGCAGTTTGAGTGCCATCTCCCATTTCTCTCAAGCTTTCTTGCCCAAACCAGTTCACACACATTCCCTAGCATCTATGCAAGCTAACCATGACTTGAAACACGACCTGTAATTCCTCTAACAAGTTCCACCATTTTCACTTTTTCATTTTGCAGTTGAAGTTCTACAGCTCAATTCAAGGTGTCTCAAGGCAAAGTAAATATTGGAACAGCATCACCACACCTCAAGGAAGCTATACCAACCATTATCTTGCACTGAAAGCTCCCCCATTGCCAGATAGAACTTCAACTGAACAGGTATTTTGGTGAACTTCTATCTCTCTTATTAGGCATCATTAGCTCTAAGTTTGTGAATAAACAATGTTCTACTCATGCCACTGAACCTGTACATGCTTTTACTTTTCATTTCTTTTGCTTGAGCTGTGAGAATTTAAGGTTTGAAAATGGAAGAAAACTTAGGTCAGGATTTGGGATTGTTAAAATTCTCTCTCATTTCTGAGAGTTAGGAGATATTCTTTATATATTTGGAATCGTGGTTTCATGCTTAACATTTTTTGTGTTGAAAGTTTGTGCAAAAGATCAAAGAATCAGGATGTTTGAACTGGAAGAAACAGGCGCGCGTTTTGGACAGTTTTTTGTCTGAAGGTTGAAGAAGAAGCCACATGGGCTGGGCCTGTGTGGTCTTTTCTTTTCACACCCTATTTCCATTTTCATACCGCCCAAGCCCATTTTGTGTATTTTTATGATTTTTTTGATTTTTTCTTTTTCATTCTGACTCATTCATTTTTTCTTATCATATTAAAAATATAAAAAAAATATTTTTGCATCATTTTTATGTTTTTTAGACATTTATTGGATTATATTGATATTTGTATACAAATAAATAAATAACATATGATTTAGAATAAATAGAGAAATAATGTAAACACATTTTATTTTTATTTTTATTTTGTTTTATCTTCTTGAAATATTTTTGTAAAAAACATACTTTTTTTATAAATATTAATTATTATTTTTTTATATATATATTATGTATTTATTAAATAATAAGGATATATATATATATATATATATATATATATATATATATATATATATATATATATATATATATATATATATATATATATATATATATATATATATATATATATATATATATATATATATATATATATATATATATATATATATATTAATACACTTAGGATAAAATACAAAAATATACATACTTTTATTTTATTAACATTTAATACTAAAAAATACATTTTTACAAATATACTTCATTTTTATTTTATTTTTTGTATGTAAATAGTAAATATTATATATATATATTAAGTAATTAATACCCTTTTGATTAAAATTAGGGTTTTGCCCTAAAACTATGAAAATACTCCAAAAAATAATACCTTTTTATTTCTCTTTTTTATTTCACATAAATGATACTTTTTTTCATACACATAAAAATTCTTTTTTACATTTTGCATATTTATTTCATTTCCATTTAATTATGCAATTATTTGTCTTGTAAATATTCAAAGAAAATGATGTAATAGCTAGGTTTAAATTCTTGTCTAAATAACCCCCATTTGAACATTTGTACCCCCCTCCCCATATTATTATGTTGTAATAGTGTAGGAATTTAAATTTCGCACTTTAATGTTTTCTAAACATACCATGCTAGAATTAGGGTTTGTATGCGAATAAAACGAACAAATTAGTTTGACCTAATCTCAAGATAAACAAGCATGAAAATGGACAACACATTTCACACTTGCACCCCTAGGGTATTCCACTTTGTTGCCTTCAAATAAATTGGGCCATATTGTATGTTGAATTTCTTTGGGTAAAACAAACAATCAAATGATCATAAGTCCCTCGATGACGCTTTCAAAAAAGTTGCCTAAAATGATCAAATCCTTTTCAAAGAAAAAATTGCCCAAAGACATTTAACACTATTGCAATTATGGCCTAAACGATGACCCGCGCCCGTCCCTTTCACCTCCTAATACAAGTTTGTCCACCAAATGCAATGGTGGAACAAAATTGTCAAAAGGGTTAAAACATAACAAAAATCTTTGAGAACCTTAGGGTAGATAACTCTTAGGTACTTGTCAATTGGTAAAAGAAAACACTTGCCTATTTTCAAACCACACTTCACAAACACTTTTAAAACAAACTTTAAAAAAACCCTTGAACATCTTTTCAAAAAGACAAACACCTTTTGTAAAACATTCGAGTAAAGAATTATTACAAGGGTAGCCTGTACAAGGCATCTTTTTAAAACATTTTCAAAACCACGCACAAAGCACCATTTCAAACAATTGAAAACCAAGGCAAGTTGATCTAAGCAAGTACCTAAGAGCCCATGGATAACCATGGATAGAAAGGGTGCTAATACCTTCCCTTTCTATAATCTACTCCCCGAACCCAAGAAAAATCTCAAAGGTTTTTGCTGTGCTTTTTAAACCTTTCCTTAGGATAAAATAAAAAGTCGGTGGCGACTCTTGCTCAACCGAAACATTTTGCGAAAACAAACGCAAAACCCTAGTCAGTTCTCCCACCGTATCACAATGGGGCTCAACTCCAACAGTTCTCATATCTGGAATTTTCACTCGGAATCACATGCCAACAATGTCATCGGATTACTGCCTATCCTGGTGTCGAGGTGAGTTGCTTAGAGCCAATGTTTTGTACTAGTTTCTCTCAAGTCTGCACCACTGCGGCTACAAGGTATTGTCCACTTTGGGTGTGATAATCCTCATGACACTGTCCTTTAGAAATGGCGCATCGTTGGCTTGAATTATTGTGTATGCCAATTCATTTTTCCCAATGGTAGAAGGAGATTCGACTGATGTGTCCTTCTTCTTAGGTGACTAACGACTTTGCCAAATTTTGTGAAGTTTCCTTCTTCCTTTCACTTCAGCTAGTGTGTAGAAGATCTATTTTCATATTCATCTCAATATATATTTGAATTGGTCAAACTTCCACTGTAAATTGAGTCTCTTAAAGTGGTATGACCTAGCGCTATGATAAAAAGAGATTTCAAACTCATGACAAAGTTTCGTTTCTCCAACTGTGATAACGCTGACTAGAGGATTCTTTCCGTTTCTCTTTTAGATAGACTGGGATATGGAGATAATGAAGGAATTGTCTATGTCATAAGGCTCACTCACCGATCCTTCTAATTACGATCATCAGAATCAATAGTTGGATCAAGAAGGCTTAAAGGAAGATTTCTTTAGCTCGAGATAGAAATAATTTATTTTTCTAGTTGTGATCTGGCTTTAGACCAAACAGGAGTTGATCGTGGAATTTCACAGAAATTTGAAGTTGATACCTACAGACGGTGCCATTGTTCTGCGTAGGAACTATAATTGATGTTGATTTAAGATGTTAGACTCTTGAGGTTATGATGTTTATCTCTGATACAATGTGTGATACGGTGGGAGAACTGACTTAAGGGTTTTCCATTTTATCGCAAATGTTACGTAGCAAGAGTCACCACCGACTTTTTTTATCCAAAAGGAAATGTGAAAAAGCACAGGAAAGACCTTTGAGATTTTTTCTTGAGTTTGGGGGGTAGATTATGAAAAGGGAAGGTATTAGCACCCTTTTCATCCATGGTTTTCCATGGGCTCTTAGTTACTTGCTAGATCACTTTCTTTTGTTTGAAATTATGCTTTGTGTGGTTTTGAAAGTATTTTGTAAAAGAGGCCATTGTTTAGGCAATCTTTGTAATGATTCTCGTTCGTGAGAATGTATACAAAGATAATGATCTTTTTGAAAATGTTTTCAATGTTTGTAAGATGTTTGAAAATGTGTGTGTTTATTTTGAAAATAGCAAGGATATTTGTTGTGAAATGGAGCAAGTAACTAAAAACAATCTACCTACTCAAATGTCTTTCTTGTTCATTTTATTTTCCTTTGATATTGTTGTCTTACCATTGATTTGGTAAGCAACCCTATCTTTGGATGTAAACAGGACGGGCGAGGGTCATCGTATAACCATGATTAGCAATATTGTAAAGTATCTTAGCATTTTAGAGGGACTAAGATCATTTTGTAAGGCAACTTTGAATAGCGTCATCGAGGAACTATGATCTTATACTTGTTTGTTTTGCTAAGATGCTTCACATGCGTAATATGGCCATTTCTTATATAAGGCAACCAAGTGGAGTAACCCTAAGGGTGTTTGTGTGCAAGTGTGTTATTTTCATGCTTGATTTTGTCTTGGATTAGAGTTTTCTATTTGGTCGTTTTTATCTTACCATACAAACCCTAATTACTAGCATGTTATGTAAAAGCGATAAATAGCATAATTTAAAGATTACTACGCTATTACAACATTTTATGGGAGAGGGGGTATACAAATTATGAATGAGGATTTGCAATAATGTAAACCTAATTTAATCCATTACAATCAAATTGAATTTGTACGAATATTTGAATAAATAATATACAATATAAATTAAATATACAATGGTATGTATATGCAAGAAAAAGATTTTTGTTTTGTTTTTTATATGAAAAAAAGAGTTTTGAACTAAATCTAATAATTTAAGAAAAGGAAATTATTTTTAGAAATTGGTTAACCCTAACCTTAATTTGTTAAAAGAAAATAAAGTTCTTTAAGTATTATTTTTTTTGTATTTTTGTCTTAAAAAATAAAATAATCTTTTATGAAATATTATAGTCCTTTTATACATTAGAATAAATATTTACAAGTGTGAGAGAAATGAAATAAATATTAACCTAATTCTATTTTATTTTACAAGTTTGTTTAAGAAAAAATAGTTAATATATAATTTAATAAAAAATATTTTTTATGAGAAAATAAAATAAAATGAACAAAATATAACATTTATCATGTTTTATACTTTTTATGATTTTTTATTTTAGGGAAAATATATTTAATAAAATAGAAATGAAAATAAAAATAAAAAATAAAATGTATGGCCCAGGGGTGCTATTAAGAAAAAGGAGGTGGATGTTTAGAAAAAAAATGAGGCCCATATGTGCTGAGCCCACGCTGCAAACAAATCAAAAAAAGGATGAAAAAATGTGAAAAATGCAAAAAGGCAGCGCCAAGGCTCGAACCCATGACCTTAGCAATTTCTGCGTGCTGCCTTGCCACTGGAGTGGCTGTACATCCGTTAGTTTAAATGAAACTAAAAATACATAACACAAAGTGCTTCCTTGCCCTGTACTTCGTCTTCTTCCTCTAGCTAGCCGGACCCCCTGTATCTCTCTCATTTCTCCATGAAAATGGAAATTTCAAACATGAAAATGGTAGTACTCTTTCCCACGATTTCAACCATGTAACTCATGTAAACTAACAGTCAAAGATCAAAGCTAATTTCACTGGCCCTAATTTTCAAACCTAATTTTTAGAGAAATTTGAAATCTAAAATTCTCTATACACAATGAATATAAATGAAATCTATGAACATGGTTGGTTTTAGCACAAGGATATCTACATTTCATTTTCACAAATCGAAACCAAAGGATGCCTGTATGAAGAGATAGAAGTTAGAGTTCTTACCTCTTTTAGCTGAGATCGTGAATGGAGTTTGAGTGAGTTTTGAGAAGGCCTGAGGATCCCTTTAGCTTTCCTGGACCTCCCTGAGTGTGTTCCAATCCTTACCTTACCTTGGAAGTGCCTGAATCTCCCTATCCAAGTCAACCTGCAAACTTGAAATACAAAAATGGCAGATGGAGAAGGAGGAGTTGCAGTGAAGGGATGATGGTCTGGAACACTTAGATATGATATAGGTTAAGTGTTTAGGTGATTAGAACTTGAAACGCACGAGTAGATTTTGGGATTGCTATGCTTGATGCAAAACTGTAAGTTATGGCAGGTTTTTGGTGATGGAGAGTTTGGGAGAGTTTATGAGCTTTTGCAATCGTGTGTTAGGTTGTAATATGTTTGTGTATAAGTATAGAAAAGGTTTCAAATCAATTCCACACCAGGTTTCTGAGTTATAGACTTTTTGCTCTATTGCTTGCCTTTTAAGAAAAGTGAGGAGACAACTCTCCACATGCTTGTACAAGCCTGATCTGAGTTGGTACAAGTCTTAGGCACTTTTCTTTTGGTTTATAGGGCTTGTGTGTGCAGAGAGAATAGATGCAAAGCTCAAGGAGTTGACAAAATGCAAAAGTTGTGTTTTTTTAAAATGGAAATGGAAACTTTGTGCCATTTATGGAATTAAAGCTTGGACAAAGGCTCTTATGCTTGGATTAAAGCTTTATCAACTGTGTAAGCATTAAATTATGAAGTGAGAAACAAGTTTGAGACCTGTAAAGCAAGGATTATGCAGCCTAGGTTTGGATTTGAATTTTGGTTCATCATGAAATGGCTTGAAACTAAAGTGAGAAATTGCCAACTTCATCTCTTCGATTCTCCCTACTCAAGAATGATCTCAAGGAGTTATTGGACATTTTGGAAAGCTTGCAATGTGCTCTATAACTCATCTTTAAATTTCTTTCCAAGATTCCTCTTGGAACTAGGTGAAAAATTTCTATGAAGTTAGGTCAAAAGCCTGCCTAAATTAGGGCAAAATTTCACTAAGCAAAGTTGTAGATTTCATGGAGATCTACAACTTTCATGTTGGGAACTTTCTTTGAATCATCTTGTATCATGGTGAGAATTTGGCTTAAAGTTGAGAAAAAATAAGAAATTTTCTATACTTAGAAAAATTTCTAAGTTAAGAAAATTTCAAATTTCAAAACAAAATCTTCAATCTTTGATTTATTGATGAAAAAGTTTCACATTTTGACATGTTTTGATGAATTGTGATCCTTGGCATTTGATTTTGACCAAAAAGTCAAAGTTTGACTTTTCAGTATACAGTTGACTTTTGATCAGTTGACTGCAAAGTTTATCTGTCAATCCAATGGACTTGCAATGTTTTGAACCATGTCATTAGGCCAAGATGATGCAATTGAAATCTTGAAATCATGCTTCAAACCAATTTATCATTTGCTAAGTAAAAAATCAGAAATTGCCCTTTCTCAGTCAAAACCCTAATTTTGACCATTTTGCCCTTTTGATGATTTGATCAAATATCTTGAGGAATTATGGTCCAAACTTGATCAAATGATACAAGTGAGTCTAAAATGTTGATATGGATAAAAAATTATGAAGGTTGACTGTAAATTGGCCATGGTTGACTTTTTCCCCAATACAACTGATTTTTAGGTCAACTGTCCAATTGACTGATAAAAAATGTGATTCAAGGCATGAAACTTGACATGAGTAAACTTAGGGGTCCCATAATAATACTTTAAAGTCATATGAAACATTGTTAGTCCAAAAATCCTTGTGCAATCCCAAACCCTAATTTTGGGTTATTAATGCTTGATGAGATGTCTTGAGCTGGTCAAACCCTAATCCAGTCTTGAGTCAAAGAGATCTTGTGAGAAATTTTTTGATAAATGAGAGAGAAAATTTTAGGGTACAACACAGTGGTACGTAGTGGACCTCACTATTATAAATAATGCAAGTCATGTCGGTCGCAAAATTCGTTTAACCTTGGCTACCCATGAGAGGTAACAAAGGGTGACATGAAAAGTTAGGACTTAACACCT
The DNA here is from genome assembly GCA_948472305.1 of Vicia faba. Lineage (NCBI taxonomy): Eukaryota > Viridiplantae > Streptophyta > Magnoliopsida > Fabales > Fabaceae > Vicia > Vicia faba. The sequence goes on from OX451738.1 coordinate 357,252,096, forward strand.
CAGTGTTTTTAAAATCGAGGTTATAGTTTAAAAGGTCATAGTTCGATCTCCAACAACTGCATATTTTTATTTTTAAATTTTTTTTGCGCGCGTCATATAACTCTCAGTTTTATTTAAAATCTGAGGTAATAAGATATTCATATACCCCGGTTTTATTTAATAACCGAGGTGTGAAATCATTTTTTTGTCTGTATCATTTTCACTAGCCTGTATCATTTTCATTGACCTATATAATCTTTTTCCTGTATCATTTTCACTAGCCTATATCATTTTCACTGGCATGTATCATATCGTTATAAATCTAGTAACATGTATCATTTTTAACACAGAAACTACACAATATGCAACATAATTGGAATATAGCATATCATTTTAAACCAAATGTTCAAATTTACATTATTATCATCAAGACAAAATACACACATCCGACATTTACATATTTGCACATCAAAATGACAAAACCTTTGTTCATATACAAATTAATATTGCAACAAACCAAGAAAAAAATGGTTGTCGTCGAGAGTCATAACAAGATAAGAAGACATTGGATCAACGTGATCAGACGTTATCCATATCTTCTTTTGAGTATCATGTTTGGTTGCTAAACTCCTATAATTAGAACAAAATTTAAATTAGGATAAGCTAAAAACAACAACATTAATTTAAGAAGTATACATATGTATATATGGCCATGGATTAAGCTAATACCTTATTCTTCATCCATCCTTGTGTAATGCCTTCGAAGATAATAAGAAGCATATATCTCATAACATAAAATCCACAAGAATGGCTGTCGGGTAGTTTTCATCACTACAAATATATATTTATGTCACACTAATACATACAAATAATATAATGTCAAAAAGCACAAGTAATTAATACTTACTTTTTGGTAAACATATGTTGGATTTTTACCAAGTATATTCCATGTGACCGTATTATATTCTCCCATCGCTCTACACATGCACGTCAGTTAACATTAAACATGAATTAAAACTGTTATGGATTGGCCTGACAGTCAGAGTGGGCCTAGTCTAACCCCCTCCTTTGGTACAACTCGTACAACCATGGCCTGAATCTCCCCCGCCCTCCGTCGGGCACCACCGATCATTTGTCCTTTTAGACTGACACTGACCTACGATGATTGATGAGCACCTCTCAGTCTGCCAGATCTCAAGTCGCCCAGACAACCAGGAACCGACCAGACCGCTGCCCGTAATCTACCTCCTCCTTGGAACCAACCGCTAGTTACGGGCACACCTGCCCGATATGACCAAGTCCTGGAAATTACCTATTTTTACGGACCCACATATCTAGGCCCAAAAATAGGAACCAATGGCCATGCGCCAGGGGCATTATATAAACTCTCACATATGTGAGGACCAGGTAACAAATATTTACTATTCACCACTAAAACCCTAATACTTTGCTTGTATCTCTTTGCTTCCACACTTACTTGATCGTCAGAGTGCCTTACAGGTACAACCCCCCTTTTTCCTCCTCGACTTTCCAGCTCGACAGAAGATCATCATCTGGCCACCTTGCAGGTTCTGATCAACCGGTAAGATAAAAAACTATTCAACTCTAAAGTTAAAAGTCGAGTATTAAAATTAACACCACTTACCCATTCAAAGTTTTAGTCACAACTTAGGGCAGTCCATAATGCAACGAGCAAAATACAACTATAATATTTCTCTTGGGACATATTATAAGTAGTTGCCAATATCGACAACATAACAATTCAGAATAATTAATAATATGGATAAAATTTATTTATAAATGAAAACACAAATTAATATATACATACTCACGGTAAAACGGGGCCAAATAATAATCTCCGATGTTCCCTTTATCCTTATTCAACCTGTCTTGTATGTACTCTTTGATATTGTGTCCTGGCGAATCGCAAGTAAGAGCAATCATCGAAGCATATAAGATATAATACTTATTTAAAAGCTTCCTTTCAGCACAAACCTCATGGATGTACCTGCAAGGTCAAATCTTTATGTTAAAGTATAAGAACATATAAATACAAATGGAAATCAACATAAAACTATACTTACGAGCTCCAAAGTTGTAATATGGAATTGTCTAGGTCCCCATCTCCATTCAAAAATTCATATATAAGAAGCTTATCAAGTACGAATAACTGCCACGGATCATGACTTAATGTAATACCCAAGATTGGGTCTAGAATACTCGCCATCATCATCTCTAGTCTCTTAAGGCTATCTTGTTTTGATGGTGAGGGTTGAATATTACCCTGGTTAGCAGAAAAGTTACGTGTCGTGCTTGTATCTACCTAAACTTTCTCTTGAATTTCCAGCTGGTTTGAATTTGTGTGGCTGAATAGACACAACAAACTCAATTTCTGCATCATAAACACATCATAAATACAATTCAAAATTAAAATACGCAAACAATAATAACAACAACATACAACTTATACCTCAAGCACACCGCATGTACACTTCTCAGACACCTTCTCCCCATTCATCCTCTCTCGCTCCTCTTACTCTTTATGGACACTCTCTCACACCATCTACAACAACCTCTCCCTCTCATCCTCCAAGAACTTCTCCCGCACTATCTACAACAACCTATCCCTCTCCTCCTCCAATAACTTCTCCTACACCGTCTACAACCAACTCTCTCTCTCCTCATCCAAGATCCTATCATGTTCCTCCTTCCATTTCTCCATTTCCTTCTCCAACTCAACAACAACAATATCTTGAATCTCTATCTTACTGGTTTTCTCTCTAGATGATTTAGAGTGTCCAAAATGTTCCTTGAAGCCAGCGCCTCTACCAAGACCATGGACACGCCCAAGACTCTCCTTGGTTCCAATCGCTTATACCAAGATGTCGTGACGATCTTGTGGAGTGAAGATGCCGACTTTGGTTTGTTCAACCAGATCATCCTACAAACACATATGAAATTTTATATTTACCAAATTGATTTAACTAAATTAAATATTGTTGAAAAAAAATATATACTTACAATCCTTTGAGCCACTTCGCGCGTAGCATCTTATGTGAACTCGTCGTCTTTTCTTTGACATGCCCTCTTCTATTTCTCGTGGCGTAGTGGTGGAGATGGGGAGTGATCAAGACTTATACTCTTCCTCCATTTGTTTTTTTCTTCAATCAAAATTTTCAAGTCTTTGATATCCTCCACGAGACAAACTATATGGATAATATTTCTAGCTCGTTTTTCCTTTCCTTTTTGGCTCTTTGCCAAGAATGCAGGTGTCATACCCCAAAATTTCCCTATCATTACAATAGTATTTAGGTTTCTAAATAAGTAAATCATATTGTGCAAATGGGGTTTAAACAGGAAAAAAAGTATATTGATCTAAGAGGGACCATCAATATCTGATGTCCCATTAAGGTTTCATTCTTTTTTTGAGAAAGGCGTATTTTTATAGAGAGAGGTGCATTTTATTAAAAAAATATTGGGCTATTTCTAAATCAGAATGACCCATTTAGGTTGAAGGGTGTATAAAACAAATCATTTTGTTTAAAGCTCAATATTTAAATCAGGAAGGCCCATTTAGGGTCACGTTTTTGTTAAAGCCCAATATTTAAAAAAACAGTATGGCCCGACTCAGTTTTTGGGTTTGTTTTGGAAAAAATGTTTTAATTATAACATTACTATTATTATTATTTACATTACTATTATTAATTATACTAATTTTAATTATAATTAAAACATTATATTATAAACTTAATTAAAAATCATTCTTGTTTTATTAATTAAAAGTGTTAATAAAGAGCTTCTTTTTTTTCACGGTCCATTTCCAAACCCTTTCGAAGTCCAAGCCCTAAACAAAAGGTAACGCATATCACGCCCAAAGGGAATAAACATATATTGTTTAGATCATTTGAAAAGGTAACGCATATTTACTACTTAAACAACCACTGTTCAAATCAAGTATCACAAAAAGGATCTTTGCTTTAATCGTTGGCAGTTTACAGAAACAATATCTTTACATTCAATTCTCCAGAACAGAACGAATACAAAACAGAAACAAAATCAGGCTAAAACAGAATTAAATCAAAACGATAGTACAAATCAGATTTTACAAATCTTTACTAATTCATAATAGAATCAGAATTAAGTACAAGATCACAATTAGATCAATAACAGTTCACAAATGAAATCTGTGATTTCCTAATACTCTGAATAAATAATGAATATCATAACTCTATTTCTCAAAACCTAAACCCTAAAATTTCTATAAAAATCTAAAATCGAAAACAGAAGGAGGGGAGGATTTACAGAGAGAAATCATTAGGGAGGATTATTACAGAAAAAGGTAAATAATATTTACAAAAAAAATTGAACAAAGACGTAGATGCGGAGGAGAAGACGGAGATTTCCAACGTAAGCCGCCGTAAGCCGCATCTAGGGTTTCAATATCTGAAACCCTAAGAACTCTTCTATCGATGTCGTACCTGCAAAGGTACAAGAGAAGAGGGATTAGACGAAACAACCAAGAAAACCAGAACGAAGATCAAACATCAGAAATCCATGGCGGAGAGGTAAACGCCGAGTTACTCAGCTTGGGCTTGTTTTTTCCTATTTCATTTTTGTTGTTGTAATCATGGCCGCCAATGAGAACAACCGGTTGGGGTTAGCAGCGGAAAATTAGGGTATGATAAGGTTTTGTATGTTTGTGTTGTGTTAGAGAGAGAATAGAGAAATGGTGAGAGATGAGAGGTAAGAGAACGAGACAGAAGGAGAAGAGAAAGAACAAAAATGAAAAATTGTTTTGTAAAATGATTATATTATGACCTACGATCCAATGCGCGTCACTCCACAATTGTTATCACACACCCTCAATCTCAATCACATAATCTCCATCATACGCTTATAAACATGCGTGCCCACTGGGTTACAATATACCCTCCCGAACCTTGGTCAAACGAGCCTCCCAAACCTCACTGGGCCTGGCCCGTAACTAAGCGCACCCCTTGTTTTTTTTTTGTTTCAAAGCAAAACGTCACCCCTGTCTAACGGGCCAAGTCCAAAATCTAGACTTGGGCCCCTACTGCTCACACCCCCAGCTTTACTGCGCAACACAAAATGCAATCCCCTGTCTTTTGGGCCTGAATTTAGGACCCTAATACCTGCACCCCCCATCTTTACTAACCTAATATAATTCACACCCCTTGCATTTTTTTAATTTAATTCTTTTTTTATTTTTTATTTTTACTTTTATATTTTATATTTTATATTTCAATATATATTTAATATTTTAATATTTTATTACTATTATTAAATCAAATATTCATTTTCTAAACTCATCAAATATTTATTATTTTATTGCATTAAATTATTTTTACTCATGCATTTAATAAAATATTTTTACAATTAAATACACTAAAAAAATATCTAACCAACAACAAACTTTTTTTCATAATTAAATTAATTCAACAATTAATTTTCAAAAAGGATTAAAAGTATATTTTAATTAACTGCACACTTCGTCTAACAAACTTCGCTATTCAAACACCTAGACTAAGTATGCGGGAAATTCAAATACCTCCGTAAACTATAAAAAACACCAACCAACTATGAACTACAAATTGGAACTCTAATTCCTTATAAGAGTATACGTAGGCATACAACTAAAATTATGGCGAGTTCCCCTAATAAAAAATTAAAATCCTTTTTCCTAAAAGATTGCACTTCTAAGCCTAGTATCCTTGTGAACAAGGTAAATGAGAGGTGCATAACACATTCCCTTCGTCTAGAACCGAGTCAACAACCTAGAATCTCTAACTCTTTTAGGGTTATCCTTTATATTCCCTTCCTTAGGATGAAAATTAAGGGTGGCGACTCTCGATTTAAAAGCCAGTTACAACAGTAGGAGTAGTCCGAGACACTACAAACTTCTCCTAAACATCTGGATCAATAAATGAATACACCTCGTATGGAGTCTTTTCTTTATCATCTCCATCTTTAATATAATCTGAGGTGAGTTGTGTCTTAAAGCCCCTCCAACGCTCACTACAATATGCAAGCATTTTCTTTTTCACATACTTATCATCTGGACTAACATTGAACACTTCCCATGTTTACACAATAGAGATATTATTAGTATTAAACACAAACAAACTCACTCCACTAAATGCATAAAATGCAAAATAAATACTGTGATATCGGTCCATATGCCGTCTTTCAAATCATCATCAACGTCATGCCATTTATCTATCAAAATATTCTCTCTACTTCTACCTTGTAACACAATGTAACTCAAAAAATCATTAGCCATGTTCACCAGAAACCCTACCGGTTTCTACATCAACTCTAACCGGGTAGCGAACATCAGTTTTTGGGGGATTTTTCACCTCTGTATACATCGTGGCACCTCTAATTTTTCTTTTTATATTTTGTATTAACAGAGGTTGCAGCAGATGTTGTATGGGAAGTACTTGTTGAATCGACCATGACTATCAAAAGAATTACCTGAATCAAACAGTAACGTTTCAGTAACCCTAAACCAAATGATCAAGAGAAAAACTAACATAGAAACCCTAAATGAAATGATCAAGAGACAAAGTGAAATAAAAATGTTCGATGATGAACAAACTTGTTGCGAAACTGACGTTTGATGAAAATCTGTTGGAAGAGTTCTGACGAAAATCGCCTAGGGTTTTTAAGAAATGAGAGTGACGAAATGAAGTTTGAGTGTTGATAGACAAATGAAAAGTTAGAAACTAGATAGTAGTAAGTATTTCATGCAAATTAAGTGTCATGTTGGATTTACACAAAAATCGACGTGATAGTATTAATGAAAAATATAAAAATACAAACAAACAAACTAGCACCATATTCTGAGAATCCATTTAAAAGATATATCACGTCGGTTTTTGTAAATAATCTAGGGAATAAATTATACAAATAAAAAATTAATAAGATATTTGAAAATAGTATTTTGAAATTGTTAATGCAAAATATATTACCTATCAATTGGACCATGTAGCCGAGGTAAATACTAATAAAAAAAGTAAAAAAAAATAACAAAGATTAAAATGGAATTTGAAAAAGGTGCCAAGCGATAGGTTCTTGTTGAAAAATTAAAAAAAAAAAAACATAAAATGCTGCCACTAGTTATTGAACATAGTTCCCTTATAACTATGTTCTCACAATTTTCTAATAAATCAAGGGAAAAAGTTTTTTATTTTAAAAATAAAAAATAAAACATGACGTTCCAAGACCTATACTCTCATTTTTTTATTGTCCGAGGAACAAATTTTCTCATAAAAAACGTCTTTTGTTGTAGTGCATGTAAGGTTAACACTCTAACACCCAATTCAATTACAGAATCTAAGATGAGTGAAGTGAAAATGTAGAGATAAAAAAAGTGTACCTTAAATTTCACATATGTTGAATATATATATATATATATATATATATATATATATATATATATATATATATATATATATATATATATATATATATATATATATATATATATATATATATATATATATATATATATATATATATATATATATATATATATATATATATATATATATATATATATATATATATAGTAAAAGAATACAAAAAAAAAATATAATTGTATAGCAATTCAATGACACTTTATTTTTAAAATATTTTATAACTTGCTACAAACAAATAAACAGAAGTTACGATGAGTCAAATAATTCTGAACAACTACCAAAACAACTTTGAATTGTAAAAAACTATTATGGTAAATGAAAAGAAGAATTGTATGATCATTAATCTACCTAAAATTGGTCCGGTCAAACCAAAAAAGTGTTAGGGAGACTGTAGACAAAGACACCGCATCAAATACTTATTTATAGGCACACTGTCCATTGCCATATAGGTGTAAGGAATGGATCAAAACTTAAGTGTCACAGTTTTATTTATTTATTCATCTTAGTTTTATAAGCTTCATGCTTATTTTTTGTTAAGTAATTTTGATTGGATAAAATTGTTTTAAAGTTTAAGTTTGGTATATAATCTATTATAGACTTACTTTTAATCTTGAATTTAACTTTTAAAAGAGACTTGATTTAACTTGTTAATTTATCTAAAAACCTAATTCATATAAACATACTTTAATGTAATTAAATTCCATTTTAATATTTAATATAAATTTTTAGAAAACCAGTCTACATATAATATTATATTTTAAACTAATTTATAATAGTATAAATTTTTATAAAATTAATAAATTAGTTAAAGATACACAAATTAATATAAGAGAATTAATAATAAAAAATTATTATTCATATTTATTTACCGGTCATTAGATTTAAATTTTTTATGATATATGGTCTAATTTACTTAACTATATTTAAAAAAGAATTCAATTAAAATAATTAAATTAATAGTTATGTATGAACATCGGACTGCAAAAATACGAGTTTGAATATGTGATTTTTTATTTTTTTTCACCTTTTAAGAGGTGAAATTTTGATCATTAACCTATTGCAAAAAAAAAATTACAATTTTATTCATTTTAAAAAAATTTGACTTCGTCCATAAATCGGTCGGGCATACATTATTTTCTCCCATACACACAACATGTGTACTAACCAATATTTTATATTTAGTCTTATTAATTTGTGTTTTAGATCTTTCACTATTACAAAATACACCTAACGTAACATGTTATTATTACAAATATTAAATCAACTGAGCTAATATCTCTTATTTAGGTGTTTGATTTATTCTTTCTTTTACTAAAAGACTTTTCACTACGGTCAAAATTAAAAACCATAGTGATATCTTAAGGCTTACAAGCTTCGATTTCCAACACCAATATTTTTTTTTTTTTACAATATGGGCGTATCACTTATAATCTATTTATAATAAAAATCAAATATCTTTCACCACGGTCTAAAGTTATAACCGTTGTGAAAAGTACCAACATTTTATCATGGTCGATTTAAGTAAACGTAGTTAAAAGTTTAACATATATTTAATTGAAAGCTCGCTCTTTCAGGATAGAACAAATGTCTCTCTCAAAACAAAACTTTAACACTCTCTAACGCATTTTCATTACGCCATGAATGGTCTATACCACTTCTTCACAAATCTCCAACATATATTCTTCGTCTCTTATGGATCAAGAAAATGATCAAGTAAAAGATCAAGGAAAAGTGTTACACAAAACTCATTTCTCTCCCTTCATCTTCACATTTCAAGTACGTGAGATTTTTCCACATTTCATTTTGTTGTTAATTTTGCTTTTGTTGTTATATGTTGTATGTTGTTTAAAAAATATTTTTGTCGTTAATTTTGCTTTTGTTGTTATATGTTGTATGTTGTTAAAGTATGTTTTTGTTGATAAAAATTATATGTTCTTGTTGATATATATTATATGTTGTTGTTGATAAAAGTTGTATGTTCACTACAACATTTACTATCCCTTGCAACATTGAAAAAATGTTACCAAAATATAAAAATCATTTCCTAAAAAAATAGTGAACAATTTTCAAGTGTCTTTTATGCGAGCGTTGCCTATTATTTAAGGCAACACTCTTATTGTTCTTTGGGTACACTATTTTTAAGCGTAGCCAAAACTATAAGAACGGGGGACGTTTCCCTGTAATGTCTAAGGCAACATTTTATAAATGTTCCTATATCTATGAACAGTTACAAAGTGTTCCCTTTAGTAATAAATCATCTAAGGCAACACCTGTTCAAGCGTTACTATATAAGAGGCTTTTTTGTTCATATTTTTAAAATATGAATATATAACTAAATTATAAACAAAAATTTTAATATACTTTTTTTTTTAACGTTTCAATATTAAACTTTTTTTATCATATCAATATAAAATATTGACATTATTTATTTATGTAAATATAATTAAGTATATGATAAGTGTAAATTGTAATTATTTTTATATACATTTTTTATTGTATTTATCAATTTTTTGTTGTTAATATCGTTGAATAAATCTGATTTTGTGTAAGTACGTTTAGTTTGTGTTTATTTGTGTTTTTGTGTATATAGTGTACCGTTTGATATTTTTCCATTTATTTTGTAGGTATTTGTTTCATTTTGAAGTATTGAGGAATAAGGTGTCGAAGGAACGACTTTGGATGCGTGTTTTCGGAATAAAAGATCAGTTTTGAGACATTCTGTCCAGGAGAGTCCGCTTAGCGCGCAGGAGGCCGCTAAGCGTGAGTGGCGCTCAACGCATTTTGTAGTGCGTTGCTTGCGTTTACTGTTTTGGCAGAACCAATATTTTGAAGCCCGCTTAGCGCGGTTTAGATCGGTTTGATGTGTAAAATAAGGAAGTCACGTTTAACGTGCCAGGCCCGCTTAGCGCGGTCTATAGAGATTTATTTTATAACTTTTATTTTAGCTCATTTTTAGGGATGGTTTTGGGGAAGTTTTTGCTCCCAACTCCACAACAACTATGGAGCTTGCATACGGATGATCCAGAGTGAATTGCTCTTCGATCGGCGCTGATAAACCGGTAGATTTGCGGTTCATTTCTCTTTTCCTTTGTGTATTCTCTATTGATTGGGTTTGTATGTATATTTTCTTTGAACCCGTGTATATTTGTCGCCCTTGACGATATATAAAACTTGCTTTACAAATCTTTGTCGATTGTTATCCTTAAATTTTGCTCTGTGTTATAGATTTGAGTTGCTATAGACATATACTGCTTAGATTCTTATCTAGGATGACTATCTAATAGTGTCTAAATTCTAGAGATAAATTTAGCACTGTTATTCACTTAGGGTGTTTGGGATTAATGTCTCTGTGTTGTTTGTGTCGCTCTGAGAGATCGTCGACGCAAGCGAGCACGGTTGACTTCTGTGTTGTTGAGGTGGTTGAGAGATCATTATCGAAGTGATGCAGTCGGCTTCTGAATTTGGGTTAGAAATGACTTAGGTTGTGAGTGACATGTGATGACATTGATGAATATTGTAGATTTAGTATAACAGGTCGATAGATTTAAGTCTATGAGAAGTAGTATATATGCATGCTTGATAAGTTATTCCTTTTTTCTTTTTATACATTGATAGAATTGTCGAACGGCGAATCAGTAACTAATATCTGTAAACACGATACGATATAACCTAAATATCATCCAATAAATTAATAACTGAAATGCATATATATTAGTAAAATGTCTTGAAATTATCTATCTCATTCAAGTTGTCTTAAAATTAATAATCTTATATGCCGTCTTCTTGAAATTCATCAACAACATTTTCCTTCTAAAATTCATCACTTATGTCTTCTTTCTTAAAATAATAAATCATCTACATCATATTTTCATCTTCATTAAAATCATCCTACATAAAAAACAAAAAAACAAAATACACAAATCATAAATAGTGTTAGTTCAAATAACAATTAGAAAATCCTCAAGAGTTAAATCATAAATAAATAAATAAATAAGAACTAAGAGGTTTGATATTTTTCACTATAATAAGAAAAACTACTAGTGCAACTAACAACCGGTGGTAATATCTATCTTATACAAATGGCTATTGGTGGTATCTATCTGAGAGAAAAAAACAAAAAATCTGCTACCAATTCAAAGGTAAAATTATTTTCAGGGCATCAGCTGGAAATAACTTCATTAGAGATATAGAATAAAATTGTATTAATTAGAGAGATTATAAAGTTCACAATACCTTTTTTTAATGTCAGAAAAGATTCTTGAACATGAATTTTAATATCAACCTGTTAACACTCTTCAAAACATATTGTAACAAAATAAAATTATATATTTATTACATTGAAACAAATATAATTTTATATACACTGGAGAAAACAACTAATATATTATCTTAACATTGTATATTGTAGAGACAAAAGTGAAATAACACTTTAAAATTGGAAGGGAACTTAATTGTCTGTTTATTGAAATAAACCTAAGACATTTTATAGCCTTTTACACGTACTGAAGCAAAACAGAAAGACCAATTTTTATGGCAAGTTACAAGGAAATTCAAAAGCAACTAATCCTAGAAAATAGGGAAATCCATAAGACTAGGGATTTATTGATGACGTGAATAAAATAAATAACTAATTTTGACTATCATTCCCTCCCTTAAGCTAATGCATCTGCATTGAGCTTAAACTTCAACTGCATCAATTACTCCAAGCATTCCACGGAGCTTCACAAATTGCTCCAATTTGAGAGGCTTTGTCATTATGTCGGCAATCTGTTCTTCAGAGCTACAAAAACTCAACTTCACAACTCCATCATTTACCAAGTCTCGGAGAAAATGAAATCTTACTCCAATATGCTTGCTTCGTCCATGAAAAACAGAATTTTTTTGACAGCTGAATTGTAGAGCTGTTGTCACAATAAATTTCCGTGCTTCCTCTTTCTTCAGCTCCAAGTTGCTCCAATAATCTCCTAAGCCAAATACATTGACAAGCACAAAGTGCAGCAGCAATGTATTCAGCTTCTGTAGTTGATAGGCTCACTACAGGCTGCTTTTTCGAAGCCCATGAAATTGCTCCAGACCCCATAATGAAAGCAAAACCTGATGTGCTCTTCCGGTCATCCAAATCTCCAGCATAGTTGCTATCTGTATAAGATGTGAGACCTGCATTTCTTCTGCCTCTTTTGTAGAGTATGCCAAAATCAGTGGTTCCTTTTACATACCTTAAAATCCTTTTTGCTGCAAGCCAATGAGATGACTTTGGATTTGCCATGAACCTACTAATCAAGCTTACTCCATACATTAGATCTGGTCGAGTGGCTGTGAGGTACATGAGGCTTCCAACTGCTTGTTTAAACATGGTAGTATCTATTCCATCTCCTGCCTCATCTTTTGATAATCGTGTTCCCGGAATGATGGGATTCTTCACGGAATTGCTGCTCCCCATGTCGAATCTTTCAAGAATTTCTCGAGCATATCTTCTCTGGCAGATAAATATTCCAGCTTCATTCTGTATCACTTCAATTCCCAGAAAATATCTCATCATTCCTAAGTCAGACATATCAAATTCTTTCATCATTGAGCTTTTGAATTTATCACACATACTCTTATTGCCTCCAGTAAAGATGAGATCATCTACATAAAGACTAACAATAAGCATGTTACCTCCTTCTTTCTTGGTAAATAAGGTGTGCTCGCTGGAACATTTTTCAAACCCTTCACGTATAAAATAAGCTTCTATTTTGCTGTACCAAGCCCTTGGCGCTTGTTTAAGGCCATACAACGCCTTCTTCAATCTGTAAACCTGGTCTTCTTTCCCCTTTTTGATAAACCCTTCTGGCTGTTCAACGAAAACCTCTTCTTCAAGTTTTCCATGAAGGAATGCACTCTTCACATCAAGTTGAAATATTTCCCATTCATATTGAGCTGCAAGTGCAAGAATTAGACGTACCGTATCAAGTCTGGCTACTGGTGCAAAAACTTCCATGTAATCGATTCCATATCGTTGTGCATATCCTTTTGCCACCAATCTTGCTTTGTGCTTTTCTACTTCTCCACTTTCGTTGAGTTTGGTTTTGAAAACCCACTTGACTCCAATTGGCTTGATTCCCGTCGGTAAATCGGTTAGCTCCCATGTGTTGTTCTTCTCTATAGCCTCCATCTCAACTTTCATTGCCTCTTGCCACTTTATGCATTGATGTGCTTCTTCGAATGAGCATGGATCATTTTTGCTTTCGGCGATCAGCATCATGAGATTTTCTTCTTCTTCAGCCAAATCAGCCCCTGTCACATAGTCTGTCATCCATATTGGTTTTCTTCTAGATCTTATTTCCCTCCCTTGAACTAGATTTTCTGGAGTAGTGTTGTTGTCCTCACTTGCAGGTGATATGATTCCACTTGAGTTGCCACCACCATCTTCATTTTCTTCTTGTTCAACTTCTTCTTCTTCAAGATTGCCATCTTCATCTTCACATACTAACACATCAGCTTTCCTTTCTTTATCGGTTCTGCCCCAATCCCAGCTTTTCTCTTCTTCAAACACCACATCTTTGCTTACAATGATTTTCTTGGAAACAGGATCAAATAATTTATAAGCTTTTGATCCATCACTGATTCCTAAGAAAACACACATCTTACTCTTATCCTCAAGCTTGGTTCTTCTTTGATCTGGTATATGAACATGAGCCACACACCCGAAGACTCGAAAATATGCCACTGTAGGCCTCACATTGCTCCATGCTTCTTCGGGAGTTGTATTTTCTATTGCTGAAGTTGGACTTCGATTTTGTACGTGCACACACCATCTCACAACTTCTGGCCAAAATACCTTCGGAACTTGCCTTTCGTTCAATACAGCCCTCACACCATTCATGATCGTCCTATTTTTCCTCTCAGCGACTCCGTTTTGCTGAGGAGTATAAGCCGCTGTTAATTGCCTTCTAATGCCTTGAGTTTTGCAGAATTCGTCAAATTCATGTGAGGTGAATTCACCACCTCTATCTGTTCTCAAACAAGCAATGTGTTCACCAACTTCTTTTTCAACACTAATTTTGTAGTTCTTGAAGTATTGGAATGCTTCGGATTTCTCATGTAAGAAATAAACCCAAGTTTTACGTGAGAAATCATCTATAAAGCTTAAAATATACCTCTTGTTGCTGTTTGAAGAAGGCTTGAGAGGACCGCATATGTCGGCATGTACGAGTTGTAGTTTCCTTGAGGCTCTCCACATGCTTTTCTTTGGAATTGATCTTCTGTGTTGTTTTCCAATTAAGCAGGTGATGCAGGTCTTCTTTGGGATCTTCAGATTTGGTAAGCCATCTACCAAGTGTTTTTGTGATAATGTATTGAGACCCTTGTGATTAAGGTGCCCAAACCTGCAGTGCCACAGGTGAACTTCTTTTTCTGTCTCTAGCTCTGTTTGTAGACACATGGTCTCCTTTGGTGCTGCAGTGGCTGACACATGAAACATTCTATTTCCACTCATATTACTTTGCATGATTAAACCCTTCCTAGAGTGAAATACTTTACATATTCCATTTTGAATCAATATTGCCAGCCCTTTTTCTTGAAGTTGTCCTAAGCTAAGCAGATTATTCTTAAGCTCAGGAACAAAGTAGACATCTGAGATTACTTGAGTGACACCATTAACTTGCATTCTTACATTTCCTTTTGCTACCACATCCATTGTCATGTCATATTCCCCAATTTCACAGTTCGACAAATACCTTCTTCTAAATTAGAGAACCAACCTTTGTTTCCTGTCATGTGGTTGCTACATCCTGAATCCAAGAACCATACCTCCTCTTGCCTTGTTTGGTGCAGATCCATGTGTGACATCAACAAGAGATCCTCTTCTTCTTCCATCTCTGCATAGTTTGCCCTTTTCTCCCATTCTGGACATTCATATTGAAAATGACCAAGCTTATGACACTTGAAGCATTCAATAATTGATTTGTTTAGGGCCCGTCTTTCACGTCCTCTTCCTCTTCCACCTCTAAAAAAGGCTCTTCCTCCTCTTCCTCTTCCAAATCTGTCATCATGAGCAACTTTCAACACTTGTTCCTCCACTTGATGTTCCTGCATCCTTTGTTCATGAACAAGAAGACTTCCATGGAGTTCATCAATGGTTAAGATGCTTAAATCATTTGACTCCTCTATCGAACATACGACATAATTGAATTTAGAAGTCAATGATCTAAGTATCTTACTGACCACCGTGCTTTGCCCCATGTCTTCACCATTTGATTTCATCTTGTTCACCACACTGAGGGTTCTTCCTAGAAAGCTGTCCACCTTCTCTCCTTCTTTCATAGCAAGCAATTCAAACTCTCTTCTCAGAGCCTGAAGTTGTGCCCTCTTTACCTTTGTGGAACCTTGGTACTTTTGCCGCATCGACACCCAGATTGCCTTTGATGTCCCTTTGTCAAGAATAGTTTCCAGAATTTCTCTATCAATAGCCTGGAATAAAAAATTCTTAACCTTCAAATCCTTGAGATTGGCTTCCTCCACACTTTTTCTCTGTGCTTCACTCGCTGTTGAGGTTCCAATCGCCGGCGCCGGTATTCCTTCGTCTACAAGACTCCACATCTCTTTGCTTCTCAGAAAATTTTCCATCATCATTGACCAATGATCATAATGACCGTCAAATTTTGGAATAGCTGGTTGCGCGAACTTTTCTGACATTTTGTTTGTAGACTCACACACACTTTTCACTCCCAATCAGGCCCCTTGCGGAGCTCTGATACCAAATGTAGAGACAAAAGTGAAATAACACTTTAAAATTGGAAGGGAACTTAATTGTCTGTTTATTGAAATAAACCTAAGGCATTTTATAGCCTTTTACACGTACTGAAGCAAAACAGAAAGACTAATTTTTATGGCAAGTTACAAGAAAATTCAAAAGCAACTAATCCTAGAAAATAGGGAAATCCATAAGACTAGGGATTTATTGATGACGTGAATAAAATAAATAACTAATTTTGACTATCATATATATGCTCTTCAAGCTTTAAAATAAGGGGTTTAGTTTCTTACCTGAATTGAGAAAAACTATATCAGAAAGAGGGAGGAAGAAAATTTTCAATCTCTGCAATTTTTATTAAGGATACGAAGGAAATCAATAATTTTAATTTCGACTATGGGGGAAATAAAATTTAATTTAGGTGGTGAAAGTAAAATTCAATTTCGTTGGTCAAAGTTGAAATTGATTTGGATTTGACGGTGAAAATCAATTTGGATTCTTAGGTTAAAATCAAAACTGCATTTGAGTTATGAGGTTAAACAAAAATGAAATATGAAATGAATTTGGGTTTTGAAACGAAATCGATTTTTCTTCGGTGAAAATTGATTTAGATTTTTAAATTGAAATCAAAATTGGATTTGAGTACCGAGGATAAACGGGAATGAAATACGAAATTAATTTAGGTTTTGAAGCAAAATCCGGTGAAAATCAATTTTGTTTTTCAAGTTGAAATCAAAGCTGGATTTGAGTTTTGTTGATAAACGAGAATGAAATACAAATTAAATTTGAGTTTTAATGGAAAATGGTTTTGGGAGAGAACATTTAGGTTAAATGAGAATGAAAAACAATAATTATTATTATTATTATTATTATTATCATTATTATTATTATTATTATTATTATTATTATTATGTCTGTTTTGTAAGGTGATATTTATATTAACTATATAAATTCTTATGCAACACTTAAACTATTAAATTATAATTGTTATATTTTAAATTAAATATACTATTTATTATTATTATTATTATTATTATTATTATTATTATTATTATTATTATTATTATTATTATGTCTGTTTTGTAACGTGATATTTATATTAACTATATAAATTCTTATGCAACACTTAAACTATTAAATTATAATTGTTATATTTTAAATTAAATATACTATTTTTTATAAGTAAATATATACTATATAAATTTGTGTATGTTTTGAGGAGAATTGCTATCAAAATTTTCATTAATATTATATTTTATTGATAACTCATTTTAGTTAAAATATTTGTATAAAAAATATTTATTTGAAAAGTTAATGTGAAATTTTTATGCAACATTTAACAAATGTAGTATTTTTTGAGAAATAGTGCAACAATTCAAAAATATCCCAACAAATGTCTAAGGGGACAATTATGGAGTATTGCAAAAACAATAATATAAGCACATTTAAAATCGTTCTCAAAAAGAGTTTAGGAGACATTTATTAGTTGTTGTAAAAACATTGTTAGCATCGTGTATAAAATGTTGTCAGAAATATTTTTTTGGCAATAATTTTTATATGTTGTATAAAAGTGTGTTGTTAGAAACAATAAATGTTGTAATGGTTGTTGTTGATTTATATTTTTATTGTTATATTTTGTTTAAGGTGTGTTGTTGTTGATAAAAGTTGTGTGTTGTTGTTGATAAAAATTAATGTTGTTGATGATGATTTATATGTTGTATGTTGTTGATTTTTAATGATTTACCTTGTAGCTTTCATTATTTTAACCCAACACTTCTATTAGATGAGTTTATTATATCATGTGTGGTTTGAGTGTTTTACCAACCCGTCACCAACTAAATAACATTAGAAAATTTATAATATAAAAAATTAAGTTATTTTAGAAAATAACTTACATTAATTAATATTTTTTGAGTTTTCTTCCTTCTATTTTACGTATCTATCTTTCTCATTGAGAGTTAGAATTTGGTTCAATTCTTGTAGCTCTTCAGTCAACACTTCCTTCTTTACTAGTTTAATGAATTAGTAGAGAACGAATTATTGATTGAAGAGTCACAAATATTGAACTTAATTCTAACATTAAAAAAGCGAGCGAGGAAAAAAAAGTTAGGAAAACATTGATCATTGTAACTTGTTATTTTAATATAACTTAATTTATCACGTTATTAATTTCTATATCACATTGAAAGTTATATGTTTAGTGAGTAGTTGGTGAAATAAATATTCTACATATCTTATAATAAACTCAAAAAAACATATCACTAAAGTTGAAAGATTAAACCGTAGTGAAAAGTTGTGCGCTCAATCTTTCACTACGGTTAGATAGAACAACTGTGGTGAAAAGTTGAGAAAACAATCAAAATACTACCTTGGGAATGGAACCTACGACCTCTAGTTTTTACTACAGTTAACATAAAAAACTGTGGTGATAAGTGAAATGCTACTGTGTTTTTATCACAGATTCCTGTTCGTGGTAGTAAAGAGCGTATTTACTACCACACTCTATTATACCACGGTCATCCATAAGTGATAATATCCTTCATTCAACTGTGGTTAAATTTATATTCTATAATAGTGTCTATTAAGCTGGTTAAATTTTTTTACTGTATTATTATTTTTAATAATTTATCAAAAAATACATGTACAAATTCAAAAATAAAATTTATATGATTAGTACATTAACATATGCTTTTAGAGTAAATATGCTAGTTTTTTTCCTTTTATATGTCAATCTATCAAAGATAATTTGTTAGTGTAGTTTGTATTCACGAATTGATCTCTTATCATTCAAGAAGATAGAAAACCATTTGGAAATTTTAAACCAAATGAGTTTGATTAGGAGAAGACTACATTTTATTCTACTATCAAATATAAATAACATATAATCCATGCAAATGTTAATGCCTGAAGAAGAACAATTTAGTGAATTTATAGTTCAGAAATTGTAATTTGATTTTAGTTCAAGGTAATATGAATAGATTTCTAAAAAGAAAAATGTTTTATTTACTCAACATTTACACATTTGCGATATCTGATTAATCACGAAAGGGAAAAACACACTTATTTTTTTGAGGTCAGTTAAAATGACACGAACATTCCTTCTAATTTTTAAATATGTATTGATCTTTTCTGATGTTTATTAAAATGATATCGACACTCCTTTAATTTTTAGTGACAATCAAAAATCGTATATATATATATATATATATATATATATATATATATATATATATATATATATATATATATATATATATATATATATATATATATATATATATATATATATATATATATATATATATATATATATATATATATATATATATATATATAGGGAAGGTTCGTATAGATTTTAAAAAGCAAAATACTTATTTTGGTCCCTTAACTATATCCTTAGATTCATATTGGTTCCTTAATTTTTTTTTTTCGTGTCATTTTGGTCCCTTAATTTTTAAAAAGTTTCATTTTAGTCTTTTTTGTCTAATTAGCGACATAAAAACTTTGAAATTTGTCGTTAAATTTGTCGCTAATTAGACAAAAAACCAATGTAAACTCAAAGGTATAATTAAGGGATCAAAATGAATATTTTACCAATTTTAAAATTAGAGAGAGTTTCAACGTTTTTTTAACAAACCTCAATAGAGATGAATGTAATTTTCCTTAATTAATTTAATTCATTTTAAAAAAATTAGTTAGTTCATATGATTGAATTATCCATAATTTTAAATATAAATTAATTTAATTTACTAAATTAAACTAATCAAATTTTTATACGCAATTTTAACTATAAATGGCAAGAGAATAAAAAAAATTCATTATCCTTTAAAAAAATTAATGTTTATCTTAAATCTTATAGAATATAATTCTATTTCCCTAAAGTCTACACCGTACTACTTGTTTTGGCTTGACAAAAAGATTCAATAAGATTGGTTAAGTATTAAATGGGTAATTTAGTATTTTGTTATATTTGGTAGTTTTATCCATTTGTAGGATCTATGTGGCATTCCTATCATTTGCTATATTTGTGTATAAATAGGTGTACCTAGGTCTCATTAATTAATTCAATCTCTTTTCAATCATTGACAACCATCATCTTTATTTCTCTCTTTTTCCTCAATTTCATCACCTTGCACCAACAAATTGGTATCTAGAGCACTTGGTTCTTCTGAAATTCTGGAAAACACGAGTGAAAGTGAGCTGTGTGTTTGATTTTGATTCTTGATTTCTGTTGAATCTTGAACAAAATCTGAACAGAATCACACTGATTTTGTGGGTTTGGGAAACACTGAGTGAGATCTGAGATCTGAGATTTGTGCAAGGTTTAAGATGAGTGAAGGCAGTAGTTTGAACACTAAACTTCCAGTTTTTGATGGCAAAAGCTGGAACAGATGGATGATACAAATGCGTGTGTTGTTTGGTGCTCAAGATGTTCTGAATCTTGTTACCAATGGTTATGTTTCAGTTGCAGCAGATGCTACTAAAGAACAAATATCTGCAGAAAGAGCTACGAGGAAGAGGGATCAGAAAGCTCTGTTCTATATCCATCAGTGTGTGGATGAAAGTGTATTTGAGAAGATTGATGATTCGACGACATCGAAAGAGGCATGGGATATACTGGTCAGATGTTACGGTGGTGACGCGTCAGTGAAGAAGGTGAAGCTTCAGTCTCTGTGAAAGCAATATGAGAATCTCAACATGAAGAACAGTGAGAAAGTTTCTGAGTACATCTCCAGAATAATTTTGATCACTAATGAGATGAAAGCTTGTGGAGAAACACTTTCTGAACAAGTAATCATAGAGAAGATTTTGAAGTCGTTTACTCCTCAGTTTGATTACATTGTTATTTCTATTGAACATTCCAAAAATCTAGAAACCATGAGAATAGAAGAGTTGCAAAGCAGTCTAGAAGCGCATGAGTTGCGTCTGACTGAAAGAACTTCTGAGAGGGAAGTTGAGCAAGCTCTGAAGGCTTCTTTTGTCAAGAAGGACCATAAGAAGAATAGATGTGGTGATAAATTCCAGAAGTCATAAATCTCAACTTCTGATGAAAAGAAATATCAGAAGGGAAAGGAAAGGTATGACAAAAAGAAGGTTCAATGTTACTGTTGTAAACAGTTTGGCCATTTTGCCAGAGATTGTAGAAACAAAGGAACGAAATCAGAAGAAGCAAATATAGCCAGAGGAGATTCTGATGATGAACCTGTGCTACTGATGGCTTCTGATTCTGATGGAAAGTGTTCAAAAGATTGGTGGTATATGGACACTGGTTGTTCAAACCACTTGACTGGGAACAAACAATGGCTGATAGACTTTGACTCCAGAAGGAGAACAAAGATCTGATGTGCTAATGATAAGTATCTTAATGCAGAAGGTATGGGAAATGTCAAAGTCAGAGTGAAGAATGGAAAAAACATTATGATCAAAGATGTTTGGTATATTCCTGAAATTAAAAGCAATATGATGAGTGTGGGTCAGCTCATTGAGAAAGGTTTCTCAATGGTTATGAAGGACAACCTCTTGACGTTATATGATTCCAATCAGAATTTGATTATGAAGTCTGAGCATGGAAGCAACAAAACATTCAAAGTGAATGTAGAAACAACTGAAGCAGAATGTCTTAGTGCAGAAGGCGCTGAAGGTGACAATAAGTTGTGGCACAAGAGGTTGGGGCACTTGAACTATAGAAGCTTAGGACATCTAAGTTCTAAGAAGCTTGTGCATGGAATTTAGAAGATTGTGGAGCCTGAGAAGTCATGTGAGATATGCATGAAAGGAAAGCAACCCAGATTGTCATTTGCATCAGAAGTAGCCCCCAGAGCAAAGCATGCTTTGGGAGTAGTATATTCTGATATGTGTGGACCATTTCCAGTATCTTCACATGGAGGAAACAAATATTTTGTGTCTTTTATGAATGAGTTCACAAGAATGACATGGGTAACACTCATCAAGTTCAAGCATGAAGTGTTTACTGAGTTTCAGAAGTTCAAGGTGAAGGTTGAGAAGCAGAGTGGTCAAAAGTTAAAGATTCTGAGAACGAATGGTGAAGGTGAGTATAACTCTACAGAGTCTCAGAAGTTCTGTGAGGAGAATGGAATAGAACATGAGGTTACTTCTCCATATACTCCTCAGCACAATGGTATTGCTGAAATAAGAAACAAAACTTTGCTTGATATGTCCAGAAGTATGCTGAAAGAGAAGAAGCTACCTCACATGTTATGGGGAGAAGCTGTTGCCATATCAACATATGTTCTGAATAGGTGTCCAACGAAGAATCTGAAGGAAATTTAGAAAAGTGGATTGGAGATAAGCAAAGTGTTAGCGATCTGAGGGTGTTTGGTTTTGTATGCTACAAACATGTTCCAGAAGCTAGAAGACAGAAACTGGATGATAGAAGCAAAGTAGTGTTACTGGTGGGGTACCACAATACAGGTGCCTATAAGCTTTATTATCCAGAAACTAACAAAGTTGAAATCAGCAGAGACGTTATTGTGAAAGAGTCAGAAATATGGGATTGGAATAAGTCTCAATCAGATTCTGCTGTAGTGCCAACACCAGAGTTAGTTTCTGAAGATTCTTCAGGAAGTTCTGAAGACGAGTCAGAGTCAGAAGATGAATCTGATTTTGAAGACTCTGAAGATGAGTCAGAATCTCAGGGAGATTCTGATAGTGGATCTGATTCTGATCCAGATTCTAATGATGATCCAGAATCTGGTGGTGATTATATTTCTGGAAGGGAAAACTCTGAAGACATAGGGTCTGGAGGACAAGCTTCCAAAAGTAGCTCTAAAGGAAGTAGTTCTGGACAAGGTCCAGAAGCTAGCACTGTTCCAAGTTCTGGAGAAGCTTCAGAACAAGTTCAGAGGCCACAAAGAATCAAACAAATACCAAGTAGGTTTGCAGATTTTGACATGTTGCATGACACTGAAGTAAATTCTGAAGGAGAAGACGTTTAGTGTGCCATGTTAGTAGACTCTGAACCAGTGGGTATTGAAGAAAATCTCAAGAATAAAGTATGGTTGAATGCCATGAAGGAAGAACTTGAGGCTATTGAAAGAAACAAAACTTGGAAGTTGACAAAGCTTCCGAAGAGAAGAAAGCCATCAGTGTCAGATGGGTTTTCAAGGTGAATCTTAAGCCAGATGGATCAATTAGAAAACATAAAGCAAGACTAGTGGCTAGAGATTTTCTTCAGAAACCTGGGCTAGATTACTTTGAGGTGTTTGCGCCTGTAGCTAGACATGAAAAAATCAGATTGGTGATTACTTTAGCTGCAAACAGAAATTGGCCTTTGATACATATGGATGTGAAATCTGCATTTCTGAATGGTCCATTACAAGAAGAGATATATTTGTCACAACCTCCTGGATTTGTGAAAAAGAATCAGGAAGGGATGGTATACAAGTTACATAAAGCCTTGTATGGATTGAAACAAGCTCTCAGAGCTTGGAATCTGAAAATTGATTCGTTTTTCAAGAGCCAGAAGTTTCAGAAATGTGAGATGGAATATGGCGTGTATGTGCAGCATTCTGGTGGCAATATGATTCTGGTGTATCTATATGTTGATGACATATTGCTAACAAGAAATTGTCCAAAAGATATAATCAAGTTCAAAGAAGTTCTGATGAATGAATTTGAGATGACAGATCTGGGAAATATGGTATATTTTCTAGGAATGGAGATTCTGTACTCAAAGAAGGGTATTATTCTACATCAGTTGGAGTATGA
This sequence comes from Vicia faba, assembly GCA_948472305.1. Taxonomy (NCBI): domain Eukaryota; kingdom Viridiplantae; phylum Streptophyta; class Magnoliopsida; order Fabales; family Fabaceae; genus Vicia; species Vicia faba. The sequence continues at coordinate 357,275,979 of OX451738.1, forward strand.
ACTTGAACTTCTGAAGAGATTTAAGTTGCAGAATTGTAAAGTTGTTGTGACACCATCAGAAACCAATCATAAATTGGATTCTAATTCTGATGGTGATTATGTGGATGCTACGACCTTCAAACAGTTGGTTGGTTCTCTCAGGTATTTGTGCAATACCAGACCTGACATTTGTTATGCAGTTGGAATGGTCAGCAGATTCATGAGTAAACCAAAGTGGTCTCATCACGAAGCTGTTGTCAGGATTCTGAGGTATATCAAGGGAACTCTAAAATGGAGTGTTATTTCCTTCTAGAAGAAAGATAGAACCAGAATTAGTGAGTTATTCTGATTATGACTGGTGTGGAGATAGAGTTGACAGAAGAAGTACTTCTGGTTACTTGTTCAAGTTTTTGGGAGGTCCTATTTCTTGGAGCTCCAAGAAACAGCCTATTGTGGCTCTGTCAACGTGTGAAGCTGCATGTCAAGCTATTTGGCTTCTGAATCTTCTGGGAGATTTGAAGATTGAGATAGAGAAACCTCTGAAGTTGTTGATTGATGACAAGTCTGCAATCAATCTTTCCAAGAATCCAATGTTGCATGGAAGAAGCAAGCATATTGAGACAAAGTATCATTTTCTGAGAAGTCAAGTGCAGGAGTGTTAGAAGTTCTGCACTATAGCACCCAGAAACAACTGGTAGATGTTCTGACGAAGACAATTAAAACAGACCAATTTCTTCATTTGAGGAATGAAATTGGTGTTGTTAGTTTCTGATAGATAATAAATTAAGGGATGATATTGAATGGGTAATTTAGTATTTTCTATATTTGGTAGTTTTATCCATTTGTAGGGCCTATGTGGCATTCTTATCATTTGCTATCTTTATGTATAAATAGATGTACCTAGGTCTCATTAATTAATTCAATACCTTTTCAATCATTGGCAGCCATCATCTTTATTCCTCTCTTCTTCCTCAATTTCATCACCCTGCGCCAACATTAAGTTTGAAATTCCAATCTAGGACTTTAACAATTTAAGATTGATGAATATGTAAACTCTCACTAAGACCACACATGGGAACTACACACTGTGTTATTGCAACTGCTGGAGTCAATTTAATGGTCTTTCGCATTTTAGTCACGTTCACCGTGGGCAATTTTAACTGCCACCTGTATATAAATATTATTTAGCATCATTTTCAAACAATATTCATTCATTCTTATAAGTTACACCCCTTTAATCTCATTGACTTGAGTTTTGGAGTTCTAACCTTGAATGTACTCCTTTTTTCATTAACCAGAGACTCTTACCATTGTATTAGAGATCTTTCACAATGGTCTTCATTAACACATAACTTATCTCATATTCCCTATTGGAATAATGACAATGTCTATTGGAAACGTTTTTAGTTCTCACAAAATACCACGTTGAAATCCTTTAATCTTTTATTTTGCGCCATCGCAACCATTTTTGTTAATTCGTATGATCACTTTGAGTTTGCATAACCGCAAACAATGAAAACTTATAAAATAACTCAATCAACCGTTCGTCAGAGCACCACAACACCAACTTCAAATTCTTTTACTACACCTCATCCCGCTATCTCCTCACAAACCTGAGGATTATCCCGCCTTAAAGTACTCCAACTGGTGATAACAATCAAATTAGTCAATCATAAAGTATCAAGAATCCTGATTGAAGAGGAAAGCTCTTGTGACATCATGCATATTGGTCTCTTCAAAGAATTAGGGTTGAAAGAGAGAATATTATCTCCTTACACGGGCACCCATCTACAAGTGTTCAATGATTGTATAACACACCCTTGGGGCAACAAATAGTTTGTGGTATTTTTTGGAGAAGGAAGAGATGTGTGGATGATAAACATACAGTTCCTGGTGATCCCTGTAAAAAGTGTCTACTATTATATCTTGGGAATACCCTTCTACTATGGAAAAATACCTCATCAAATGCCTCAAAGACAACACCGGGCTCTTTTTATTTTTCCTGGATGAGATGCTCTATATTGACCCCAGCGTGGCATGTCATCCATTGAACATTGACCCATTTGTTCGTACGTATCCCAAAACAGAAGTCAACATTCCCTAGAAAAAGCCAAAGCTACCAAGAACATCATTATAGGACTCCTTCAGGATAGGTTTATTTATGAACTAAAATACACTAAGTTATAATCCAATGTCGTCTTAGTCAAGAATGCACTAGGAAAGTGTGGGATATGCATCGAATACACAAACCTCAACAAGGTATACTGCCTTAAATAATCAAAAACCCATTTCACTGTATCGATAAGTTGGTAAACTATTAATTCAGATAAAAGCTATTGTCATTCATGGACACATATTCTATATACAATTATATTCGCATGCACGAAGCAGACATGGACAAAAATGCCTTCATGACAGAGTGTGCCAATTATTAATACAATGTCATCCCCTTTGACTTAAAAAACACAGGTGTGGCGTGCCAATTAATGATGAACAGATCTTGAAGAGGAAATCAAGGAGATGATGGAGGTATATGTATGGGGGAAATGATTGTCAAATCCAACAAATACCTTTTACTCAAAGGACATCTAGCTAACATGTTCAACCTTGTCTGCCAATATCATTAAACTTAAGTAGGAGAAGTGTACTTTTTAGGATTCTATTTGACATAAAGAGGCAACGAAGCTAACTTGACAAATGCAACACAATAATTAAGATGTAGACCCCTATAATAAAGTAAAAGATAATGAAACTGAATAAAATTGTAAGGTCATACTAACACGCCTTTCCGTTCTACGTTCTACTAAGGATCGATGTATAATTTGAGTGGACCCCAGAATATGAGCAAGTCTTCACATTAATTTAAAGATCTCTTTCCACCCATTTGGTATTGTTTAGGCCTTTAGTTGGAGAGACTTTGTTCCTCTATCTTGTTGTATCTACTAAGGCAGTTAGTGGACTCCTTATCAGATAATTACGTAGTATTCAGTGTCCAATATATTTCATATCAAAGGCATTGGCAAGTTCAAAAACATGCTACCTAAAAAATTGAGAAAATCACTTTCACTACAAGATAAAGGCTCTCCAGCCACGTGATTTTGCCACGTGATTTTCATGTGGTTAAATAAAGTTAGTTGCAACGTGAAAATCACGTGGCAACATGTTTTACTAATATAATAAAGAAGCATGTAGTTTGTCAGTTTTTTTTTTAATTTTAAAAATGTTGCGACGTGGGATTCACGTCGCTAATAAAAATACCATAAAAAATAATTAAATTACTCTAACGTTCAGATATTTATCATTTTTAAATTTTGAAAAAGTAAGTTGCGACGTGTTTTTCACGTCGCAACATTTAAGAGGGAACAATCCCAATTTTCAAGACTGGCGTGTTTAGGTTTTGAAGGATGTGAAGAAAGAGAAAATAGATGTTGAATTGTTGCGACGTGAAAATCACGTGGCAACGTTGCGACGTGATTTTCACGTCGCTACATGCTTTATATATTTCTCAAAAACGCTCCACAAACACAGTAGCGTTAATTTGTTTCAACTTCTTCTTCAACCCTCCTCCTTCCATCCCTCCATAACCATTTTCTTGTTCACAAAATTTGTTCTTCTCCAATATTAAATTTCTACAATCTCCATTAATTATTGTTTTAAGGTAATTTCAATTCAATTTTGTTTATATTTTGTTAACAGTTTTTATGTGTTGTATTATTGAATGTAATTTTTTTTCAATTTTTCTTTGAATAGAAGAAGATTGATAGAAGTAGATTGCAAAAAGGGACAAGAAGATTGAAGGAGTTACAAGATAAAAGGTATTTCTTGAATTTTTTTTTTTGAATTTAGTATATTTTCTTAATTTGGTTAATTTTTAGGTTGAATTTGGGTTAAAATTTTAGGTTGAATTTGGGTTATATTTTCTGAATTTGGGTTAAATTTTAGGTTTAATTATTTAGTTTATAATAATTATTAATTATTAATTTGTGATGAATAACAGTTATAGGAGTTTAATTATTTTAGGAGTTTAAGTTTTTAAATTTTTAGGAGTTTATAAAATTTAGGTGTTTAAATTAAATTTTAAGTGTTTAAAAATAAATAAATATGTTTAGGAGTTTATAAATTTTAAGTGTTTAAATTAAATTTTTAGGAGTTTAACTTTTTAAATTTTTAGGAGTTTATAAAATTTAAGTGTTTAAATTAAATTTTAAGTGTTTAAAAATAAATAAATATTTTTAGGAGTTTATAAATTTTAAGTGTTTAAACTAAATTTTTAGGAGTTTAAGTTTTTAAATTTTTAGGAGTTTATAAAATTTAAGTGTTTAAATTAAATTTTAAGTGTTTAAAAATAAATAAATATTTTTAGGAGTTTATAAATTTTTAGTGTTTAAATTAAATTTTTAGGAGTTTATAAAATTTAAGTGTTTAAAAATAAATAAATATTTTTAGGAGTTTACAAATTTTAAGTGTTTAAATTAAATTTATAGGAGTTTAAGTGTTTAAATTTTTAGGAGTTTATAAAATTTAAGTGTTTAATTAAATTTTAAGTGTTTAAAAATAAATAAATATTTTTAGGAGTTTATAAATTTTAAGTGTTTAAATTAAATTTTTAGGAGTTTAAGTGTTTAAATTTTTAGGAGTTTATAAAATTTAAGTGTTTAAATTAAATTTTAAGTGTTTAAAAATAAATAAATATTTTTCGGAGTTTATAAATTTTAAGTGTTTAAATTAAATTTTTAGGAGTTTAAGTGTTTAAATTTTTAGGAGTTTATAAAATTTAAGTGTTTAAATTAAATTTTGTGTTTAAAAATAAATGAATATTTTTAGGAGTTTATAAATTTTAAGTGTTTAAATTAAATTTTTAGGAGTTTAAGTGTTTAAATTTTTAGGAGTTTATAAAATTTAAGTGTTTAAATTAAATTTTAAGTGTTTAAAAATAAATAAATATTTTTAGGAGTTTATAAATTTTAAGTGTTTAAATTAAATTTTTAGGAGTTTAAGTGTTTAAATTTTTAGGAGTTTATAAAATTTAAGTGTTTAAATTAAATTTTAAGTGTTTAAAAATAAATAAATATTTTTAGGAGTTTATAAATTTTAAGTGTTTAAATTAAATTTTTAGGAGTTTAAGTGTTTAAATTTTTAGGAGTTTATAAAATTTAAGTGTTTAAATTAAATTTTAAGTGTTTAAAAATAAATAAATATTTTTAGGAGTTTATAAATTTTAAGTGTTTAAATTAATTTTTTAGGAGTTTAAGTGTTTAAATTTTTAGGAGTTTATAAAATTTAAGTGTTTAAATTAAGTTTTAAGTGTTTAAAAATAAATAAATATTTTTAGGAGTTTATAAATTTTAAGTGTTTAAATTAAATTTTTAGGAGTTTAAGTGTTTAAATTTTTAGGAGTTTATAAAATTTAAGTGTTTAAATTAAATTTTAAGTGTTTAAAAATAAATAAATATTTTTAGGAGTTTATAAATTTTAAGTGTTTAAATTAATTTTTTAGGAGTTTAAGTGTTTAAATTTTTAGGAGTTTATAAAATTTAAGTGTTTAAATTAAGTTTTAAGTGTTTAAAAATAAATAAATATTTTTAGGAGTTTATAAATTTTAAGTGTTTAAATTAAATTTTTTTGTCTTAATAAGTTAGAATTAGAAAAAGTATAATATGTTTTTTGAAAGCATATATTTATCTTTAATAATATATGTTTAGGATTATTATTAAGTTGATTAATTAATATTTCTAATTAAATAGGTTTTGATTATATAAATTTGCAGTAAATGAAATATTATAGGTATTATCGTAGTTGGATGTACGATAGACTATATCCAGGAAGACGCGCACTTAAACCCAATTTTATAGACGAAGTTAATGGTTTTATCGCGTGGACGTTTGCTCAGGAACATTGTCGAAGTGAAGGAGGAGTTAGATGTCCTTGTCTTAAATGTGGATGTAGATATATAATTAGTGACCCAGAGGAAATAACACGTCATTTGCATAGGAAAGGTTTCGTTGAAAATTATTGGGTTTGGATGTATCATGGTGAAACACTGCTGAGTAATGTACCAGAGACTAGCAACACAAATGCTTCAAGTAGTCAACCGGCTATGCAACCACCTATGGAATTTGAAGAAAACTTTAATCTGATAGGTGACATGGTTGGTGATGCTTTTGGTGTTAACGTGACCTATGATCAACCTGAAGACTTTGACTGGGAAGAGTTGCCGAATGAGGAAGCGCAAAGATTTTATCAGTTGTTGAATGAGATGAATACGCCGTTGTTTGAGGGGTCGTCAGACTCAAAGCTATCAATGTGTGTGAGATTATTGGCCTCCAAGTTGATGAACTTGAAGTTAATGATGTGATTCCAGATGAACACACTACAAGTTTGTCTGATACAATGGTTGAGGGGAATCAAGTTGATGAGGATGAAGATCATGAAGATTCTGGATCCGAGGACAATATCACATCAGATGACGAGGATGATATGGATGACGAGCATGACGATTTAGAATAGTGAACCTATATTAATGAGAATTGTGTCTTGTAATTTTACTTAACGAACCATTTATTGAATGATTTAATGAATATGTATTCATGAGAATTGTGTCTTGTAATTTTACTTGACGAACCATCTATTGAATGAGTTAATAAATATGTATTCATGAGAATTGTGTCTTATAATTCAAATATATTATATGTTAACTTGTATTTTCTATAAATAGGTAAAAATGCCACCCAAAGATAATAAGGGTAAAGGTCCTAGTGATAGTGGTAGGAAGCCCAAGCGTCCAAGGGTAGTAGTATGTCAGTCACCTCACTCAGCCACGTGTCCTCCCCCGCAGAGTCAGGTTCATCATATATCCATGGACAATACTATGCCATTTACGCCATTACTATCATCTCAGAGTCCTCTTCAGTTCCCATCTGGGAGTACATGTTTTATTAGTCCATCTGGGGCCCCACCTGGTTTACCATTCCAGCAGACACAGATGCCCTCATCCTTGCAGCATAATTTTCCATTTCCCACACAGATGCCCTCATTCGTGCAGTAGCCTGGAGGATCCAGCACCCCACTTCCTACACAGATGCCCCCATCCGTCCAGCAGCCTGGAGGATTCACCTCTTCACGACCCACATAGACTGGTCGTACCCCACATTCCACACATGTACCTGCATCCGATGATCATGCAGAGTCGGATGATGAAGATCTTGGTATGGATAATGATCAGATAGATGGGAGAGATCTTCGAGGGGATGATGGTCCGAGTGAGATTCATACCATTGATGGGAGATTTTGGATTTGGCCTGAAGGGAACTTGTAAGTTTCTTATTTATTGATTTTTATTTATAAGTACATATTTCCATTTTTAATATAACTTTATATAATTAATTATGCTAATTTAATTATTGTTGTTTTAGTTTCAGGCCGAGCCGGACTGCTACTAAGGTTATAAATTATATAATTCAGCATAATTAAACAAATTTTTTGAAGAGTTTTAGAGAAGTTTCCGATAAAGAAGAATGGTTTAAGCAATTTCAGGTATAATTAATTTATTTCTTAAGTTATTTTTATTTAAATGACCTTTTCATTATTGTTATAATTTATCTAACTATTTATTTTAATGTCATACAACATTGCAGGCGAAATGTGTTTGGGATCCCCTGAATCATAACAAAGTAAAAAAAAAATATTTTGGCAGGAGTTCAAGACGACTTTCTGACATGCTACGACGTGTTAGAGAGAATTGGCAACTTTGGGCATTCGTCCCAAATGGATAGGCAAAGAAGTTTTTGAACAACTTCTTAAGTATTGGGAATCAGATGAATTTAAGGCTAAATCTGAAACTGCAAAGAAGATGAGGGCATCGGAAAAAGGGGGTTGCCTTAATGTTGTTGGAAGTATTAGTACTGCTGAGCATGCTCGACGCATGATAATTATTACCACTTTTTAAAGTCATATTTGGATTTATAACATATTATTAATTTAAGTTAATTTTTTTATTTAGGCTAAGCGTTTGGGGAGACAACCATTGATGACTGAGCTGGTTAAGGAAACTCGGACAAAGAAATCGGGAGGATTTATTGACGAGCGTACAAAAAAAGCCCTGGTAAGTAAATTTATGTTTATATATTTTTTAGGCAATTTTGTGACGTGATTTTCACGTAGCAAGTGACATGTTGTGGCGTGAAAATTGAGTGGCAACTGATAAGTTGTGGCGTTACAATCACGTGGCTATTTGTTTTTTATTATTTTTTTTATTTCATTTAATTTCATTAATTTTACTTATAAGTTTAACTTGATTTTTTTATTGTATGTGTAGGAGGATTATCAGGCCTTGCTTGTAGAATTTCTGACCCATAATCCTCAGTATACTCCTCCTCCGGGAAAACCGGTTCATCCAGATGTGGATTTCTATATTTGGAGTCAAGTTGTTGGGGGAAAGGGGCCTAACGGGTGTTTTTTTGGTGGTGGAAATTTGGCGGGCACCTTGAGGAGTGGGGATAGAAATCTGTATCAGAGAGCTGCGGACGGTGAAGGAGGGTCACGTCAAACAAATTTGACACCAGATCAGTTAGAACTGGTAAGACAATTGGCTAGACGCGAGTCCGGAGATCGTGAGGCGGCATTGAAGGCCCAAATGGAGGAAATGAGGGGTAAACATAATAGACAAATGGAGGCAATGGTAAAGAGGCAGGCTGATATGGAGGAGCAAATGCGACAATTTATGCAAGCATTTGGTAGAAATCCCAACAGTGGTGACCAAAATAATAACCACCAAAATAATGATGACTTTCTTCGCGACTTTTCCGACGACTCGAATGATTCTGCTTAGTTTTATTTTTATTTTGTATTTAGTTTTTTATTTGTGTAATATAAATTTATAATCATATTGTATATTTAAAAATATTATAAATTTAAATTTGAGTTTATTAAATTTATAATATTAAGTATATTAATTTATACATTTAGATATATTTAGTTTAATTTTTGATAATTTGATTTATAATATTGTATTTAATAAATAAATTATAATATTTAATTTATAAATTTAATAAAACAAAAAATAATATTAATTATTATAACAAAATTAATATATTTAAAACACAAAATATATATATTTTTTTAAAAAAATAAGTTGCGGCGTGTTTTTCATGTCACTAATTAGTGACGTGAAAAACACGCCGCAACAGCAAACGTAAAAATAAATATAAATCTGCTCTGACCCTCTGCTCTGACCCTCTGCTCTGAATTGCTTTGATCCTATAAAGTCTGTTGCAGCGTGAATTTCACGTGACAACATTGTGACATGCTTTTCACGCCGCAACAAAATTGCCACGCGCTCTACAGCGACGTGTTTCTTAAGGTGGCAAAAATGGAATAGTAGCGTGATTTGGGTGTTAGCGACGTGACTTTCACGTGGCAAAACACAAGTTATTTTGTAGTGTTTGTACTTTGTGACAACGTCAAGGAATCCGCGATGTAATACCCCAAATTTGTCCTACCCTTCTACTTTTATCTGGTTTACGCATTATCGCACTTTTCTCATGTACATAACTCCATTAGGTCATTTAACATTACATACATTCGCTAACAACATAACTTGGCATGGGATCAAAGATTTTGAGGTGTATGGTTTCTCTTTGGCTTTAAGAGTCTCACTTTTATTCAAGGCTGATTCATGTTATTTACTTAACAATCTTTGGCTTATGGAGCTAGGGTTTTTGTGTGCATGATTCATCGAGAATTTCTTGCATCGGGATATTATAAGACATCCACCTTTAAGGTCCCTTCAAAAGCATCAAGTGTTTACTACCTTCTCAATGACTCGGATTTAAATGAGAATGCTTTGAATTAAGGTTTTTGTACTTATCTTCATCGTTGCAAGGGTTAGATTCCTGATAGGAGTCTATGAGTTTGAGGATGCTTGGGTGACACTTTGGTTGCTCGGGATACAAGATACAAGATATGGTTTGTGGATTCAAAACATCATCACTCTGTTAGATATCAGTTACTTATCATGCAAGTTAAGTCTGGCTCGAATTTGGAAAGTTAAAATTAGAGGTTCATTGAGAATGCAAGATAACTTGGATTTGAAGTCGATTCAAGTGGTTCCATTATGAAAATTTGGTAAGCATTCAATCATAAGGATGTTTTTTGAAAGCAAGATGCAAAATATAAGGGCTAAGACATAAAGGCATTCGCACAAAGTTCGACATTGTTCAAACTCTTCATCCGTAAATTCATCATCCTTTATCCAAGTTTATCCAAACTAAATCATTTCCAAATCCATCATTCATCATTATCATTCAACAAAAGCTTGTTCAAATTTCTCATTATTCATTCGGACATTAAAGAATAATAAACATGGATTTCTGAGTGATGGAAATAAAGTATGGATCTTTTTGTCATGGCAAGCTTCAAACTTGAAGTTCCGTTCGAAATGTTATTCAAGTATCGATAAAATCTTATCCAAATTCATTCAAAGTCCAATTAGAGTCTGAAGCATTTCATTCTAATAAATCATCATATGCCAAGGTCATTCATGATCCAAAAACATTACAAATATACAAATTGAAAGCATGTTAGACATTACAAGTTCAGTTCTAAGCTTATGCTAAACCTAAGCTAAGCCTTATTATTGCTACGATCTTCGAAACTTCGTGTTGATGCCCTCAATAATTGTTGCCTTTCTCCCCATATCTTAACTCTATCAAACTTGGCTTTTCATCCTCGCACCATCGAATTCCAAACCTGCAATCAAGAAATGGCTCCAAAACAGCCTGCACAATCCAGAGAGGACACCCTGTTCAAGAAAAATTAGCAGAATGAAACCAACTGTCAAACAGAATAAAACTCTATAACTGCTAGCCAAAACAGAATTTTATAAATTCCCTAAACCATTTTCTAAAGCAGCCCTGCACATAAAACTCTAACAGCTAACTTTTCTAACATCTTTCATAATCTGTAACTGAAAACCTCTCCATAACAAACTTCAACAAAATACTCCAACTGTCATAACAGAAACCAACTCACTCCTAACTGTAACCAACCTATACCCAATTTCCTAACCAACTTCCTATAACAACTTTTCTTAACTTTCTAACAGATTGATAACTAACTATAACCAAACCAACTAACAGACCCAACCAACCTCTAACTGTTTTATAAACTGACTCAACAAACTCTAACAGAATGATAACTGAATTGGAAGGAAGAGGATTGATAACAAAAAAATTCACAAAAAAGAGGACTCACCTTTTCAACTCTGGCGGTACCCTCTCTCCCTCGGATCCATCTTCATCTTCAGCCTTCACCTTCCTTTGATCCTCCATCATCAATACTTCATCAAAATTGCAAACAACCATCATCTGCGTTCATCTTCAACATACACTCATTCTTTCGTCTTTGGCAATCTTCATCATCAACAGCACTCGTTCTGTCAAAATTCAACAACTTCATTACTCCTTCAACAAGAACTACACTGAGTTTATTTATGAGTTGTGATTTGCTTGGTTCACACAACAAGAAGGGCAAAAGAAGAGCAAACAGAATTGAAGACAAAGAAAAATAAAGAAGAATGAATAGAAAAGAATGCAAGTACCTTCCGGTTCATCATCTTTGTCTCATCGAAACTGGATTGGAATTGAGACGAAGTATGAGTTACAATCAAACGGAAATCACGAAGGAGAGCAAACTGAAGCTGACAACGGCGACGAATTGGTACAGAATCATAAAGCTTGAATTCAGGGACGAAGATGGAGAGTTAATCCGCAGCGATGAAGCTTGAAACGGAGTTTGACGAGGAAAGTTGAAGATGCGATGGAGATCGATGAGGGCTTTTTGGTTTACAGTGGCATCTGAATCGAACAACAAAGAAGAGGTGAGAACGCCCAGAGGTTGGTGTAGCAAACTATTAACGGAATCGGAGCCGGCAACGGAGGGAGTTGAATGGATGGATGTCGTATGGAAAGGAGAAGCCGCGTCGCGAGAGAGGAAGAGAAGCGAGGAGGAAATGCCACACATTCTGTAACCTAATTCCTCTTAAAAATTTATTTTTTTATTTTATTTATTATTATTTTTTTGTTATTCCTTTTATTATTTGCTGGAAGCTTGATGGTAAAAAAACAAAAAAAATACTTCTAATGGGCTTCATTGGGAACGGGCCAGCGCCCAATTTACTAAGCCACACTCCCTGGACTCAAATCATCACCCCCTGAGTTTATTAGTTCTTCATTAGATTTAGGATTCCCTTTTTTTCCTTTTTTATTTGTTTCACTTTTTGTTAATTTTTGTCAATATAATACATGATAAAAAACTCAAAATATTAGAATAGAATCTTAATTTTTTTACTAATTTGGTTTGTCGTTGTCTTAGCCATGTTTTAGTATATTTTAACATCAATTTTGTGTGAAACTTTGAAATAAAAAAAGGGACTTGAGCTTGAGAAATTTCGAAGCTAAGTAAGAACACGATCTCCATCAAAGGAAATTCGAGGAAGCACTCGATAGAGTTTTCTTATCGCTTGTGTGGCTTTGAAGAGGAAACGGACCTCCTCCGTTCGGTATCACTGCAACTCTATTTTATTCTTCATTTTCGCACTTTATCGCGTTTCTTTATTACTTTTCTAAAAATCATGAGAAGCAAAGCTTTACCGTAATCCATGTACATGCTAACATTAGGTAGAATTCCATCATTCATCCTTGACTTTAGGTCTAACAACGCACAATAACATCAGGTTTAGAAATAGGCTAATTCCCCTTTAACTCCTTTTCTGCATACGCACCTAAAACTAAAACTTCTTTTCTTTCAAAATTCAAAACACTTTAAAACTATTGATGAGAATCATGCTTTTGCTTAGTACGGGAAATGATAAGCGGGTCTCTTCTCGATCTTATTGTTCTTCATCTCAAGCATAGGTGTGGTTCAATTCTCAAAGACTCCTTTCATGACTAAGTAGAAAAATGGCTAATATCTCTCTCTTGAGGTCGACTAGTCATTATCTGCAACGAAAATACAAAACAAATTCAAACCATTTTGTGCGCTCGAGCACTTTTTAAAAAAAACCCTTTTCAGGTAAGGACACGATTAATTTACTTCTGTGCCAACGCATAAGTCTCCAAAGGTCGAGCTGCGGCAGAAGGCGGAATTAACTTCGTCCATAAAAAACACAAACAAACAAAAACATATGAGCTGAACTACGGTAGCTCTGATTCCTCAAAAAGGATACGTAGGCATTAGGGTAGGGCCCAGGCGAGCACAATTTTATTTTCCCTACATTCTTCTCTCCTTTCTTTTGCATGCATTATTCCTTAGCAGTAATAAACAGTAAGCATAGATTAAACACACCCATAAGATAGATAACAAGAGTGGATACCGTAGAGTACTACGGGCGTGTGGGGTGCTAATACCTTCCCCCCGCGTAACAGACTCCCTTACCCGATCTCTCGGTCGCAAGACCGTGACTTCTCCCTCATCAGGTTTTCTCGATGTTTACCTTTCCCTACATAGGGGATAAAAGACGTTCGATGGCAACTTCATTGTTTGATGATTTTCAGCCGGTTGTTTCAGCTGGCGACTTCACTGGGGACCGGTCGACCAAATGCTGGTCCATCCCGGAGTCGCTCCTAGCTCTTGTTTTCTCTCCTTAGGGTGTTTATTTTTATGCTTTCAGTTTACTCATTTGTACATGTTTATCTGAGCATAAGTTTGCATTGCATTTTATGGCTTTCCATATTTGTTATCTATTATGCTGGACTCTGTTCTCTATGTTGGGTGGGGATGCTACTATTGAGGTAAAAGGCCCAGTACCCAGGCCAGAGTGCACTAGGACACCTAGGAATAGAGTGGGGCATGACGGCTATAGGACGTGGTCCGATTAGTGCAGTCATGCCATATACCATGCTCGGATGAGGTTCAAATGAATTACTATCGGCACCCACGTCTGTGGGTAAGCCCATAGCACTTTCAGGCGGACCCGTGATTTTCGAGTTACCATTGTCTTACCCTGACCTAGTTTTCACCCGTGAGTGGGAAGGGAATTTTTGTCACAGGTACAAATGGTGACTATGTTAAGATGGTTACTCATGCTCGGATGGTAACTATGCTCAGACAGTGGATATTGGTTCTAATGGCTATATTCTGGATTTCTGTTATGACTTTATGCAGATGCTATACTCTGTTGGTGACCGTATGGTTCTCAGATTTATTTTTTGAGTTTCTGACTTGTTTACCTGGAGATTCATTCGGGCCTTCGATTTTGGTATTCCCAGCATATTCAGAAAATGCTCAACAGTATCCTATGTTCCAGAAGTCTCGACCCCGTAAAATGGGAGATCCACATGGTACTTGGTTCTTACATGTGCAGAAGCTATGTCAGACCTTTTTGATCTGATAACACTCACATGATTCAGAGCAGTGCAACAATCTTATTCAGGAATGATGGAACCCTGATCCTCTTTGATCTCATGCCTTTGCATATATAACATGGCTAACCATATGCTTAACATACATGTTCTATTATTTCCAAGGAATCACATTTGCAAGTCTTGTGCTAAACTCTTCCATCCCTTAGTTGCGCAAAATCAAAATCAAAGCACGCAAATTCCTTGGAAATGACAGAACATGACATGGCATTCATTCATACACCCCATGCATATTCATGCATTCATGACAGGTACCCGAAGATTGGGGATTCTTATTCAGACCTGGGGTTCTCTTCAAAGGTTCAACCTGATTTCTCTCCACACATGCTCAGAGATCATTTATGGAATAACTCTGAGTGGTACATGCAAGCTTTGGCTCATAGTCAGAAACTTCTTCAAGCAGGAAGATAATGGATTAAATACTCAGATAAGCCAGGTCATGGAAACTCTGATGATGATGTCTATTATTTCTTTAATACATGATATGCTTGGTAATGCATATTATACTGGGGCACCTGGCCAATCGATTGAAGAAGGTATGTCATCCAGAGACCAAGTCCAAGACTGGATCAATTCAGAGAATGTTGTGTTCACATCAAATCTGAAAGGGGATTCTCTCGCACACTCGAGCTTCAAGACTACAGAAAGTCGTCAGAATCAGCAAGTCCATACAGAGTCAAGTCTCCTCAACAATGGCAATCATTGGTTTCTTTTACTGCATTTTCATTTGCATTCTTGCTTGTTTGTTTAAACATTGCTTGTACATAGAAACTTGTCTATTTTTGAACGAAAATTTTAATGCAATAAGTATGCTTGTCTTGAAGTATTCCTTTCATTTTTACTCATCCATTCGTTATCACTCTTTAAATGTTTTACTTGCATATTGATGCCAGATTTCCAAGTCTTATGCTTAGGTAAAGATTCAAAGGAGGATGACGACAATCTGAAAACGCGAAATCTCTGGTTGGTACGCTTTTGAGTAAGACCCTGCTGACGATGTACATGCCTTGTTTCAATTCCTAAACACCGGAGATATAAGGGAGATAGACCCTCGTTAACCCCTATGAGCCTTCGAAGTAGGAGTTTCTTTTCTGTTCAGAAAAAACCCTCGTTTCAACCCTGGTGCGAGTAGTGTGCAACTAATCTGATTAAGCATTCAGAACTCATCAAGAGTGTGCATCCAAGGATACAACAATGGTTATCCATCAAAAGGTTGAGGGAAGTCAAAACCACAATGGTTAACCTTCATCTATCAGCAACGTGCATCAATTAACAATATCCCAATGGATATCTCTCGCACATCAGGAGGTCGACAGATGACAATACAACAATGACTATCCCTTGTCTATCAAAGACTCAGGCAGTTACGATCACTTCCAACAAATCAAAAACAACGCAAAGATCAACGACTTGTTCAAAATGAAAAATATTAATAAGAAAGAAACAAAAATCCCCGCTAAGTCAAAACTTGAAAACAAGTCGCTTAGGCAAAAAAATTGGGGCATCCCGCTGGACTTCCAAATCGAAATTCAAAAGAATTTGTCCAAGCAAAAATTAGGGAAAGCAAGAAGAAATTGAAAAGCCTAAAAGAAGAGAAAAGGATTACCAACAAAAATCCTCATCAAAGAACAAAGTCGTCTGATCAGACACCAAAGGCAAAGAAGTTAGTGATTGTCGTGTCCAAGAAACCACTGTGGTTCCTCAATTATTGCAAACTCTTCTCGAGAGATGAACGCTTATATCAGGTCAAATGAACGTAGGAATGGAGAACATCATGGAGAATGGGTGGGCACCAAATAATTTTAAGCCTTAAATCCTTTTTTCTAAAAACCGTGAACCAGGCCACGTTACAACCCATAAAAGTCCTAATTGAAGCATGGGTCAATTCGAAAGCTTGCTACAACGAGATAACGTTTAACTGACTCCTAAGAGGTATGTTCGAATATCTGTGTTGGCATCATATGCTTGCATTATCTTTCATAAAAAGGAATTTGCAAATGTTTCTCTCTAGCTAGTGACTCGTTCACAACAGAGTTGTGACGTTATTTCATTCAAAGTTTTTTCCAAACTTCAAGACTTACATATGTGTTGTATTAGAATTATCATTCTCATAATAAACATTCTTCTGCATACAAAACAACTGATCGACATCAAGTAAGTTTGCACAATGAACAATCGGTGAAGAGCTCAATCTTGTCAGAAAAGAGAGGCTTGAATACCCTGTTGAAGCAAGAGTCAGCTGCTACAAGAGAAATGACTAATCCAGAGGCATGTTAAACCACAGATTCTGTCAAGAGAAATCATCTTGGTGCTTCACATCTTGAGTACCCTTTAGGGATAAAGCTAGCAGATTCCATCAATCTGGGGAATTCCCTTAAAACTGCCAATCTGGGGCAATCAAGTCGAGAATCGATCTCTCCAAATTCAGCCAAATCTAGGGCTTTCCCTCAGAGCTCGATCAATCAGAGCCTATCACGTCGATAAATATCTTCAAGATCAATTAGAGGCTATCACGTCGAGAGATCTATTCAGAATTCATTCAACCTGGGGCAGTTACGTCGAGATTCGACAAATCTCTCCAAGAAAGCTGTAATCAAGAGCAGTTTATTTCGTGACTCAAGACATTGGGGCAGGCCACCTCATATCGTATTGTGGCACGAATCTTCTGGTCTTCTATTCAACCTAGATCTTCCCAGAGATCCTTCAGACAGGGGCATTCCTCATCCGTACTTAGTTGCTCAAGTCAATTATGTTGCACAAGACTATGATCAAGCTAAAAGCATCATAACAGTCACCCTGACTTAGCCAGCACATGAAGCTGCCTTCATCTGCTACAGACAATTTCAAACCTGGATTCCCCAAGTGAATTCAGAAAATCTAGAATCGTCTTTTAACTCAGCACGCGCAAATGCATCCTCAGTGGAGTTAATCAAGAACATCCCCAATTGAGCTAAACCGGGGCATTCGCAGAGCTAAACCGGGGCATTTGAAGAACTAAACTGGGGCATTCGCAGAGTTCAACCGGGGCACTCATAGGTATCCATGCCCATCTCTTATCCCCAAGTGATTCAAGAGATAATTCCCCAGTGTGCGTAAACTTGGGACATGTATTCAGAGGGATCCATATGGTGTTCAGTATCCATTCTTCGGCATATTCAGTTCTATTATCCTCTCAACGGTTCAGGATGTTTGGGAGTCTGGCCAGGTTATCTCTTCCCAACGGTATGATTCAGAATCCAGCAACGTACCTGAAGACTCGTTTCATCGGCAACTCAATCTCCAATAGAGTCATCAACTATCTTCGGTGTCATGGGCTCTCCAATACAAATTTTTATCGGTATCCCCAACAATCTTTGGTACTGCAGACTTCCAGCGTCGATACGTATTGGCATCCCCAGTAATGAGCATGGTTCCCGACAAGCCTTCTCTTATCCCCATGAAGTTTATTTCTTCGCACTGCATATAGTTATCACTGCATAACATTACATCCTCAAAAGCGCGTAGCCGATCCATCAGAATGGATCTTTGCGGCAAAAGAAATTCAAACATACATACAAAGCATAAGCCAGATCAGGTACCTTACATGAAAGACCTGAATTATTCAAGGACAACAATACATCCCTACAGAAGGATATCATGCCCAAAGTCCCCAGTCGGTGACCTTCACCTTTTCAATGCCAAACAAAATCAATACACTTTGCCATTCTAAACCCAGTTCCTGTCTGGTAGTCGGTTTCCTAAACACTCGTATGTGTCAAGTTTCCTAAACACCCACCCGGGTCGGTTATTCAAACACTCGTCCGTGTTTAACCTTTGATACTCGTCCGTATCTCCTTTTGATACTCGTCCGTATCTCCTTTCAATACTCGTCCGTATTGATTCAAACACTCGTCCGTGTTTAACCTTTGATACTCGTCCGTATCTCCTTTCAATAATCGTCTGTATTGATTCAAACACTCGTCCGTGTTTAACCTTTGATACTCGTCCGTATCTCCTTTCAATACTCGTCTGTATTGATTCAAACACTCGTCCGTGTTTAAACTTTTGATACTCACCTGTATCTTCT
Organism: Vicia faba; assembly: GCA_948472305.1. NCBI lineage: Eukaryota > Viridiplantae > Streptophyta > Magnoliopsida > Fabales > Fabaceae > Vicia > Vicia faba. The sequence continues at coordinate 357,294,441 of OX451738.1, forward strand.
TTCAATACTCGTCCGTATTGAATCAAAAACTCGTCCGTGTTTAAACTTTTGATACTCACCTGTATCTTCTTTCAATACTCGTCCGTATTGAATCAAACACTCGTCCGTGTTTAAACTTTTTGATACTCACCTGTATCTTCTTTCAATACTCGTCCGTATTGAATCAAACACTCGTCCGTGTTTAAACTTTTGATACTCGTCCGTATTGATTTAAACACTCGTCCGTGTTTAACCTTTGATACTCGTCCGTGTCTTCTTTCAATAATCATCCGTATTGATTCAAACACTCGTCCGTGTTTAACCTTTCTTGATGCTCGTCCGTGTCGCTTATCTAAACAATCATCATGTCATAACCCATGTTTTCATCGTCGAACCTGAGATCGCCTCTTGGCTAGGTTCTTCCCTCAAATCATCGTCGAACCTGAGATCGCCTCTTGGCTAGGTTCTTCCTTCGAATCATCGTCGAACCTGAGATCGCCTCTTGGCTAGGTTCTTCCTTCAAATCATCGTCGAACCTGAGATTGCCTCTTGGCTAGGTTCTTCCTTCAAATCATCGTCGAACCTGAGATCGCCTCTTGGCTAGGTTCTTCCCTCAAATCATCGTCGAACCTGAGATCGCCTCTTGGCTAGGTTCTTCCTTCAAATCATCGTCGAACCTGAGATCGCCCCTTGGCTAGGTTCTTCCTTCAAATCACCGTCGAACCTGAGATCGCCTCTTGGCTAGGTTCTTCCTTCAAATCATCTTCGAACCTGAGATTGCCTCTTGGCTAGGTTCTTCCCTCAAATCATCGTCGAACCTGATATCGCCCCTTGGCTAGGTTCTTCCTTCAAATCACTGTCGAACCTGAGATTGCCTCTTGGCTAGGTTCTTCCTTCAAATCACCGTAGAACCTGAGATCGCCTCTTGGCTAGGTTCTTCCCTCAAATCATCGTCGAACCTGAGATCGCCTCTTGGTTAGGTTCTTCCTTCAAATCATCGTCGAACCTGAGATCGCCTCTTGGCTAGGTTCTTCCTTCAAATCACCGTCGAACCTGAGATCGCCTCTTGGCTAGGTTCTTCCCTCAAGTCATCGTCGAACCTGAGATCGCCTCTTGGCTAGGTTCCTTCCATATACTTTGTCCTAGAACCTGAGATCGCCCTTTGGCTAGGTTCTCTGTCGAATCACTCTCATGTGTCACCTTAGGATCGCAGGTCTCCCGTAGACCTCGTCCTCTATCTTTTCATACCCACCATTTGTCTTGTATTGGCGTCGCTCCACATTACAAGTTCAATCTCTGTCCCTTCATTGAAAAAACAAATTTCTTTTCCCCAGCAGATATCACAAAAATAAATAAAGAAAACACTCACTCTTCCTCTCAAGACAAATTTTTGGCATTGATATTTAATCATCTTCAACCTTGAACTTCCGAAAGGCATGTGCCAATCGTACTTTCAGGTTTAAGACGATTAAATAGGGGCAGCTGTAATACCCCAAATTTGTCCTACCCTTCTACTTTTATCTGGTTTACGCATTGTCGCACTTTTCTCATGTACATAACTCCATTAGGTCATTTAACATTGCATACATTCGCTAACAACATAACTTGGCATGGGATCAAAGATTTTGAGGTGTATGGTTTCTCTTTGTCTTTAAGAGTCTCACTTTCATTCAAGGCTGATTCATGTTATTTACTTAACAATCTTTGGCTTATGGAGCTAGGGTTTTTGTGTGCATGATTCATCGAGAATTTCTTGCATCGGGATATTATAAGACATCCACCTTTAAGGTCCCTTCAAAAGCATCAAGTGTTTACTACCTTCTCAATGACTCGGATTCAAATGAGAATGCTTTGAATTAAGGTTTTTGTACTTATCTTCATCGTTGCAAGGGTTAGATTCCTGATAGGAGTCTATGAGTTTGAGGATGCTTGGGTGATACTTTGGTTGCTCGGGATACAGGGTACAAGATATGGTTTGTGGATTCAAAACATCATCAATCTGTTAGATATTAGTTACTTATCATGCAAGTTAAGTCTGGCTCGAATTTGGAAAGTTAAAATTAGAGGTTCATTGAGAATGCAAGATAACTTGGATTTGAATTCGATTCAAGTGGTTCCATTATGAAAATTTGGTAAGCATTCAATCATAAGGATGTTTTTTGAAAGCAAGATGCAAAATATAAGGGCTAAGACATAAGGGCATTCGCACAAAGTTCGACATTGTTCAAACTCTTCATCCGTAAATTCATCATCCTTTATCCAAGTTTATCCAAACTAAATCATTTCCAAATCCATCATTCATCATTATCATTCAACAAAAGCTTGTTCAAATTTCTCATTATTCATTCGGACATTAAAGAATAATAAACATGGATTTCTGAGTGATGGAAATAAAGTATGGATCTTTTTGTCATGGCAAGCTTCAAACTTGAAGTTCCGTTCGAAATGTTATTCAAGTATCGATAAAATCTTATCCAAATTCATTCAAAGTCCAATTAGAGTCTGAAGTATTTCATTCTAATAAATCATCATATGCCAAGGTCATTCATGATCCAAAAACATTACAAATATACAAATTGAAAGCATGTTAGACATTACAAGTTCAGTTCTAAGCTTATGCTAAACCTAAGCTAAGCCTTATTATTGCTACGATCTTCGAAACTTCGTGTTGATGCCCTCAATAATTGTTGCCTTTATCCCCATATCTTAACTCTATCAAACTTGGCTTTTCATCCTCGCACCATCGAATTCCAAACCTGCAATCAAGAAATGGCTCCAAAACAGCCTGCACAATCCAGAGAGGACACCCTGTTCAAGAAAAATTAGCAGAATGAAACCAACTGTCAAACAGAATAAAACTCTATAACTGCTAGCCAAAACAGAATTTTATAAATTCCCTAAACCATTTTCTAAAGCAGCCCTGCACATAAAACTCTAACAACCAACTTTTCTAACAGCTTTCATAATCTGTAACTGAAAACCTCTCCATAACAAACTTCAACAAAATACTCCAACTGTCATAACAGAAACCAACTCACTCCTAACTGTAACCAACCTATACCCAATTTCTTAACCAACTTCCTATAACAACTTTTCTTAACTTTCTAACAGATTGATAACTAACTATAACCAAACCAACTAACAGACCCAACCAACCTCTAACTGTTTTATAAACTGACTCAACAAACTCTAACAGAATGATAACTGAATTGGAAGGAAGAGGATTGATAACAAAAAAATTCACAAAATAGAGGACTCACCTTTTCAACTCTGGCGGTACCCTCTCTCCCTCGGATCCATCTTCATCTTCAGCCTTCACCTTCCTTTGATCCTCCATCATCAATACTTCATCAAAATTGCAAACAACCATCATCTGTGTTCATCTTCAACATACACTCATTCTTTCGTCTTTGGCAATCTTCATCATCAACAACACTCGTTCTGTCAAAATTCAACAACTTCATTACTCCTTCAACAAGAACAACACTGAGTTTATTTATGAGTTGTGATTTGCTTGGTTCGCACAGCAAGAAGGGCAAAAGAAGAGCAAACAAAATTGAAGACAAAGAAAAATAAAGAAGAATGAATAGAAAAGAATGCAAGTACCTTCCGGTTCATCATCTTTGTCTCATCGAAACTGGATTGGAATTGAGACAAAGTATGAGTCACAATCAAACGGAAATCGCGAAGGAGAGCAAACTGAAGCTGACAACGGCGACGAATTGGTACAGAAACATAAAGCTTGAATTCAGGGACGGAGATGGAGAGTTAATCCGCAGCGATGAAGCTTGAAACGGAGTTTGACGAGGAAAGTTGCGATGGAGATCAGTGAGGGCTTTTTGGTTTACAGTGGCATCTTAATCGAACAACAAAGAAGAGGTGAGAACACCCAGAGGTTGGTGTAGCAAACGATTAACGGAATCGGAGCCGGCGGCGGAGGGAGTTGAATGGATGGATGTCGTCATGAAAGGAGAAGCCGCGTCGCGAGAGAGGAAGATAAGCGAGGAGGAAATGTCACACATTCTGTAACCTAATTCCTCTTAAAATTTTATTTTATTTTATTTTATTTATTATTATTATTATTATTTTTTGTTATTCCTTTTATTATTTGCTGGAAGCTTGATGGTAAAAAAACAAAAAAAATACTTCTAATGGGCTTCATTGGGAACGAGCCAGCGCCCAATTTACTAAGCCACACTCCCTGGACTCAAATCATCACCCCCTGAGTTTATTAGTTCTTCATTAGGTTTAAGATTCCCTTTTTTTCCTTTTTTATTTGTTTCACTTTTTGTTAATTTTTTTCAATATAATACATGATAAAAAACTCAAAATATTAGAATAGAATCTTAATTTTTTTACTAATTTGGTTTGTCGTTGTCTTAGCCATGTTTTAGTATATTTTAACATCAATTTTGTGTGAAACTTTGAAATAAAAAAAGGGACTTGGGCTTGAGAAATTTCGAAGCTAAGTAAGAACACGATCTCCATCAAAGGAAATTCGAGGAAGCACTCGATAGAGTTTTCTTATCACTTGTGTGGCTTTGAAGAGGCAACGGACCTCCTCCGTTCGGTATCACTGCAACTCTATTTTATTCTTCATTTTCGCACTTTATCGCGTTCCTTTATTGCTTTTCTAAAAATCATGAGAAGCAAAGATTTACCGTAATCCATGTACATGCTAACATTAGGTAGAATTCCATCATTCATCCTTGACTTTAGGTCTAACAACACACGATAACATCAGGTTTAGAAATAGGCTAATTCCCCTTTAACTCCTTTTCTGCATACGCACCTAAAACTAAAATTCTTTTCTTTCAAAATTCAAAACACTTTAAAACTATTGATGAGAATCATGCTTTTGCTTAGTACGGGAAATGATAAGCGGGTCTCTTCTCGATCTTATTGTTCTTCATCTCAAGCATAGGTGTGGTTCAATTCTCAAAGACTCCTTTCATGACTAAGTAGAAAAATGGCTAATATCTCTCTCTTGAGGTCGACTAGTCATTATCTGCAACGAAAATACAAAACAAATTCAAACCATTTTGTGCGCTCGAGCACTTTTAAAAAAAAACCCTTTTCAGGTAAGGACACGATTAATTTACTTCTGTGCCAACGCATAAGTCTCCAAAGGTCGAGCTGCGGCAGAAGGCGGAATTAACTTCGTCCACAAAAAACACAAACAAACAAAAACATATGAGCTGAACTACGGTAGCTCTGATTCCTCAAAAAGGATACGTAGGCATTGGGGTAGGGCCCAGGCGAGCACAATTTTATTTTCCCTACATTCTTCTCTCCTTTCTTTTGCATGCATTATCCCTTAGCAGTAATAAACAGTAAGCATAGATTAAACACACCCATAAGATAGATAACAAGAGTGGATACCGTAGAGTACTACGGGCGTGTGGGGTGCTAATACCTTCCCCTCGCGTAACAGACTCCCTTACCCGATCTCTCGGTCGCAAGACCGTGACTTCTCCCTCATCAGGTTTTCTCGATGTTTACCTTTCCCTACATGGGGGATAAAAGACGTTCGATGGCGACTTCATTGTTTGATGATTTTCAGCCGGCTGTTTCACGCGACACTACTTTTTAGAACAAAACATAATAGTTTTAACATAGCAACCTATGATGAAAGTCATCCAAATTCCAAATTTAGCAGGATAGATGACAAAATGTTCGATCGAGATATTTGATTTCGATATCTCATTCATACCCAAAAAATCCTTAAAGCTTAAATATATTAGAGGGTAATTTAGTATTTTGTTACTTGTAGATAAGTATTGATTAGGGCCTATGTGGCATTCTTATTTGTGTATAAATAGGTGTACTAGGTTTACATTTAATATAATCAATTCCTTCAATTATTGTGTGGCAGCTTTTACAGCATTTATTCCCTTCTCTCTTCTTCCTCAATTTCATCACCTTGCACTAACAAAATATTTGTATATTTCATTGCAAACATGACACCAGATACACCAAAATTATGCATGAAGTAAATTGTATTCATGGACGAGTCATCAAAAATAGAGGAAGTCGTGCATGGCTTATCCTTAAGAGTGATGATGGATTAATAGTAGAAGTATTCATGCACTTCGAGTTTCCAATCACCAAAAATCAAGTTGAGTATGAAGCGTGCATCACTAGCAACACCTTAGCGTATGATATGGGAGTAGGGGAAGTTAAATTATGCACGAACTTACAACATGTAGTTTTCCCATATTGAAAGACAAGCTAAACTCATTTAAGTTATATAAAATTTCCCATGTACCTCGGCTGAAACACACAGGGGTAAATGATCTATATAAAATGGAAATCAATTAAGCGAAGAGTGTCAACCATTCCTTCATTCCCAAGACACTTGACAAACTTAGCCTTATTATATTTGGTCTGATAGTTGCTATGATTGATGCTTCTAAGTGCTCTTCATGGATTACTATGATAATGGCCTATATTGATACTAGAATCTTTCCAATAGATCCCTTCGGGGTCATATTCAATCGTAGGAGGAAAGTTGGAACAAACATGCCTATGCACCCCCTTATTATAATGTATGGAGGGAATGGAAGTCAGATACGTTATTGTTGAAGTCCACAAAGGCGTATCTGAGAAAAACTAGAAGGAAAAAATCATGCTAAAAAGGCTTGCATGGTTAGATACTATTGTCCATCAATGGTTCAAGATACACTACTAAAAAAATGATATTTGAGAAAAGGACTTTACATCATCTATTAAAATATATGATGTAAAAAATAAAATAAAAAAAATTTTACATCAGGTATTTATTTGCAATGATATAAAAAATATATAAAAAATATATAAAAAATTTTTTTCGCTGACTATTACATCGGCCAAAGTAATAAACCGATGTAAAAGGTTTTATAAAAAAACACGGTGGCAGTATTGTAAATAAATAACTAGGTGACAAATTAGAAAAAAATAAAACCAGAAAACCCTTACATCGGGTCTTGCTATCCACCGATGTAAAAAACTAGGTGGCAAATTGGTAAATAAAAAACCAGAAAACCCTTACATCGGACCTTGCGTTCCACCGATGTAAAAAACCAGAAAATCCTTACACCGGTCATTGACTTCCACCGATGTAAAAAACAACCATTACATCGGTCATTGACTTCCACCGATGTAAAAAGTAGAACAGAAATAACTATTACATCGGTTATTTCAATCCACCGATGTAAAAAGTGTAATATATATTTATGAAATAAGTCCTACTAATGTTCATTTAGTTATTTTCTCTTCAAAACAGAATCCCACGAACGAGATCTGTACTCCGCCAACACCCTCTGCCAACACCGTCCATTCTCTCCACCCACCGCTCCGTCTTTGTCTCAGCTCGTCTCCGTCCGTCTACGAACTCCCTTCGTCCGTCTCCGTCCGTCTTCTTCGCCGCCCTTTCCCGCCGTTCACGAAGACGGTTCCGGTAAGAAACCCCCTCCGTCTTTTTCAAAACCCCCTCCACCGTCGAACTACGATTCCGGTAAGAAATTTTCTATTTTGTTCAACTTCATTGTATATCTATGGATTTCTAAGAGAGATATATATGCAAAAAAGTTTTTCATTGGCGAAAATATACCATGCGGCCCAGAATTGGTGAAGCTAGCTATCAACTTAACTTCTTGTTTGGTATACTTGTGTCCGAAAATAGATTCATGCAACCTCTTGTGATATTCTTATTATTTCCTTTTGTCATTGAGTTCTTTAAACCTTATGATAAAAATGACTATGTTTAGAAAGCAGCCTATGACAGGAAAAGTATGGTGTGCATCCTCTAGCTGCAGTAACAAAGGATGATGGCCTAAAAACTCTCTCTGTTCTATACAAGGTTTAACATGATTTTTTATATGGGTAATTTCATTTCCATCCCAAGGTTACTGCTATTTTCAGCTTCACCTTAAACTCACGAACCATTCTTGTGTTGTTATCATTAAGGGGACTTATTTTTAAATACTTGTTTCAGAAAGATAATTATGCTAATGTTTTTTTTGGATGATAAAAGTGATATTTGTGTGTTAATGATAGGTAGGAAAATTATCTATTTTAGTTTTTCATAAGGTGAAATATGAGAGGACATAGAGTGAAGGTATAATAATATCTTCTCAAAGCTTTGTAAATATTGTGATTGATCGAAGGGGATTGGTTAATTTATGTTTTTATAGTCTATTTTTTCTTTTAAGAAATACATCAAAGTTCACATCTTAATATTTGTTCTTTCTTTTTCAATATTGTATGTTTATTTATGAAATGATAATTTTGTTATATCGTCTCTTTCAATTTGCATATATTCTTGCAACATTCTATGTACTGTTTTTATATTCTTTTTATATTTTATATATAATTTTATGATAAATATTCACTAATTATATTATTTATTTGTCTAGACAAGACAACAACATAACTCTAATGATTGTGGATACTATATGATAAAAAATATATTGGATATTGTCTCTGCCAATATAATTGAGAATTGGATGTAGGTAATAAAAATAACTTTACGTTGCTATTTATTTTTTGTTTTGCAGCTTAATATAAATTTTTAAAGAATAACTCTATATTGTTATATTTATGTATTATAGGTATTTGATGACCCAACAAAATTAACACAAGATGATTGATATGATTTGCGACTCTGTTGGACAAAATTTTTCTTTGAGTTATATAAAAATTAAGCTTTATCTGGTGAATTTTATAGAATTGTCTAAGTTGTGATTTTTGCACATAATTGTTATTATTGAGTTTTTTCACATTACATGTGGTTTTTGCACATGTATTGAGTTTCTTGATATTTTTTGCTGATGTTAATTGTTATTATTTATTGTCAGGCAATATGATTTTGGTGTTGTCTACCGAAGCTATAACTCATCTACTTGTGGATTTTATATTGGTAATTCAAGTTTGGAAAAAGACTTATAAATAGTTGAATGTTTTTGTATGTTTTGTGAAGAATATATATTTGTAAGTTTATTGTGAGTTTGTTTGTTGTGATACAATTCAAGTTTGCAATATAATTGTTCATTTTGTAAGTTTGTTGTGAAAAATATGAAAATATCGGCCTAAATATGGTCTATGTGATGTTGGAAAGCTATGACATATATAGCGACCTAAATTTAGTCTGTATGATATTGGAAAAATATGAAAAAATGGGTACCAATTTTAATTTTACAGGGAATCATCTAGAAAATAAATAATTTATTAAAAAAAATTGCTTACATTTTACATCGGGCATTAATAGCAACCGATGTAAAAACTATCAACGTTGAATCTTTTACATCGGGCATTAATCTCAACCGATGTAAAAAGGGTATATTTTACATCGGTCCCAAGTTAGCCCGATGTAAAATGTTACGTCAATTTTTAAAAAAATAATGTTATAATTGTTTTTTAAATCAGGCTTAGTTTATAACCGATGTGTTAACTGTCTTTTTCACATCAGACCCAGAACCGATGTAAAAAGTCCCTGATTTACTATATCGCCTGACTTTACATCAGACCCAGAACCGATGTAAAAAGTCATTTTCGCCCGATGTAAAAAGTCATTTATGCACTAGTGATACCAAAAATTATGTCAAGAAGTATGAATAATGTCAGAAACATAAGTACATTCACATTGCTCCTCCATATGAGCTCAACACGTTAACTACTCCATGACCATTCTCCTAATGAGGCATGTATATAACTGGTTGTTGTACCCCAAAATTTGCCCTTGCATTTTTCCTCAAGAAATCACAACTTCAGGCTTTTCCTGATTTTTCAGATTGGCTCAAGAATCAGTCAAACAGACTTTTTTCGTCAGTCAAACAAAATTAGGGTTTTCATTGGTTTTCATGGCTCTAGAACAGTTCAAACAATTTGTTTAGGGTTTGGTTGATTTTGGCTCAACTTTGATCAGGCGAACGCTCCTTTGGCATTTGATCAGGAATTAGGGTTTTTGTGCGCGCATTCTCAGAAAGATTTAAATTCTACAGTGTTTTTCAAGTTATGCTGGGATATGGATTGAAACATTTGGATTGAATTCGCATTGTTTGACTTAATCAGTAAAAGATACACTTGGATGGAATTCACATTGTGTGACTAAATCAGTGAAAGGATGCATTGGGTTTGAATTTGCAGTGTTTGATTAAAGTCAGTAAAAGGAAAATACGTCTGGACAGTTGTTGTGATTGACTGTGCTTTGCTTTGTATTTGTGAAACGCCAGGTTTGTTGGTTGATCAATGCTGAAACAATGTTTATTTAATTATTTATTATTCTAAGATTAAATAGTTGGAATTTATTTTCAATTATTTTAATTTAAAAGAACTATAAATAATAAAGTAAACAATTGAAAAGAAGAAAAGAATTAATTGGATAAAAAAAAGCTTTTATTTATCTGTATAATTGTTTTTGTTTACAAATTGTTTACAATAATGATTTTACAGTAATTAAGACTATCCTAATTTTTTCTAAATCTTCAATTCTTCATTCTTAATTTGGTGCTACCCCTCTCCATTTAATTTTTATCTACAAAGAAAAGAAAAGTCAGAAGCAGATAAATATTTAAAAAGAAGATAATTAATTTGGGCTCATCATTAAAGGCAACTGACTGGAATCAGTTAGCCCTTTCTGCAAATCACGGGATTTCTCCCGGTTCACAAAAAGGGATGAGTAATGCTTGCTAAAAATGAATGCACAAAGTCAAAAATTGCACATTTCAAAATTGTCAAAACTGCATAGTTCAAAGCAAGACAGCATGTGCAAATACAAAGTCCAAATCCAAACTGAACTATGAAGTTCCAAATTCAAACTTTCCACAAGCTGCCAAAAAAGCTGTCAAAGATATCAAAGCATCAAAAGGTACAAGATGCAGCACAAAGTATGGAAAAGAGAAGACAAATATGCAGAGTAAACATGTAATGCAAGCAAGCTTCTCATTTCATCATTTCCCAGTGTTGCCTTTTCAGAGAAAAGTACATGATTAACATTATTTAATGTCTTAAGTTGTACTGGAGAGAGAAGAGGAGGGAAAAGAATTGGGCTTACTGGCTTTTAGGCTTGAGAAAGAGAAATATAAAACAAACTGCTAACACAGAAGCAGAGGGGGGAAAATCACAAACAGAAAACAGACCTGTCAAGCATAAAGCCTTACAGTTCAAAAACCTCCAACCTGTAAAACTCAACCAAGAGCCATAGCCTGAAACAGCTTTCAACATAAGCATAAGCCTGAAGCCTTTTAAGCTTAATAGCCATAACCTGTTAAGACCCTCAAGCGAAAACTAGTTCACTCAAAAACCAGCATAAGCCTGAAGCCTGAAGCATAGCTTCATGAAACACCAACCCTGTCAAAACTAAAAGCCAAAGGTCCTGTATAAGAACCAGAAGCAAAAGTCTATAGCCAAAACCAAAAAGCCCTGCAAAATCCAATCAAGCCTAAACAATACCCTGTCAAGCCAAGGCCAAAGCTAACAACCTTGAACCAAAGTTTGAACCTGTGAAGCCTTACCATCAAAAGCACAAGCAGAAGCCACAAAGCAAAAAGATTTCAAAGCCTAATCTGCCTTAAACCTTTCAAGCTAGAAGCAGCAAACTGATAAAGCCACAAGGCCACCAACCTGTCAAAAACTCCTAAGCCAACTGATAAAACACAAATTTATCCAACAAGAGCCTCACCTGTTCTCAAACTCAAGCCTGAAGCTCACAGTAGGAGCCCCAAACTGACAGAAACTTGCACATTCAGGCAAACAACTCAAAGCCCTCAGAGTTTTCTCATCATTGGGCTATCAAACACACCAACCAACATATCCAGATATCAAGGCATATCAGAGGTATGAAGCATTCACAAATCATACAAAGCATTCAAAGGCAACCAATGCAAGGCCTCAGAGAATTCTCATCATAGGCAAATATACAAAAAGCAACAGAAGCGAGGCAGGAAGAAGAGAAAAAGAAGTTTACAAAAGCAATTTGTTTCAGAGGCATCAAGCATACGAAGCAACAGAAGCATACGAAGCACGTAAGCAACATAGGCAAAGATATAAAAGGAAAAGAAGTGACAAAGAGGCTTTCAGCATGCATCATTAAGCATTAAAAAAGACAAAGAGTACAGAGTACCAGGAAGCTCAAGTGTTCATCATCACCATCACTTCGCCGTCCAGCCTCCTGCGTGCCTCCCAGATCCCTTCCTCCTCCATCTCTAGAAGATAAAGGTAGTATAATTTTCTGCCCTTCCCTTTCATACCTCAAGTACACAAATCAAAACACGTAAATCAGAATTCAATCAAAGCATAAAATCAAAGAGATAACAAAAACCCCAACGCATTTAAAGAATGGAACCATTACCGTTACACCACGTCACTGGTTAAACCACTGGAGGGAAGAGGACGAGTGTTGGCGCTGGTGGCTGGGCAAGGGACGTTGTCCAAGAATCCATGCCGGAGAAGATGTAGGCGAAACCACAAACGGCGCCGCTTCTATTTCACAAACCCTAGGTTAGTCCCAAATGCAAACGAATCCAATTAACCCTAAGCAAATGTTATGAGACCCAGGGGCCTTGCCCTTTTTTCCAGCACCTAGGCCCAAATGCATTCTAATTGGCACCCCCCCTTTTTGGCTTCCAATTCTGACTAAGCCCTAATTCCCTTTTGGCCCATTTACCCCTTTTCTTCATCTTTTTTTTTTCTTACTAAAATTTGTTTGGATTAATACATAATACATTGAAACTTTGTTTAAAAACTTGAAAACTTTTTTTTGTGTTTTACTAAAACATTAATATTTGTACATTAATACATAAAATACATAAAAATACATTATTTAAAACACTTTTTTTTTATTTTATTAAAACTTATTTTGATTTATACATAAATTCCCTTTAAGTTAATACAATTTCTTAGAAATATTTGTACATATCAACAAATACGAGAATACAAAAATTAAGTAAACAAAACATCTAATTCTTTTCATTAAGTAAACCATACTTAATAATACATTAAAATTCACATCTCAAACTTGTAAATAAATCTCATACATATACACTTACACTTACACAATACATTTACATTGATACATTATACATTTGTTATACATTGCTATACGCTACATTTACACTTTTATCGCAATTCGATTTGGTTGTAAATTATTGGACACTACATTCCTAAAGTCTCATCCCCATTTGTGAATTTGTACCCCCACTCCCGGATACTATTTGTAATAGCGTAGACTTTAAATTCTCGCAATTTATCGCTTTCGAATTATACCATGGTTAGACCTAGGGTTTGCATGTACATAAAATCAAACGCTAGATAACCTAATATAAGACAAATACATGAAATCAATACACAATCACACTTGCACCCCCTAGGGTAATCCCACATGTTGCCTTCCAAAATAGGCCATGCTTGCACGTCGAGTTTCTTTGGCAAAACAATCAAATGATCATAAGTCCCTCGATGACGCTTTCGAAAGTCGCCTATCAAAATGATCAAGTCCCTTCAAGCAAAATTGCCAAAGACACTTGGCACCATTGCATTCATGGTCCATACGATGATCCACGCCCGTCCCGTTAAACATCCTAAACGTAAAATTGTCCATCAAATTCAATGGTGGAACAAAATTGTTAAAAAGGGTTAAAAACATAGAGAAAACCTTTGAGTACAATAGGGGTAGACCAAACTCTTAGTTACTTGAGATCAACTTGCAAAAACACTTGCCTCCTTTTCAAAAACCACACTTCACAAACACTTTCAAAACAAACTCTCAAAAACATTTGAAACATCTTTTCGAAAAGATACACACTTTTGTAAAACACTCAAACACGAGTCAACTACATTGGTTGCCTAAGACAAGGCATCTCTTCAAAAACATTTTCAAAACACACACACACACCACAATTTCAAGCAATCGAAAATCAAAGGCAAGTGATCTAAAAAACCAAGTAACTAAGAGCCCATGGATAACCATGGATGATAAGGGTGCTAATACCTTCCCTTTTCATAATCTACCCCCCGAACCCACGAAATATATCAAAAGGTTTTTGCTGTGCTTTTTAACCTTTCCTTTAGGATAAAATAAAAAGTCGGTGGCGACTCTTGCTCAACCGAACAAGTGCGAATACAAACGCAAAACTCAAGTCAGTTCTCCCACCGTATCACACTGGTCCTTTCCCATTGGCTCTAGGTAAACTAAAGTTTTTAATTGTAACTTCAGACTATTTTACAAAATGGATAAAAGTAGAAACCCTGGTAAAGATAACAACAAACAATATTAAAAAATTCTTCAAGAGGAGCTTTCTAGAAAGGCATGGCATTCCAAAAATAGTTAAAATCACTATCTGGGAGGTTGATTAGACATCCTTGGCTAATTAAGGACCAATGGTGAGAAGGAAAGGTTGTATGGAATAAGAAGAAGACTTACTTTGGGTACCACATACTATTAACTTACCTGCATCTATTGCCTTCATCTTGAGCTTCTTTGAGTTTGATCCATCTTGAACATGCATTTTACCTTTTTCCTGTTTGGAAGATCATCACTGATAATCGGATGAAGATCATACTGAAGCACGGTTTCCCAAATGATCGTTAGGTTTTTTCATTAGACCTTGGAGGACGGAAGGACTTGTGTTTGTGCTTTTTCTAAACTTCTTCCTCGAGGATGATCCTTTGACAACTCTGGACCCAACTTTTTAGTTTCTTTTTCCCTTTGTTCGATCTCTTTTGGGCCTCCATGGCCATCACTTCTAGCTATTCCGAAGAAAGAGGTAGACACATAGGTGTAATTTTGCTGAGATTCTTCTTCACCGTCGCCATTGTGTTTATAATATTCATACCATCTTCCAAACAAACCAACAAATGATAAATACATGAAGAAAAATAATCAATAATTGAAAGAAATGAATAAACTAAAGTTTGTCTCTTCAACAATTATTTTATACCTTTCCTCTTTGGTGATCGCCTCTACCAATGATCGAGTTTCTATATTTTGCTTTTTTTTCTTTAGAGACTTATCATCAGAAGGACTGCCCCCATCCGCAAAACCCAGATCTTCCCAAAATTAGTAGATATGTGTATGGTCCATCCAAAAAATTAGTCCTTCAAATATTTTGGTAACTTGTCTGCACAACTCAAAGTCCTTGAACTATTTTGAGGGGAATAGAAGGTGCAACCTCGAAAGGAAGTCTTTTTTATCTATGCAACCTTTTGGAAACACGCACAAAATTTCATGAGCTTCGTGAATGGAGGGGGGGGTTAACCAAATACTATGTATCCTTGAAATTCTTGAAATTTATGATGCAAACTTCAAACATCTTCTTTACTTGTCTAAATGAAATCAATTCTTGAATTTTTTATGATGTGGGTGAGGTGCATTGTATGTTGAAAAGGTGAAAGAAGAACTTTAGGATGGGGGTATCGTTCCTGCATTCACACTAATACTGGAAGACCTTGACATAGGCCTAACTCACTAGGTGCAATTGTGAAGGGGATATTATCAAGTGATTCATGACCCCAACTTCAAATTCATTGAAAGAAAGCCTAATCTCAATTCTAGAGAACAAACATTCACGAAGGGATAAATCAGACCCATCTAGGTGACTCCATAATCTCTTGATGGGGTATACATGTGAAACCCCTCTGTCAGAGGACAAACCAACATCCCGTAAAATATTCTCTATCCAACGTGGCTAACTAAAGACATGTGTCGTACTCAAGACATCCCATTTACATATGGGTATTGATCTGAGTCAGGAGGGAGCTCAAGCGCATGTTGTTCCCTTTGTACCATTTCCTCCTCATAGCCAACAAATAAAAAATTATGACCATTAGTGTTGAAATGCGATCGAGACTCTACCCACCATCTAATCTCACTATCAATTGGCTCTCGGCCATGCCGGCGAATAAAGGCATTAATATAAACAAAGCTTTCAAATTATCATTGTACACCTCTACAATATATGGGTTTGGTGTATTAAACTCATGGAAGGAGGAACCACGGCCAACTTCTCTGATATCAATCCTAAAGGGAGCGACTACCTCCTCTCCATGCACATTCATTTCAAGGTCTTCTGTTTCCTAAAGACTCTCCAACTCTTTAACATTTTTTTCTCTTTCTTTTAAACTCCCCATACCATCATAAATCTCAATAATCTTTGTAAAGTCTACAGAAGGATGACTCACAACTATAGGAGACACCTCAAGTATTTATGGGTTATCACTTGAGTTTTTGAGGAGGTGTCAATTATCTCATTATCACTCAACAAATATACAAAGGGAATGTTCATGTTTCCTATATTGGCCAGGGTTAGAAATAAATGGAAACAACTAAAAGGGTAGAGAAAGAAAAATGTTACATTATGTAATTACATGGTTTTATTTGAAGAAATGAAAAAAGACAATCAAAGACCCATTAATATTTCATCAGTGAAGATGAAGATCGAAAGAAATAGGAAGATCATTAGTAAAGTAAAGATCATAGAAAAGACTGAAGATATAGAATTCTGGTGCAAAGGAAGCTAAAGGAGTAACTAAATGCATTATATAAATTTATAGACAACCATGGATTGTAGATCTACGACTAGGAACCAACAAAACATCATAAGACACAATTTGCATTTCAGGATTAACCTCAGTTCCATAACGACACCCAAGTGTTATATCAGTGTCACCCTCTTCCTACCCTAGAAGCCTAGGGCCACATGGAGGATTTTTACAATGACACATTTTAGTTTCAAGACAAGCATTTAATGTGCGTGTTCTCGAGACCATTTACTCCTAGTCAACACGCCACTAGCCTCTTTAATTCCCCCAAGACGAAGGGGGTGCAAGGATGACATGAAACAACGAAGAAGAGTACTTTGAAGGCTGGTCTCAACACTTCTATAACAATCCTAACTTTATGTCCAACAACCAGAATTTAAGGGGAAGTTGTTATGGATTGACCAAACAGCCTAATGAGATACACTCAATTCGAAAGCCCAATTCATATTTTCAACCACTCATGACTGATGAACATGTAGACCCCCGCCAAGAGGCTACCAAACAACATGCTCATCAGAGTTGTTGGAGTCAATCCAATAGACTCCCGTGTTCCACGTTGTGCTCATCGTAGGCAAATTACATGTGTCTCACTTTACTGACTTATATGTTAGAATATTATTCTTACAAGCACACTTTTTCTCCTCCTATCAAAGACTCTTACAATCGTATAAGAAAACTTCCACGGTAGTCTTCTTCAACATATCACTTATCTCCTCTCTTCTAGGTAGGAATACTACCAAAACGTGGGTTCCAGAAGATATATGCTATAAATATAGGTTCCAACACTAGTAGCTAAACTAACTCCTCAAGTCTCCTCATGTCGAGAATCCATATATTCTAGAGATTCTCATAATGATTAATAAGGTAGGGACGTGACATTGCAACCTGCATTTGCATGTGAAAATAGATTTCATTAATTTAATAATAATAAGTATTATACTCTGCAATTGAAAATGAAAAAGAGGGCCTTAATTTGAAGCAAAGCAATGTAGAAAAGAAAAAGAATTATATCAAAAAAACACCTGACACTTAATCCTCAACTCATCACACCAATAGACATGTTAGACTCGACTTCCCAACCATACTGTTTGATTGATACTCTTGTCCTAAATTCAAACATACTTGATCCTTAATTTCTCTTACTCGCTACTCACCACTCAATTAATTAATTGTCTTAACATATAAATATTTATACCTTGCATCTTTCATTCTATATATACACACACAATGTCTTTCATAATTTAACTGTCCTCATTCATTCACCATTGTTGTTTGTTGGTAGCTTAATCACTGGACCTAACTCCCGAAATGAATCCCATCTTTTGCATGCAAAACTCCGATGAATTTATATTGAGGTATTCTAATTAATTGATAATAATATATTGCTGTGAACCTTCTTAATTAATTCTTTTTTTTTTTTTGGAGCAATTATATACATATATTAATGTTCTAATTTGTCATGCATTTCTATGCTTAGATTAATTTTATGAAGTTGCATCAATGATGTTGGGCTACATTTCGGGAGTGAGAACCAGTGACTAAGCCAGTATTGCAGTACAAAATTCGGATGAAACTTCATGACTGTTTTATGGGTTAGCTACTTTAATTAAGTTCTTTTGTCAGAGCTAATCAACTTAAATTTCGTAGCAATCTACCTTAATGGTTTTACGATACAGTGCCTAAATGGTTTTCAATCATTCGTAGTTTAGGGTTGCAATGCCTTTTTTTTTTTTTATGGCAATTTTCATCCCACTCTTATATATGAACTACACTCTTAAAATTTCAAAAATGATTTTGGATAAATTCAGAAACACATATTTAAATTTAAATGTACCCTTCATAAATTAAGTAGTAAATTGATTCAAATATGTATCTCTATTTAGACTGAGTTAATTCAGAGATGCATATTCGAAAACACTTCTGAATTCATTTACTATGTATTTTTATTGAAATTTACGCAGTTCTTGAAAACTCTAGGTCGATTTTTATCAATATTAGAATCATATAAATTGTATCCTTCCGTTCCTGCCATTGCGTTCCTTCGTTTCTGGCATTTACGTGACCTAACGTAAAAAACTCGATTTTTTAAAAAATCGACTCTGAATCAAAATCTTACCGTACCAATTGATCAGAAAAAAAATCAAAAATCAAAGTCAAATACGGGACACCACTCTAAAAA
Source organism: Vicia faba (assembly GCA_948472305.1). Taxonomy (NCBI): domain Eukaryota; kingdom Viridiplantae; phylum Streptophyta; class Magnoliopsida; order Fabales; family Fabaceae; genus Vicia; species Vicia faba. The sequence continues at coordinate 357,313,114 of OX451738.1, forward strand.
CTTTAAATTCTTTATTTTTCTATTTTATTTAATTTATTTTTTCGTTTTCATATTTTTGAAAAAATTCAAAAAATTATTAGTATTTAGATATTTATTACATTTCTAATGCATGTTTATTAGGTTTGTCGATCTAATATTAAATTAAAATATATATATTATTTAAAAATAAATATTGAAATTCATTTTTTCCATAAGAAATAAGATTTATTCAAATATACATTTAACTAAATTTTTTTTCTAATATATATTTTCCAAATTAAATATTTTATAAAAAAATTCATCCATACATCTCCGGAAACAGCTTATATTTTAAAAAATTTTGAGAGGTTGAAAAAATGTATTAAGAGTTATATTTGGAACATTGTTCAAAGTCATTGAGGAAATTTGTTGACAGCCCACAAAGGATTAAGTTTCAACGTCCAAAGTAAATAGTGGGACCCACCAGCCACAAACTTGGTGAAGCATATATAAAAGCAATGTTATCTAAACTATTGGCTTTTTTTTCCTTCTTTCTTTTCCTATATTCTCTTAGATTTTAAGAAATTCATTCAAAATTTAAAATTAGTATTTTAGAATCTAGAGCCTTTTTTTTAAAAGTATTCTACCCCAATCATGAAAAAGAAATTCCTCTTCTTCTTTTTTATTTATGCATTATTTCTTTTTATCCATAAACCTCTAAATCTAAAATATTTGCACTTATTCATCATAAATCTTGTTCGGATCATTATTTAACAACAGGTTCTTACGTGTTTGATGAATTCTTTGATTTATTAGGTGTGTTTTTTTCCCGCCGCTGCTGAAATCGTTTAGATTATAAAATCCAAGAACGCATCGTATTGCATGTGTTTAGATACTATAATTTGAATATGTTTCATGACATGCATTTAAAATTTATAATTTGAAAATGTAGCAGATTGCATGTTCATTTGTTGATTCTGAGTTCTTGTTGTCACATTTGCATAATAGTTTATGTTTTGTCAATTTTCAATTTCAGTGATGGATAGGAATAATATGTTGAGAAGTTGTGCTAGGGACAAAAAAAATACGCACACATTATTTCAACTAGATAAGAACATATGTGTACTAGATTAATAAATGAAGGAAAAGTAAGAGATAATGTATTTACTATAATGATGACTATAAAATTTACAAAGGAAGAATGAATGATTGGAAGGTTACAAATGACAGCTACCACTAGTCTATTTATATACAAAGTAAAATTGTCATATAGGCCTTAATAAATTGTAAACTTAATGACTAAGTTAAAAGGTACAAATTAGGAAATACTAAACTTAACAGCTACACTAACAAACTCAGAACCCAAATTCTAGAAGCTAAACATCCTTCTAGACGCAACATCAGAAACTTATGCTTTTGATTAATAACAACTTATGATTATATCAAACTACTGTTTCTAACTAAGCAGTCTCAGAAGCTTACGACTTTTGTCTAACGACCTCATAAACTTTACTGCTTCTGAATAATAACATCTTCTGAATATGAATTATTTTCCAATACCATCTCTTAATTCATATTCAGCTAACCAAAACTCTTCAACACCAATTTCATCCCTCAAATGGATAAAGTATTCAGTCTTGACATCCTTCGTCAGAGTATCTGCAAGTTGTTTTTGGTTACTACAGTGTGCAACTTCATTCAGAAATGGAGATTTCACCTTGAAGACCCATCTGACGCTGATGGTATTCTTCTCCTTTGGAAGTTCAGTTAACTCTTAAGTCTTGTTTCTTTGTGGCCTCTAGACTTGTTCAGGATCTCATTCTGATTCTGTAACATAATATTCTTCTGGACTTTCTTCAGAAGTTCGACTACCACCAGAAACTCCACCTTTGTTAACTTCTGGACCTCGTCCAGAACCACTACCTTCAGAAATACCATCTTCAAAAGTTGGATCACCTTCAGAAGCTCTGCCTTCAGAAGTTCCACTTTCTGAATCATGATCACCGTTAAAGGTTAGACTACCTTCAAAAGCTCCTCCTTCAGAAGGTCCATCTTTAAAGACATGATTACCACCAGAAACATGATCATCTCCATAAGCTTGCCCTCCAGAATCTACGTCTTCAGAGTTTTCCCTTCTAGAAGTATGACCGCCACCAGATTCAAAATATAGATCAGAATCAGATTCACCATCTGACTCATCTTTAGAGTCTCCAGAAGATTCTTCATCTTCTGACTCTAGATCTTCTTCAGAACTTTCAAGTTCTGACTCATCTTCAGAAGTAGAATCTTCTTCGGATTCCAACTCATCTTCTGATTCTTCTTCAGACTCAAAATCACCTTCGGATTATGACTTGTCTTCAGCTTCAGAGTCATCTTCTAACTCTGACTCATCTTCAGAAACCTCAGATTTTGACTCATCTTTAGAATCTTCAGCGTCATCTTCTGATTCTGACTCATACTCAAACACTCCTTCAGAGTTAGAATATTTAGAGTCATCTTCTTCCCCTTCAGAATTAGAAAATGACAATCTCACGGGTTCCTCATCAGATTCATAAGTCATTAATAGAACAAGTCCATCATCAAAATCTTCTCTGGCTATTTTTACTTCTTCTTTGTTTGACCAACAATCTTTAGCAAATTGGCCAAACTACTTACAACAGTAACACTGAACCATTCTCTTGTCATACTTCTCCTTTCCCTTCTGATGTTTCTTCTCATCAAAGTAGAAGAATTCTGACTTCTGAGACCTGCCATATTTTTTCTGCTTCTGGTCCTTCTTGACAAAAGAAGCTTTCAGAGTCTGCTCAACTTCCCTCTCGGAAGTTCTTTCAGTCAGACACAACTTTTGTTCCTCTATACTGCTTTGCCCCTCTTTTATTCTCATGGTGTTGTTGTACCCAATTTTTGCACCTAAGATCCCTTCATCATATCATATTGATTCAATCACAACAAGATCACATTAGGGTTCTTGGTTCTCCTCCTTACCTTTAGCTTTGCTCTTTGAGGAATCACCAAGCACCTTGACTTGTTTTCTTTTGTGATCATAAATATTTTGTCTTGATTTTTCCTTTTAATTAATAAAAAGCAATGTTGGTTTGTCTTGCTTATTACTAATGTAGGTAAAGGCAATGAGATTTAGCAAGTTGCTCCATGGGCTCATGAGTTTATTTCCATGCCCTAGTCAATAAAGCTTGAGAAGTTTAAACCTCACCATTGCAGTTGTTTTGGAAAAAATGACATGGCAAGGTTATTTTGGTTCACCACATTTCAAGGTTATCAAAATTGATTCAAAAGTACAAGGGGTTGATTGAAGAAGTTGTCATGTTTGGACAAGGTTTTGTTCCCATTGGTCACAAGTGCATATTTATCTCAATTCTCAAGATATGGAAGTGGTTTTGGTGGCTATGAGTTCTCATTTTCATCCTCAATAACTTCTATTTACAAAGCAATTGTGTTGGTACAAGAAGTTTGTTCAAAATTGTCAAAGTTCCTCAAAGCATTTTCTTGATCGAGGAGCTAGGGTTTTGAACTTCAAAGAAGCATATCTTGCTCATCCTTTGGTATTTTTGAGTGATTCCAAAGACATCCTTATCTTCAAAGGGTTATCAACAAATCACTTCAAAACTTTCAAGGTTTTTCATGTGGAAGAAACTTGATGATGAAGAAAGATTACAAGTCCTCCAGATGAACCCCCATTTCCCCATGTGTGACTTCAAATGATCATAACTTGGTCAATTTTTATCATCTTGAGCCCATTATTTTTCCAAAATGATCTTGAGGATGTTAACTTTATGCCCTATTTTATGTGCAAAGTGAGAAAATGGATGGAAGATGCCCTAAGGATACAAAATATTATAGGTCATTTCATGATTTTTTGTCAACTTCAACAATTCATAACTCTCTCAATTTTTGGATATTTTGAATGGTTCAAGTTTCAAAATGTCATTAAAGAGGTCTATTTCATACCATCTTTTTTGGTCAAGAGAAAATTATAAATGGAAGGCCATGTTTGGATGCAAAACATTATAGGTCACTTTTGAAGAAAAATTTGAAATATTTCTAAGTATGGAAAGTCAACCTTTTCCCCCAACTTTGACTCAATGCAACTTTCAGCTCAAACATCTATTTGATTCCATTCTTTTTCCATTTCAAAGCTTGTAACCTCATCTTTCTAAAGCATCAAGAATTATGCCTTAAGACCCCTTGAGCTGAGAATGTCATTGGATTGAACTTGGTAACTTGGAACTGAAGTTTCTTCATAAGTCAGAATTTGAAATTCATGTTTTGGCCTCTAAACATCAAATTAACATGTGTTTGTGATCTAAACATGTTTAACCAAGTTGTCAAAGTGGGTTAGAGCCTTAAAACGCAAGGATTGGATGAGTTTTGATGGAAATCAGATCACACTTTGCTAGTGCATCAGGTTCACACGATTTCCCTCCAAACTTCATCATTTCACACGCTTGAACATTCCATTTGATTCCCTATAAATAGAGGGCATCCCCCATTCATTTTTCTCAAGCTTTGAGATCCAAAAACACTATGTCAAAACCTCACACGAACTTCAAATTTTTGAAATTAGTTTATGAGATTCCAGCCTTTTCTTCCAAAATTCTTTGCACATTCATCTTCCTTAAGCATCATACAAACTCTCCAGCACTTAAACCAAGCAAAACGAGCTATAATCCAAGCTACAGAAGTCCAGTTTCAGAGCTTCTTTCTTGAACTTCGAAAAGGTAGAATTCTCCACCATTTGGATCCAAATAAAGCACTAACTTGTTCTACTCCTTCTCCTGATTCTAGTGCTTCTTACAATTTTTAAATCCATTGAGAATTGAGAGAGAAATCTCAAATTGAAGGTGCTCGCTATTTTCTGGGTTTTTGATTCATATCTCTTTGTATACTTTATATAAATTTGGCGCGATGGTGGTGTTAGGATCGTCTTGAAGAGACAAATCCAATGATACTGGTCTGGGATCCTAATTTTACCGTTTGAAAGATCTCACAAAATCTCCATTGCAGGGTGGCTGGAGGTTGAAGACGATGACATGTCTCGTCTCAGCCAATGATAGCGTGTCAAACATTTTAATTTCATTAGTTGCCTTTTTTCTGATTCCCCGCACATCTTACTAAGGTCCATATCAAGCACATCGCGTCTGGTCCATTGGAGTAGCTTACTAACGCGTTTTGACTATGATATGGTGGCCCATATCTTTTTGGTTTTATTTTATTTTCTGATTTTATATTTTAATTGATTTAATTTTCAAAAATTCATAACTCTTTTATTTTTTATCCAAAAATTATGAAAAAATTCACAAAAATACTTTGAATTATTTCTGATCTCATGAATATTTTTTCATATTTTTATTTTGACAATTGATATTTTTTATATTTTTTGCATTGTTTGCTTTGTTTTAATTACCTTAAAAATACTTTATGACATTTCTTAATTCTAAAAAAAATTCATAAATATCATTTTACATATTCCTGACTTTTTTAAAATTTTATGGGATTTTATATTGATGTTTACTATTTTTGATCTATTTTCTATTTGTTTGAACATTTTTAATTAGTTTTAAAATAGTTTCTGACTTTTAAAAATTGACAAAAATTTTATAAAAATATTTGAGTCCTTTTCTAATTTTTCTATGGTCTTACTTAATTTTTCTTAATTAATTTGAATATAGTTGATATTTTTCTTTCTTATTTCCATTTTAAAACATTTTTAAAACCTTTTTTAATGTATATATTAAATACAATATTATTTTGTGATTATTTTCTGGCTGAACTTGGGTTGAATTTTGATCATGAACTTTATTAACATCATTGGATCCATGGTGTTGAGTCTAACTCCATAAAAATGGATGAATGATTTTAATAATAGTTTGATTTAAATTTAATTCAAATGTGGTTTGTATATTCTTTCCCACCCCTCTTCATCTTGTCCCTTTCTTATTGCACTAAGTGTTATTGGAGCATGATCTCTATATCATGTCTCAAAACAAATGGTGCATAGATTGTTATTGACCGGCCTCAAAATAGGTGCGACTTCTATATAAGTTCACTTACGGTTACTTAACATAGCGCTAAATTTTATCCCGATTCGAATAAATGATCATTCGTGGCCCAAACCTAAGTTTGCAAGCCCAAGTATGTTAATTTGATCCCTTTGATCCAATAACCTTAAGATTCATTGTGTGGAGGCTTTATTTCTACCAATCTTGTAATGGATCTACAAACGCAGATCACTTAAACATCGTTGATCATTAAATGGTACTTTTGAGGATTCCAAATGGATGATATACTTGACAAAAAGCAAATGCAACTTGTTGTGTGGAGGCTTTGGTTCTACCAATCCTATAATGAGTTCCAAATGCAAGTTTCAAGATGGTCATCCAACTAACCACTAATTATTAAATTGTTTTTACTTTATGCCCTTTTATTTTTTATTTTTCATTTTTATGCTTTATGTACCATTTACTTTAAGCATTACATTTCATGTCATTTTTATTTTTGCTCACTTGAGCCTTTTCTTTTCTCTTCTAAGACACCTAATAATCAACATGAACCATAAAAACCTTTAAAATACTTGGACTATTTGGTTACTATCCTTGGCATTATGGAGTATTGGACTTCTTGGACTTAGTAATAAAAACCTTGGCCTATATTGGAGACCTTGTGACCTCATTTGATATTTTTTCTGGAGTTCTTGAGGTTTAACTCAAGACATTGGGTTGTTTGTTTATTTTATGTGAAGGTTATTGTGATTACATACTTTGTGTGTAATCTGGAATCCACCCGTATACAGCCGTTACTCTATCCAATTTTTGTGAAGACTTAATACACTTGAAGTTTGGTTCTCACAAGAGGTCTAGTATCTTCGCTTGCTTGGTTTTAATCCAAAGAATGGGAATTCTATCTTGACTCATAATGTCAAGTATTGGCTTCTTGTTGGTTAGATGGTTCTGATCCCTAGATTTTACCTTATGCTTTAGGATAGTCCCTTCTTCTCCTCCCATCTTCTTTAATTTCAAAATCTTCTCCTTCCTTTTGAAAAACTCTTCTTGTTCTTTTTTTAAAAAACTTGAACCACTTTCATAATAAAATTGGACTTAGGTCCATGCATTTTCAAAACATATTTCACAAATAAACTTTAATCAACATTAATAATACCTTAACATTTTCTGTGATAAGACTAAAAATTAATCAATCTCATTCAAACCATTTTACTATCTTGGATTTCATCTTAAACTTTTCTCAAAAGATTCGACTCTTGTCAATCCTTGTAGTGATGCAAACAACTATACTTCTATCATATGTAGTGAAGTGAGATATTTTCCACTTGGGTGTTGAGTGGGGCATTGTTGATTTTAAAATCCAAGCTATATCCTCCACTTTGAGATGATGCAAATTCTCCTTTCTCATGATCGTGGGTAGTAAGTATCTTTTCTACACGGAAAATGACGATGTTGTCTTATCTCTTAAAATCAACCAACATACTTGTGTTTTAAAAAATATTTAAAAGAGGAACTATGTGTACCCTGATCCCCTATTACACGAAAAGGTGGTACGTAGGCACTAAAGGTTCGCAACCGCGGTGGGTGCAAAAACCATAAAAATATATTTCTTTTCTCACCTCCACATCCATTTTTATTCAACATTTTATAGCTAAAATATACAGATTTTACAAAGAGGTTCCTGCGGAGTACCGTAGATGTTTAGGGTGGTAATACCTTCCCTTTGCATAACCAACCCCCTTACCTTGAATATTTCCCCCTCATTTTGGGTTACTCGCTCTTTTCCCATTCCTTTGGAAACAATAAAGCGCGGTGGCGATTTTTATTTTTGATCTGTATAAGTTTAAGTCAATCCAATGGCTTAGTCTTAAACATTTCTACCGCTACAGGTGTCCAGATCTTTAGAATGTTCAATTGCTACAACAATGTAATCAAATTAAGGAGTAAGCGACCTCAATACTTTCTCTATGATTACTTGTTCAGAAAGAGTTTCTCTGTTGTGATACGGTGGAAGAGCTGACTTGGTTTTATGTTTGATCTCAAATGTTGCGGATAGCAAGAGTCGCCACCGACTTTTCTTTTATCCAATAAGGAAAGGGTGAAAAGAACAGGAAAGACCTTTGATAGATTTTGAGTTCGGGGGGTAGGTTATGAAAATGGAAGGTGTTAGCACCCTTTTCATCTGTAGTTATCTACGGGCTCTTAATTGCTTAGATTTCTTTTTGAAAATTGTTTTGTTTGTATGTGTTTTAAAAAAATATTTTGAAAAGATTGCCAATGTAAGACTTTCTTTGTAATGACTCTTGTATCGTTAAGAGTGTATACAAAGCGTTTGTTTGGAAAATATTTTGAAAGTGTTTGTGAGAAATGTTTTGTTTTTTTGTGAGAAAGTGATTAACAGTTCTACCCTTACTCAAGGTCTTTCTTGTAATTTTCCTCCTCCTTTAGGTGGTGCTATCCATGCCATTAGTTAGTAGGAAGCCCTATTGTTAGATGTTAAGGGACGTGCGAGGGTCATCGAAGGCAACTGGTAAGGACGCTTTAGCAATTTTTCGTAAGGGACTAGATCATTTATCAAAAGGCAACATTGAACGGTCATCGAGGAACTATGATCTTTATATCAAGGGACTTTTGCTAAAGCGTCCCTACGTTCGAGGGACATGACTGTTTTTCGAAGGCAACAAGGAAGTTTATCCTAGAGGTGCAAGTGTGAGAGTGTGTCGTATTCAGTTATTTAGTCTTGGATTAGGGTTTTCTACTGTCTGTTTTTAGTACAATTACAAAATAGAAAAGCGGAAAGTAAAAACTCTAAGCTATTACAACCCGTAAATAGTTACATAATCAAGGAAAATGCGAGAAGAATAAGCTATGCAAAAAAAAAATGTAAGAATAAGAAAACGAAAAATGTTTTTTAGTGATTTTTGATGAAAAAGTGTTTTGAAGATTAACTAAATAAACCTAAAAAAAGTCTAATTAATTTTTATTAAAAAAATAATTGATTAATTAAATTAAATTAAAAAAAGTTAATGGTAAAAACCTAAAACCTAATTATTTTTAGGGTTTGTAAAATAAAAGGTTTTATGGTTTATGGTTAAATGAATTTAGGGTTTTTAAGGGAAAAGAGAAAAAATGTTAGAAAATAAGAAAAAAAACACAAAATGTCAGGGGTGGGTGTTGAACCCAAGCCCTTAGCCTTTCCTCCTGCAAGCCTTGCCACTGCGCCAAGCACGCTTTGGTGTTAAGAGAATGGAATTAACGCACTTTGTATGTTAAAAATCTGCAAAGCATGAAAATTGTAAGAAAAACCCCAAAACACCAAAAGGCAGGGATCAAACCCACGCCCTAGAATAATAAGACCTTAACGCGTGATCGCTTGCCACTGGGGTGGCTATACATCCGGTTATATTCCTGAAACAAATTGAATATAAAATAAAACAAAACAACTGGACTGGAGAAGCGCCAGAGCCCTAGCTCCCGTCGTCTTCTCCCATGGCTCTTTTTTTCGTTCCTACAAAACAAGCATAATTAGTGATCCAAGGGTACCCTACCCCCATAAATCAAGCCCTGTGAGTTCAATGGGAGTGTTATTTTTGGATGAATCGCACTGGTTTGTGAGATATAACAAAGATATCATGGATCAGACTAAGCATGGCAGTTCATGGTTCAGCCATCATGGGGATCATGCTTCGGGTTATTCCTACACTATTAAACGTCATGAATACGTTAGCAAAGTTAATATGCATAAAAACACGAAGAAAACACAAATATGAGTTTGAAAAAAATCAAGCAATTGAAGATGTATGCGTGCAGGTTTTATGTGCTTTGGATCATCAAGTTTGATCCACCCTTACCCTATACCTCTTCAGGGATCGATTGGCAGTGCTGGTATGCTTTGAAGGAGGTTGTAACTAGGGTTTACAAGTTTCCCTAGTTCTTTGATATTTTTGAGATTTTTTGAACATGTTTCTTTGTGTAAGGGTTCGTGTCTGGATGTCTAAATTGATAAGAATATATAAGCATGAATTAGGTCAAAGGTTTGTGGGCTTGGACCTTGTAAGAAAAGCTTTTATTTTATTTCCCAACTTGCACCAATCATAACTCTTTCAAGTTTTATCATTTGAAGGTGATCTTGGACTTTTTAGAAAGCTCAAGATGTCCTACACAATCTATATTTTTAGCGTTTTTGCATTTTAAGAATTTATCTTGATGTAAGTTTATTTGACAAAAAGTGTTTTTTTGTTGACTTTTGAAATGACCTATAATGTATTGGCCTATATCTCTCTAATGAAGCATTTTCGGACTTGAGCTTAGAGAGAAAAAGTTATAGATAATTGAATTTCCTTCATAATAAGCTCTGGTTAAGAAAAATTTGATGAAGCATGTGAAAGTTATGCTTGGTCAAAGTTCAGTTGACTTCTCCTAAAGAAAACCCAAATTTGGCAACTTTTGACTTTTGATGAATAGAGAGTTTTCTTGATGAATCATGATCAAACCTTGATCAAATGATGAATATGACTTCAAAATATTGATATTGACCAAAAATATTGAGATTTGACTGTATGTTGACCATAATTGACTTTTTATCCAATATAGATGATTTTCAGTCATCTGAGCAATTTACTGAGCAAACTTGTGATGCAAGGCTTGAAATTTGGCATGGAGGTACTTAGGGACATATGAGAAACCACAAAATCCACTTGAGGCCTTAGAAACCGAATCTTGTGAAAAGTGAAACCCTAGTTGTGGGTCAATTGCTTAGGAGGAGAATTTGTCTAATCAATTCTTGAGCAACCTTGATAAATTGAACACCTTAGGATAATGTCTTGAATAATGGGAGGGAAAATTTTGAGGTACAACATCCACAAGCTTTCATCTCATTAGTGATCAAAATAATTCTAGATATGTACTCAGAAACCTTCTCGTTGTCCTTCATGTTGATATTCTCATACTACTTTCTGAGAGACTGAAGCTACACCTTCTTCACTAATGCATCACCATTGTAACACCTACTCAGTGTGTCCCACGCAGCCTTCATTGTCATCGAATCAAAGATTTGATCAAACATGTTCTCATCCACACACTGATGGATGAAGAACAACGCCTTTTGATCTTTCTTCCTTGTATATCTCTGCATATTTCTCTATTCTTCTGTTGCGTTTGCTGCAACTAGAATGTAACCATAGTTGACGAGATCAAGAACATCTTGAGTGCCAAACAACACACGCATCTGAATCATCCAACGATTCCAGTTTTTGCCATTAAATACTGGAAGCTTGGTGCTTAGACTACCATTTCTGTTCATCTTCAACCTTGTAAAGAACACTCAAATCTCACAAACACGGTGTGATACAGTGGGAGAACTGACTATGGTTTTGCGTTTGTTTTCACAAATGTTTCGGTTGAGCAAGAGTCGCCACCGACTTTTTATTTTATCCTAAGGAAAGGTTAAAAAGCACAGCAAAAACCTTTGAGATGTTTTCTTGGGTTCGGGGAGTAGATTATAGAAAGGGAAGGTATTAGAACCCTTTCTATCCATGGTTATCCATGGGCTCTTAGTTACTTGCTTAGATCAACTTGCCTTAATTTTCAATTGTTTGAAATGGTGCTTTGTGTGTGGGTTTGAAAATGTTTTTTTGAAAAGAGGCCAATGTGGTGGCAACCTTTGTAATGATCCATGTTGGGATGTATACAAAGGTGTACGTCTTTTGAAAAGGTTTTCATTTGTTTTTGAAAAGTTTGTTTTGAAAGTGTTGTGAGGTGTGGTTTTAAAAAATAGGCAAGTGTTTTGTTTTGCAAGGTTGCTTCAAGTAACTAAGAGGTTATCTACTCCTAAATTTCTCAAAGATTTCTCCTATGTTTTTAACCCTTTTAACAATTTTGTTCCACCATTGTATTTGGTGGACAATCTTGTGTTAGGATGTGAAAGGGACGGGCGCAGGTCATCGTTTAGACCATAATTGCAATGGTGCCAAGTATCTTTGGGCAATGTTTTCTTTAAGGGACTTGATCATTTTTTAGGCAACTTTTGAAAGCGTCATCGAGGGACTATGATCATTTGATTGTTTGTTTTTACCCAAAGAGACCTAACATGCAATATGGCCCATTATTGAAGGCAACAAGTGGAATACCCTAGGGGTGCAAGTGTGATTAGTGTTATCCATTTTCATGCTTGATTATCTTGAAATTAGGTCAAACTATTTTTGTTGTTTTTGATTCGCATACAAACCCTAATTCTAACATGGTAAATTTAGAAAGCATTAAAGTGCGAAAAAATAAAGTTCCTAAGCTATTACAACACAATATATGGGAAGGGGGGTACAAATGTTCAAATGGGGGGTATTTTGACAAGGAATTTAAACCTAGACTATTACATCAATTTGGGAATTTACAAGATATTTAATGTACAATAATTAAATAAAATAAGAATAAATATGCAAGATGCAAAAAATGTTTTTTATGTGTATGAAAAAAGAGTATTTTTTATATGTCAAATAAACAAAAATAAAAAAAATATCAATTTTTGGATTTTTTGTGTATTTAGGGCAAAACCCTAATTTATTTAATAAAAGGTATTAATTATTTAATATGTACAATATTTATTTATTATATACAAAAATAAAATAAAAATGAAATATATTTGTCAAAAAAGGTATTTTTTAATGTTAAAAAATAAAAATGTGTATATTTTGTATTATTTACTAAATATGTTAATAAATATGTATGTATTTATTTTATATGATAAATATATTAAATATATATAAAAATAATAATATTTAGTATTAAAAAAAAAGTATATTTTATATAAAATATTTTCAGAAGATAATATAAAATAAAAATAGAAAATAAAATGTGTTTACATTATTTTAGTATTTTTCAAATAAAAGTGTTTATGTATTTATTTTATGTACAAATATTAACCTAAACAAATAAATGCCTAATAAATATAAAAATGGTGTGAAAAATATTTTTTGTATTTTTAATATTATAAGAAAAAATAAATAAGTCAGAACAAAAAAGAAAAGATCAAAAAATCATAAAAATAAGCATAATGGGCCAGGGGGGTGTGTGTGTGAAAATGAGGTGTAAACAGAAATAACAAATCAAGCCTAGCCCAATGACCCTGTCATCTTCAACCTCCAGCATTTTTGTTCAAGAAAACACGCGTTTTCTATCTTCCAATTCCTTGATCTTTTGCCAAATCTTCCAACATGAAACCTGTAGAGCTTGAAGCCACGATTCCAGACATATAAAGAAATCAATCTAACTCTCAGAAATGAGAGAGAATTTCTTCTCCCCCAATTCCTGACCTAGTTTTTGTTCCATGTTCAGACATTAAATTCTCACAACACACATAATATAAATGAAAACTAATTACATGGGCATGTTCAGGGCTATGAATGTGACATATTTTCTTCACAAACCTAAAGCTAACAATGCCTGGATAGAGAGATACGAGTTCATGAACTTACCTGTTCAGTTGGAGTTGTATCTGGTGATGGAGGTGTCTTCAATGCAAGGTGATGATTGGTACAGCTTCCTTGATGTCCAGGGATGCTATTCTAAGTTTTACTTTGCTTTGAAACTAGCTGAATCGAGTTATAGAACTCCACCTGCAAAACAGAAAAATGAAAATGGTGATGTTGAATGGGAGTGTTACAGGTCGTGTTTGAGGTTTGGAATAGCTTCAAGGGATATTGTGGGATGTGTTTGAAGTGTTTTTAGCAAGAATGCATGAAAGGTTTGAGCTATGGAACTCAAACTGCAGGGATGCCCTGTTTTGGGCAGTTCAATGGTGATTCTGTGAATGGGAAGGTGTTGGAGATGGTTCACTCGTGTTCTAGCTCAGAATGGATGTTTAGAATATGTTTGACAAGTTTTCTTAAGGCTTGGTTTATAGGAATGATAGTTGTGTTAAGTTATGCTAGCTTTCTTACACTTTAAGCAACAAATGTCCACTTGAGTTTTTAGACAGGTAGAGGCCCCCTAATGTGCTGCAAACCTTGGCCTTGATCAGTGCAATTAGCCCATAAACTTGTGCCAAGGAGATTTGAACTGTACTTGCTTGGATTTGCATTTGACATAAAGTCCTACTTTTCAAGAATGACTAATTTGCTTTTTCTATTTATGGCTTAGTTTTGTATACAATGTTTGAACACACAAAACAACACCTTGGCACAAAGGATTGGGATTAAATTATGGAGTGTAGATGAGATAAAATACCTGTAATCAAGGAAAGCAAGCTGAATTCAAAATGGCACAAATGTATGAACATGTAACTTGGCCAAATCAAAAGTGAGTTTTTCCCAACTTGCCAAATTCGATTCTCCCTAACCATGAGGTTGTTTGATGAGTTATTGGACATTTTAGAAAGCTTGGAATGTGTACTACAATCCATCTTTCAAATGCAAATTGAAATTACAAGTGGAAGTATGTGAAAAATGGTCTTGAAGTTAGGTAAAAACCTTGCCTAAAATAGGTCAAATTTTCTCTAAGTTAAGAATGGTTCGGTACCCTTGTTCCAAAAATTGTAACTTGAGCTACAAGCTTCTTTTGGGAAAACTTTGTGAATCAATTTTGTAGATTTTTCAATAGGCTACAACTTTCATGTTTTGACTTTTGCTTGAATCCAAATGAATCTTGGTGAGAAAATGGGGCAAAGTTAGGAAAAAATTAGGGTTTTTCATAACTTAGAAAAATTCTAAGTTATGAAAAATCCTCATTTCAAACCCTAATTTGCAATTCTTGATTTCTTGATGAACAAGTTTCATGATTTGGCATGTTTTGATGAAAAATGAATCTTGACACTTGATTTTGACCAAAAAGTCAAAGTTTGACTTTTCAGTATACAGTCAAAATTGATCAATTGACTGGGAAATTCAACTGTCAATCTTGTGCATTTGGAATCTTTTGAACTTGTTGAGTATGTCAATACAATTCCATGGGGTCCTTGAGTCCATATGTGAGCTTGGTTTGCCATTGGCTAGGTCAAACAGTCAAAAATTGCCTTTGTGCAGTCAAAACCCTAAAAATGACCATTTTGCCCTTTTGGTGATCTGATCAAATTTCTTGTGGAATTGTGATCCAAACTTGACCAAATGGTTCATATGAGTTCATAATGTTGATGTGGGTCAATTTTCATGAGATTTGACTGTCAATTGGCCACAGTTGACTTTTTCCCCAATACAGTTGATTTCTAGGTTAACTGTCCAAGTGACTGGGCAAAATTTGGAATCAAGACTTGAAACTTGGTATGGATAAACTTGGGAGTCCAACATGAAGCATGAAAGTCATCTTAGGCTTTTTAGGTCAACATATCTTTGTTCAAACACAAACCCTAATTTGGGTCCACAGTGCAAGGAGAAGTCTTGAGCAGAGGAAACCCTAACTGGATCTTGAGCTCCAAGGGTTTTGTGATGAGAAAATGGGAGGGAAAATTTTGGGGTACAACAATTGCCCCTGTTCAATCTTCTTGAACCTGAAGAGTTAGATTGGCAAGTTTTCCTTTCGTGACTCGAGGGTAAAAGGAGATTGGACACTAGAGTGCCCGGAAATTTGCACTCGCATGTCGGAGTATCAACAATGTGATGTAGGGAATGGGCTTATAGATGCCATTTGGAGAGATGGTGGATAGGGAGATGGGCTTATATATGCCATCTGGAGACGCAACAGAACCTTGTCGGGAATGGGCTTATAGATGCCATTTGGAAGTGTTGATCGCATAAGAGATTCCTTAGCGAGAACTTGTGTATTTTGAGAAAGACAGATGTTTTCCTGGCTTGTTACAGGTGTTTGATCTTCAGTCTCCTCATGCAGATATGCCCTGGCTAGATACAGGCGTCGAATCTACAATCGGTTGCTCACAGATATGCCCTGGCTGGATACAGGTATCGAATCTGGAATTTGTCGTCTACAGATATGCCCTGGCTGGATACAGGAATCGAATCTGGAAATAGACGTCAACAGATATGCCCTGGCTGGATACAGGAATCGAATATGGAAATAGTCGTCAACATATATGCCCTGGCTGGATACATGAATCGAATCTTCAAACTCTTCAGATGTGCCCTGGCTAGATACAGGAATCGAATCTGGAATTGTTGTCAACAGATATGCCCTGGCTAGATACAGGAATCGAATCTGGAATTGTGGTAGTTGATAGATATGCCATGGCTGGATACAGGAATCGAATCTGGAATTGTTGACAGTTGATAGATATGCCCTAGCTGGATACAGGAATCGAATCTTCAAACTCTTCAGACGTGCCCTGGCTAGATACAGGAATCGAGTCTGGAAACTGATCACTCACAGATGTGCCCTGGCTGGATACAGGTATCGAATCTGGAAACTGTGACAGTTGAAGGTAGTTGTCTTTTGGGTTGTCTTTTTCCCTGAAAAGGCAAAACATCAGTTGTATGCAATGTCATGATGTATGAAATGCATGATGTCATGATGTTCAACATGAGATAGTGTTGTATGCACTTTATCATGTATGTAAGCAAGATGTATGAAATATGAAGTGTTTATGAATGTATTTTCGTCTTAGGAAAATAAATCCTTGACGACCGGCCGGGGAATTAAATCCCGGGCTGATGTTGAAGAGTAGAGTTCTTCGCTTCCGCTGGGGATGATGGTTGTAAGCATACACCGGTAGGAGAAGATGACTCCGTTGGGGAATAAACTTGTTGGAGAGATTACTCTGAGGGGAATTACTCTGTGGGAAGAGATACTTCACTGAAGTTTTGATGGGAGTTCTGCCGAGGATCTCAATGATGGACTCCGCTGGGGATAACAATGATAAACTCTACTGGGGATTGTGTTGATAAGTTATGTTGGGAACTTTGATGAACTCCGCGGGGGATTGAAAGAAATTCGCCGAGGGCGATCTTCCGTGGCAATTAGCTGAGGATAACCCATTTATAAGCCCTTATGAGGAATAACTTTGAATAGAGCTCGGGAGAGACGTCCGTACTCTGCAGGGGATAAACTTCCAGAATCTACTGGGGATAAGCTTCAAGACCTGCTGGGGATATGATTCAACTTTCCTGGGGAAATTTTTGGAATGGCACTGGGGTGTTGATTCCACTGGAGTGTCCGTATTCCGCCGGGGAACAATCTTAGATCAAGACTGCCGGGGATGCTTGCTGATAAATGCCTACACTCCGCTGGGGATTTTGCTATCTCGTCTTACTCTGTGGGGAGTTGAGATAACTTGGTCACATTCTTCAGTTGAACCTACCTTGGTACTTCGGCGAACAAAGCAACCAGACTGCATCAGACAACTTTACATTGCCCCTGTTTCTGATGTCACCTGTAATTAGTCTTTTGTTTCATATGCAAATATTTATGAATCAGCAATTTAATGTCAAATGCATATATCAAAAATGAACATTGGACGTTCTTCGCAAGACAAAACAGAAAAAGGAAAAACAATTGGCAATTTGTTTGGAAAACTGAATCTGTATTGATTTTGAAATTTGCCTGTAAATAGGCGTTTTTTGTACAAGAGGCTGACGTTCTAGTAAGAGAACGCCGCTGAATAACATAAAGTTTATACAATTTTGAAAAGGAAACAAAACAGCTATGTGCACAATATTCCCACTGGGTTCCAACTCTGCTATCGCCTTTATGTCGTCAAACGTCTCATCACTTTGCTGCTTAGCTGGAGATGAAGCTGATTGATCGATGCCGAAGTCTGAGCCAGATAGTTGATGCCGAATTCTGGATGCAAGGTGATCCAATAAGACATAGCGTTACGCTTTATCCCTAACTTTTGCCTGGACCACCCTTTCGGGTTTTCAGTCCACCGGGATACCCATTTTTGCCCAAGCCGCCTTTTTAGGTTTTCGACTTGCCGGGGGTACAGATTTTTTTATTTCATCCCTTATTTTTGCCCGAACCCTTTTGGTTCGCCGGGAAGCCCTTATTTTTGCCTAGGTATGTCAACCTAGCGGGTCTTTTATTCATGCGTAGTATCTTTTTACTATGTCTGCATTGGCGGGGTGAGGAAGGTCGTCACCATCCATGGTGGTTAGAATCATGGCTCCTCCTTGAAATTCTGGCTACAGATACTCAATGTCACGTCCAATGTTATGACACCGTATCTGACTTACTATATGACAGTAAATACAAAAGCAGTAAATAACACAGTCAATTGTTTACCCAGTTCAGTGTGCAACAACACCTACTCTGGGGGCTACCAAGCCAGGGAGAGAATCCACTATAAGAGATGTTAATTCAGGAATAAACCAACCAGTTTATCTCCTTCACTTAAGACCTACCCAATGCAATTCTAATCTAAGTACAACTTAAACCTGAGTTCCTACTCACTCCCCCTCAATCACAGCAGTGATACATAAACCAATTTGACTTAAGAATTGATGAAGACACTCTTCAAAACACACACTTGATTAAGCTTCACAGCTTTTTAATCAAGTAACACAATCACTCGTGCTTCACAGCTTTAAGTGATGTACACAACTAACTTGACTCTGCTTCACAGCTTTAGTCAAGTAACATTTAAACACTCTTGCTTCAAAGCTTTGAGTGCTACACAACCCTTACAATTGAAACCTATTCCAAAGCACTTATCACAATGATAATTGCTTGGAGTATAATAAACAAATCTATACAGATTACAAAATTGATCTTCTAATCAATCAGCAGGGATTAACTTGAAAAACCGCAGCTCTGTTGAATATATAGCAGCTGCAACTTCAGTTAGGGTTTCCAAAAACCTAGGGTTGATTCCGTTTGGCCTAAAGACCAGGTCACAGTACTTTATTGATCAGGTTAGGAACGAGCTAGGTTGCTCCTCAGAAAACGCAGGATTCTGTTCAGAAAGGACTGAGTTATTTCCTGAAAAAACTCAGACTTATCCAATCCTGCAATCCTGCTAGTTCAGAACAGGATGTCATAACATCTGTTATGACATCTGAGAAAACCTGTCTACTGATTTAGCAAAATTTGATCATTTTGCAAACATGCTCAGATACACACTTATAAACATCAGTATTTGAATTACAATATTTTTCTGCACATGTACCTATTGAGTTAGTACAACCTGAACTAGAATGTTATGACATCAGTCATGACATTCACACATACACTTGGGATTTACCAAAAATGCAAGCCAATACCTAAACACCTACAAACTCCCCCTTTGGCAGATTTTTGGCTAAAGTTCCTAAACAATCAGAGATAGATAGATAGCAGCAGAAATAAGTGACAGCAGAAAAATATAATGTCAAGTACTAATTAAGCAAGTACTAAAATATTCTCCCCCTCTTTAGCCACAAATGGGCCAAAGATACATGTTCATAAAGTTATACAGTTATCCAAAACAAAATAATGAGATCAGCAGCTGACAACAGCAGAACACACTACCAAACTCCACCAGCAACACCACCAAGCAGCAATCAACCTTCAAGCACTGTCATCAGATTCAGAGGAGCCAATTTCTTCAATGTTGAGCTGTCCTTCATCTTCTTCCCTTCTGCTTTCTTCAGCTTCCTCCTTTTCTAGCCTGGCAATTAGAGCTTCTAGGGTCCTTTTTCTAGCATCCAGATCTTTGCAAGTTTCTTTTAAAACAGCTATGACATCTGATGTTTTGGACTGGGTCTTTGCAGACGATGTCTCAGCTGATGTTATGACAATGTCTGGAGCATGGGATCCCTGAAACAGTTTGTAGTGCAGGCCAAGGGCAGGAGCTCTTTTGCAGACTATATCTCTTGCTACAAGGATGTCAGGGTATTGTGCAAGGATGATTCCACAAAGGAGGGAGGGAAAAGCAATTGGTCCTTTGACAGCATAACTGCCAGCATGCTTCAAGGTTTGTTCAAAGATGTACCTTCCATAGTCAAAGGCAGTCTTGGTTCCTACAGCATAGATAAATCTCCCCAATCATGTGGAGATGGTTGATTTGTGATTTGTAGGCACCCAGTTTGCTGCACCTATTTTATGCAAGATGGCAAATTTCATGCTGAGTTTACTAGCCTTCAGCTTCCCTTTCAATGGCCAGTACTTTACTTGCCTGGCAGTGATGGTCAAGCACACTTCATTGTCAGTTGCCTCTAGACCAGGACAGTCCTTATTTGTTCTTCCAAGAAACTTGTTGATTTCTGATGGAGAGAACTTGACCCTTCTTCCTCTAACAAACACACTCTCAAAGTCAGCTGACCTCCCATCAGCATAATCATTGGACAGGTTCACTACAAACTCTTTAACCAGATTTTCATAACATTTGTTAAACTTCATCACTGTCTTCATTAGCCCAGCATTCCTGATCAGATCTATGATGTCTTTGCACTCCAAGGCATCATTGTTGAGTTCTCTCTCCAAGGCTATTCTCTTCAAGCACACATACTTCCATCTGTTTGCATTGTCAGGATGATGAAAGGAGATGTTGTCTGTTGGCACTTCAGGCACTCTAGCAATCTTGCTGGAGGGGAGCTTCCTTCTGATGGGAGTATTGTCAATGTCAATCTCAAATTCTGATTCATCATCAGAATCAGAAGTTTCAGGTTCTTTACTTTTCTTGGAGATTGGTTGTCTAGCAGTCTGCACCTGTGCCTTCTTCCCTTTTGTCTGAATTTTCTCAGCCATCCCTTCAGCCTTGGATTTCTTAGCATCAGGTTTAACAGTCTCACTACTCTTTCTTTTCATCAATCTCCTAGCAATGCTAGGGTTCACATTAGCAATCAGTTCATTATCTGAGTACTCTTCATCCACATCAATGATAGGTGGATCAGCAGCCTTTTCAGAGGGATTCTGAATGTTGTCTTTTGGTGTCACAACATCCTCAGTGACATCTATATTTTCAGAACCTTCCACATTTGGACTTTCTGATTGATTCAAAGGTATAGAAATCCCCGGTACAGATTGGTTGCCACTCAGAATGCTAGTAACCAGTCTAGCAATAGCTTGGTGTACTTGTACTGATCCTTCTCTATTAGGTATAGAAGACGAAGGAAGAGAAGAATTACCAGAGACTGTAGCTTGAGCTCTTCCTGCATGTCTGGTCCTGAGCTTTTTGACTCTGGCTGGGTCAGTTGCCATCTCCCTGAGAGGAGTGACCTCAAGAACTTCAGATTCTATGCATGTAGTGATTGCCCTAGAATCTTGATCAGATGACGACAATGATGAGTGAGACGAAGCCGCCATGGTGGAAGATGATGTCTGAGACATTGTGTTTAACATTGAGTAATAGTAGAAGTTTGAGAAAACTCTTTGATTGGGAGGAGGAAACAGGTTGCAAGGATGAGAGAGGTAGGGAGTACAAGGGAGTCTCTTCAACTTCTTAAGGCTTTTGAAGGAATTATGAATGAATATGATTAACCCACTAAATATAGACTTAATAAAATTAATCCCTTCAACCCTTGTTTTCAGCAAAACTAATTGCTATAATTTATCATGTTGGTGAATACCCAATCTGCCCCTCAAATTTTCAAGTTTATTTCCAACAAGCGCCTTGGTAGAAGAATCAGTCAGCTGAAGCTTAGAGAAGCTATGTTCCAGTTCAAATGACTTCTTCTCTTCAAAGTCAATAGGGTTCAAGGAGATGTTGAATGTTTTCAGATTATCACACCACAATGTCACAACATCTTGTGTAACATTGTACTTAGGTAGCATCTGTTTTGACCAGATGTTTTGAGAACAGAATTTATGAGACTTGTTCTTTCCAACATCCTTGTCAAGATGACTTAAGGTTCTGACAACACATTCTTTTTCAAGTTTATTTGCCACTTCACATATATTATCAGCCTGTAGTTTTGGAGTTCTTCTGACAGCTTCCATAGGAATAACTCTTTTTATTCTTCCAAGCTTATGCTGCCACTGTTTCATCTCTTTTTCTTCTTTGATGGTTTGACTCATAGTGGAGATATCAGTGTTCTCAGGCTGCCACACATAACAGTTATCTTTGGATTTGATTCCTCTCATTACAACATCTAGTTTTTCATTAAATACTAGACATTCAGATCTTGAGAAGTTGACCATGAATCCTAGATCACATAATTGACTGATGCTAATGAGATTAGTAGTCAATCCTTTTACCAGCAGTACCTTATTCAGACTTGGAACTCCAGGGTAGTCCAAATTACCAACTCCTTTGACTTCTCCTTTAGCACCATCTCCAAAGGTCACAAAACTGGTGGTGTGAGGCATAACATTATTGAGGAGATTTTTGAATCCAGTCATGTGTCTGGAACATCCACTGTCAAAGTACCAATCTTCCTTTGCAGAGATCTTCAGGGAAGTATGAGCTATCAGTGCAGTAGCCTTTTTCTTCCATTGAGAAGTGTGTGGTATACTTTTCGACTTAGGTTTGACATCTGAGTTCTGATTCGGATATCCATGTAATCTGAAGCAGAAGGGCTTTATGTGACCATATTTCCCACAATGATGACATCTCCATCTTTGGTACCTCTTCTTCATATGTCTCTGTCCCTGATGTTGAGGGTAATGTTGAGACATCCGTTTTGACATTTGCTTCCCGGTAACAAATTTCTTTGTTTCCACAAATCCTAGGCCAGATTTATTTCCCATATTTTGTCCAGCCTGAAGGATCTCTTCCAATTTGTCTGTTCCATTGGTCAACATCTTGACAGATTTGGTCATTTGATTCAGTTGTGAGTTCAGCAGTTGAACTTCTCCTTCTAAATGACTTATAGTTTCAAGATTTACCCTCTTTTCAGCCTCCAGCTTTACAATGAGTTTTGATTGTTTCTCATTTTGCACACAGACTTCACCACTTCTGATACACAATTTCTTGTAGGTATCAGCCAGTTCTTCAAATGTCACTTCTTCATCACTGGTGTCACTTTCAGAAGTACAAACACTAGTTAGGGCAGTAACTAGTTTGGCAGATTCTTCTTCAGAATTGCTTTCTGAATCATAGTCAGACCAGGTAACAGTCATTCCTTTCTTTTGCTTCTTAAGAAAGGTAGGACATTCAGCTCGAATATGTCCATATCCTTCACATCCATGGCATTGAATACCTCTGCCTTGGTTTCCCTTATCTTCTGACCTTGGTCTTCTGCTGTCAATGTCTGAAGGAATGTTATGAACATTAGACTTTGACTTTGGGTCCATTCTTTTGATGAGCCTGTTGAACTGTCTTCCAAGCATGGCAATGGCTTCTGATATGTTTTCTTCTTCATCTTCCTTGTATTCAACATCAGTGTTGGATACAAGTGCTATGCTTTTGTTCTTCTTGTCACCATTATCAGTGATCCCCATCTCAAAAGTCTGAAGAGACCCAATAAGTTCATCCACTTTTAACTTGCTAATGTCCTGGGCTTCCTCTATGGTAGTTACCTTCATTGCAAATCTTTTAGGCAAGGATCTGAGAATCTTCCTCACCAGTTTTTCTTCTGACATTTTTTCTCCCAGTGCTCCTGAGGTGTTGGCAATCTCCAAGATGTTCATGTGAAACTCATGAATGGTTTCATCTTCCATCATTTTTAGATTCTCAAACTTAGTGGTCAACATCTGAAGCCTTGACATTTTTACTTTGGAAGTGCCCTCATGAGTAGTTTTGAGAGTATCCCAAACTTCCTTGGCCAGTTCATATTGATGTACTAGTCTGAAGATGTTTCTATCTATTCCATTGAACAAGGCATTTAAAGCTTTTGAATTTCCCAGAGCTAACTCATCTTCTTCTTTACTCCAATCTTCCTCAGGCTTCAGACTGATTGTCCCATCTCTTTCAGTTATGGTGGGATGAATCCATCCTTTGTCAGCAGCTCTCCAAGCCTTTTTGTCCAGAGATTTTAGGAAGGCAATCATACGAGGTTTCCAGTAGTCATAATTAGTTCCATCCAGAATGGGTGGTCTATTTCCAAAAACTCCTTCTTTGTCCATAGTGCCAGAAAGTGATATCCCTAGATCTCACCCAGTAATACAGGCAGGGTGCCTGCTCTGATGCCAATTGAAATTCTGGCTATAGATACTCAATGTCACGTCCAATGTTATGACACCGTATCTGACTTACTATATGACAGTAAATACAAAAGCAGTAAATAACACAGTCAATTGTTTACCCAGTTCAGTGTGCAACAACACCTACTCTGGGGGCTACCAAGCCAGGGAGAGAATCCACTATAAGAGATGTTAATTCAGGAATAAACCAACCAGTTTATCTCCTTCACTTAAGACCTACCCAATGCAATTCTAATCTAAGTACAACTTAAACCTGAGTTCCTACTCACTCCCCCTCAATCACAGCAGTGATACATAAACCAATTTGACTTAAGAATTGATGAAGACACTCTTCAAAACACACACTTGATTAAGCTTCACAGCTTTTTAATCAAGTAACACAATCACTCGTGCTTCACAGCTTTAAGTGATGTACACAACTAACTTGACTCTGCTTCACAGCTTTAGTCAAGTAACATTTAAACACTCTTGCTTCAAAGCTTTGAGTGCTACACAACCCTTACAATTGAAACCTATTCCAAAGCACTTATCACAATGATAATTGCTTGGAGTACAATAAACAAATCTATACAGATTACAAAATTGATCTTCTAATCAATCAGCAGGGATTAACTTGAAAAACCGCAGCTCTGTTGAATATATAGCAGCTGCAACTTCAGTTAGGGTTTCCAAAAACCTAGGGTTGATTCCGTTTGGCCTAAAGACCAGGTCACAGTACTTTATTGATCAGGTTAGGAACGAGCTAGGTTGCTCCTCAGAAAACGCAGGATTCTGTTCAGAAAGGACTGAGTTATTTCCTGAAAAAACTCAGACTTATCCAATCCTGCAATCCTGCTAGTTCAGAACAGGATGTCATAACATCTGTTATGACATCTGAGAAAACCTGTCTACTGATTTAGCAAAATGTGATCATTTTGCAAACATGCTCAGATACACACTTATAAACATCAGTATTTGAATTACAATATTTTTCTGCACATGTACCTATTGAGTTAGTATAACCTGAACTAGAATGTTATGACATCAGTCATGACATTCACACATACACTTGGGATTTACCAAAAATGCAAGCCAATACCTAAACACCTACACTCCTGAGAACACATGTTTAACCACAAATGGCCCTTCGTATGTAGGGGTCCATTTGCCCCAGGGATCACTTTGAGGAAGGATGATGCGTTTGATTACCAGGTCCCCAACTTGATACTCTTGTGGTATGACTTTCTTGTTAAATGCCCTGATCATCCGTTTTTGATACGTCTGACCATGATAGATAGCAGTGAGTCTCTTTTCGTCAATCAGGTTTAATTGATCAAGTCGAGTCTGAATCCAGTCATCTTCACTCAAGTATGCATCCTTCATTATCCGGAGAGAGGGTATTTGGACTTCAATTGGCAAGACTGCCTCCATGCCATAGACCAAGGAAAAAGGAGTTGCCCCGGTTGACGTCCTTGCTGAGGTACGGTACCCATGAAGAGAAAACGGTAACATTTCATGCCAATCTTTATAGGTCACTGTCATCTTCTGCACAATTTTCTTGATATTCTTATTGGCTGCTTCTACAGCCCCATTCATCTTCGGCCGGTAAGGAGAAGAGTTGTGGTGTTGTATCTTGAATTGCTTGCAGAGCTCAGTGATCATCTTGTTGTTAAGATTGGTACCATTGTCCGTAATGATTCTTTCTAGGACGCCGTACCGACAGATCAGGTTATGCCGAATGAAACGTGCCACGACGCTCTTGGTCACCGTGGTGTAGGAAGCTGCCTCAACCCACTTCGTGAAATAATCAATTGCTACCAAGATGAAGCGATGCCCGTTGGATGCCGTCGGTCGGATCTCGCCGATCATATCAATGCCCCACATTACAAAAGGCCAAGGTGTCGTCAGGACGTTCAGAGGAACCGGAGGGATATGCACCTTATCAGCATAGATCTGGCATTTATGACAAGTTCGAGAATGTTGGTAACAGTCGGCTTCCATTGTGGACCAGAAATATCCTGCCCGAAGGATTTTCTTTGCCATGGTATGTCCACTGGAATGTGTTCCGAATGTACCTTCATGCAGTTCTATCATGATCTTCTCTACTTCATCCTTATCCACACAACGCAGTAGAGTTGAATCATGATTCCGTTTGTAGAGAATTCCGTTGCTGAGGAAGAATTTTGCCGCAAACCTTCTCATGAACTTCTTGTCGTTGACAGATGCACCTTCAGGGTATTCCTGAGCTTCCAAGTATTTCTTCACCTCATGATACCAGGGTTTTTCAGTCACCTTTTCGGCCTCAAGATCGCAGCAGTATGCAGGTTCGTCCAACTTCCAGATAATGATCCGGGGAGCCTCATTGTCCCATTTGACTTTGAACATTGAAGACATCGTAGCTAGTGCATCCGCTAGCTGATTCTCCTCTCTTGGGAAGTGTTCAAAAGTTATCTCTTCAAAGTGGGGAAGCAAAGTCAGCACATACTCCTTGTAAGGAATAAGATTTGGGTGTTTCGTATCCCACTCGCCTTTGATCTGATTGATCACGAGAGCGGAATCTCCAAAGACACTCAGAAACTTGATCCTTAAGTCGATTGCAGCTTGAAGACCCATGATACATGCCTCATATTCCGCCATGTTGTTGGTGCAGTTGAAACACAGCCGGGCGGTGAGTGGAGTATGAGTTCCTTTGGAGGATATGATCACAGCGTCGATACCATTACCCAAAGCGTTAGAGGCTCCGTCAAAATGCATAGACCATCGGGATCCTTCCTCAGGTCCTTCATCCGGTCCAGGCACTTCACAATCAGTTACCACCATGATATCTTCGTCCGAAAATTCAAAGTTCAATGATTGGTAGTCGTCCATAGGTTGGTGTGCCAAATGATCTGCCAGTACACTTCCCTTGATTGCTTTTTGAGTTGTGTACTGGATATCATATTCTGTCAAGATCATTTTCCATCTTGCTATTCTTCCAGACAGAGCAGGATTTTCGAATATGTACTTGATGGGATCCATCTTTGAAATCAACAGAGTGGTGTGAGTCAACATATACTGTCTCAGCCGGCGAGCAGCCCATACTAGAGCGCAGCAAGTTTTCTCGAGCAGTGAGTACCGAGACTCACAGTCGGTAAACTTTTTGCTCAGGTAATAAATAGCGTGCTCTTTTCGGCCAGACTCGTCATGCTGCCCCAACACACACCCCATTGAGTTGTCAAGTACTGTCAAGTAAAGTATTAGAGGTCTCCCTTCAACCGGAGGCATAAGAATGGGTGGTTCTTGGAGATACTCCTTTATCTTTTCAAAAGCAGCCTGACATTCATCGTTCCAACGTACTACTTGATCTTTCTTCAGTAATTTGAAGATTGGCTCACAGGTAGCAGTTAGATGTGAGATGAATCGGGCAATGTAATTCAGTCGTCCCAGAAAGCCTCTGACTTCTTTCTCTGTCTTGGGAGTCGGCATCTCTTGTATGGCTTTTACCTTGGCAGGGTCCACCTGAATACCTTTATCGCTTACAATGAAACCTAGCAATTTTCCGAACCTCACCCCAAAGGTGCATTTGTTCGGATTCAACCTCAGCTTGTATAACTTTAGTCGGTCAAACAGCTTCCGCAGATGGTCAAGGTGTTCCTCCTCAGTTTGAGACCTTGCAATCATGTCATCAACATATACCTCAATCTCATGATGGATCATATCATGAAATAAAGCAACCATGGCACGTTGGTAGGTTGCCCCAGCATTTTTCAACCCGAATGGCATGACCTTGTAGCAGAAGGTGCCCCACTGAGTCACAAAGGTAGTCTTTTCCATATCTTCCGGAGCCATCTTGATCTGATTATACCCTGAAAAGCCATCCATGAAGGAGAACACCTTGTGTTGAGCAGTATTGTCAACAAGAACGTCGATGTGAGGCAGAGGGAAATCATCTTTAGGGCTGGCCCTGTTCAAATCCCTGTAGTCAACACACATTCTGACCTTACCGTCCTTCTTCGGCACTGGCACCACATTGGCAACCCACTGAGGGTAAGAAGTCACTGCTAGAAACCCGGCATCGAATTGCTTCATAACCTCAACTTTGATCTTTTCGGACATCTCTGGACGCATACAGCAAACCTTTTGCTTTACCAGAGGGCAGTCTTCCTTGGTAGGCAGGTGATGGACCACAATGTCGGCATCCAAACCGGGCATGTCTTCGTAGGACCAAGCAAAGATCTCCATGTAATCATGCAGCATTTGGATCAATCGTTGCTTCACGCTGAGCTCTAGATTAGCACCAATCTTGACTTCTTTTCTATCTGTCTCAGTACCCAGGTTCACTGTTTCCACGGGCTCTTCATGCGGCTGAATGGCCCTCTCTTCCTGGAGTAGCAGTCTTGCGAGTTCACCAGGCACTTCGCAATCATCTTCACCTTCGTCTTCGGCCAAGTTGATCGGATTCTCGAAGTCATAACTGGTGGTAGCAGAGCCGTTACCAGTGAGATCCATAGTGGATTGAAACCTGTATAAGTGAGTGTGTGTAAATATAGCTGTTTTGCAATATATAACACATAAAGAAAAAGAGCACAAGATTTGAAATGCAACAAATGTCCAATGTTTTGATTAATGATATATGGAAATGTCATACAAAAAGCCCTCACAAATGGAGCTACGATGCCCCGGGTAGGACACCGAGTCAATAAAAGTTTCAACATATTTGTTTGTTACAAATTGAAAATCAAAAGAGTTAATTACTGCGTGACAAATGTAATAGGTGTAAAATCCTTTGCCGTCCAGTTGCTTGGTCCGTTGTTGGTGGTTGGATAGATCCAACTGTCAAATTCTGCTTCCTCTACGTCCTTCTCAATAGCATTCACCCTTGGATTGGTTATGAACACTGGAGCCTTTCTGATCCTTTCTTTGTGCACAACCCTCTGAGCCTCTGCAGTGAAGCCCAGCCCAAACTTATCGGTCTTTTGAGTGAAGTCAGGAAGCTGACCCCAGTTTGCACATTTGCCTTTCTCAATCACTGCTCGGGCATCCTTCAGGGAAGCCATCTTCAAGGGGAAGTCTTCTTCAACCACTGTCTCAGCCGACGCCAACGTTGGAGGTACCTCCTCAAAATGCTGAAAGGGGGTTTCAATAAACTCCCCGTCCATCTCGATATACCAGAATGAATTCAAGTGACTTACCATGTATTCCTCCTCACCCTGCACAGTAACAATCTTCCCTTTGACAGGGTATTTGAGCTTTTGGTGTAGAGTGGATGTTACTGCCCCAGCCTTGTGAATCCAGGGTCGACCCAACAAGCAGGAATAAGATGGACGAATATCCATTACATAGAACGTTGAGTCGAAGACTTGGGAACCCACACGAATAGGAATGTCTACCTCACCGTGCACCATCCTCTTAGAACCGTCGAAGGCTCTAACAATGATGTTACTAGGTTTTAATTCCAGGCCCTCACAATCCAAGCGATCCAATGCCTTCTTGGGCAAAACATTCAGGGAAGAACCGGTATCCACCAACACGTGTGCGAGAGTAGTGCCCCTGCACTCTATAGAGACATGCAGGGCATCATTGTGATTTTTCCCTTTGGCGGTAAGGTCAGCATCTGAGAACCCCAAGCCGTTGTCAGCTGTCAAATTAGCCATACAGTCAGTGAATTGATCTGCAGAGGTCTCTTGCGGCACATGGGCCGTTTTCAGAAATGAAATCAGGGCCTTTGCATGGGCCTCTGAGCATAGCAGCAATGATAGCATAGAGATTTTGGAGGGGGTATGCCCCAGCTGTTCAACAACATTGAAGTCACTCTTTTTAATGATTTTAAGGATTTCCTCCATCTCTTGTTGGGAGGCTTCAACAACAGTCTTTTTTGGTGCCTCCGTCCTGGCAGGCAAATCGGTAGTAACTTCTTTGCCCCGAACATCAGAGGACTCGGCGGCAGTAGTAGACACATGAACTTGATTTGAAACATGCACACTTGCGGGTGTGATGATAAGAGGTCTTTGGATAACTGGTGATGCAATGTCAGGCGAGAAGAGCCTGCCACTGCGAGTAATCTTGACGGGACTAGTGATGTTACTGATACTGGTACTGGTGTTGAACTCCTGCTTCACTCCAAGCACATACACGTTTGCCCCATAGTGCCATGGGATAGCCTTGTCAGATTCATAGGGGAGAGGCCCCGGAACAGTAATGGTAATAGGTGCAACAGACATAATTTGGACTGGCTTTCTCGGGGGAGCCTTGGTAGGATTGAAAATTGTGACGACAGATACTTCTTCAGCGGAAACAAATTGAACAGCAGTTTTCTTGAACAGAATTTCTTTGCTATCCATCAGGCTTTGGATGCCTGATTTCAGCAGCGGACAACCGGTAGGGATAACAACACACAGGAGGCAACCCTTGCTATAGCCCGGAAATAAACCGGCTAGTAGTAAGTTCCTCTTAACAGTCAAAAGAGGGGTAGCAACATCATTCACCGAAACAACATACAAATCTTCCTCGATGGCATTTACTCTATGCTGGGGCATAGAAGCAGTTACAACATTTGGCCTCTCAGGCGCCTCAAACTGAATTTCCTTTGCATCGATAAGGTCTTGCACCTTATTTCTCAGGGCCCAGCAATCATCAGTAGTATGCCCGGGGCTATCAGAATGATAAGCACAACGGGCATTTGGGTTATACTTAGGAGATGCAGTATTCACGACCTTCGGAGCCTCTTTGATGGTCACCAAGTTGGTTGATAACAGTTGCGGTAAGATTTGTGACAAGGTCATACTCAGCCGAGTATACTGCCTCTTGGGCCTTTCACCTCTTTGTTGATTGTACTGCTGAGGAGCAGCAACAAGTTTTGAAATCACTAAGGCATTGACGGCTTGGCGGCTTTCTGGCTTGACTTGTCTTCTAGGACCATAGACGTCATTTGCTTCTTTCTTGAAAGGCCTCTTCTCAGTACTTGCGGAGGCAGCTTTTTGTATCTTTCCTGACCTGATGCCAGCCTCTATCCTTTCACCCGTCAGGATCAAATTCGTAAATCCAGCTGAGGAATTGCCAACCAGATGATTGAAAAATGGACCAGACAAGGTCCCTAGAAACATATCAACCAGCTCACGATCAGTCAATGGAGGCTGCACCCTGCCAGCCAAATCTCTCCATTTTTGTGCATATTCTTTGAACCCCTCGCCCGTTCCTAGAGACATACCCTGAAGTTGGGTACGCGTAGGAGTGAGGTCAGAATTGTATTGATATTGTCTATAAAATGCGGTTGCCAAATCTTCCCAATGTCGGATACTAGTTCCATCTAGTTGATAGAACCACTCAAGCTGTGACCCCGAAAGGCTATCTTGGAAGAAGTGGATCCAAAGATTCTTATCTGCCGTGTAAGGTTGGATCTTCCTTACGTACGACCTTAGATGCAGCTTTGGACAGGAAGCCCCGTCATATTTGGAAAAGGCAGGCGCCTTAAACTTGTGTGGGATTACTACCCCAGAAGATAACCCCAAATCTCCGAAATCCAGCCCCGGCACATTCTGAATCTCCATGGCGCTCAAGTGGTCTTCTAATTGTTTGTATCTGTCAGCAGCGGGAGGGTATTGTTCGTCATTGTAATCCGTCTCGTTGTCAGAGACTGCAGGACTAGGAGCTCCTCCCCCTTGGGGACTATCTTTCTCTACAGAGGAGGTAGTTGGATCAGCCTCGTTATGGAGTGTGTTCCCAAACCTGCGTCCAGTGTTGAATAACGCAGTCCTCTTTTTCTTCTTCTTCTTTAGGAGTAGAGCCTTCAACTCTTGCTGACCTTGGGCCAGGCTCAGGACCATTTCTTGAAACTGGGCACTTTGGGCCTGAAGGACCTTGATTGCTTGCTCACTGGATGAGTCTGGATTCATGATGACTGTTCCAAATAAACAGCGAAGAAGATTAAGCAACCTGTAGAAAAATGGGTACCTGTTATGCACATGATGCATGAGATGCTATTTATGAAATGCATTCAAGGATTTTAGAAATTCACAATTGTTGTAGACAAAAAGAACGCACGTCATATTAATAAGAAGCAATTTGTTAGTACATAAATGCCCCATGGGCCAAATATTACAAAAAAACAACTTCTCAAGGTAAAAAGATGTTGTGCATCCTCTTTGGCGCAATGTAGGTGTTGAGGGCCTCTTGCTCTTGGAGTCGGCGGGTGAGCTCTAAAACCTTCTTCTCGCTGGCGTAGAAGCTGGCTTCAAAAGTGTTCCGTTCCTCCTTGAGTTGGATCCAACTCTTCTGCATCTCCTCCCATGATGTAGGCATGTCAGGATGTAGGATGGTGTAGGGAACCTCTCCTTCCTTGACGGGCTCTTTAATCACAGGGAGAACATGAGGATAAGGCATCATTAGACTCTGGGCTCGGGCTCGTAACCACTTGAGATAAGGCTCAAGAGGGATGGAGTTTTTGTGCCCCAGTGTCTTGCTATCAACCTTGTTGGGCTTCCCCCAAGCTCTGATGAATTTTTGGCGAAGTCCTTGCGCATCATTGTCGAAGTCAAAAACTAGGTCAGGAATCAACATGTCATGAGGGCCATCTCTTCGCGCATATCCAAATTGCCTCAAAGCTAGGCAAGGGTTTTAGGTGATACCTCCTCTGATTCCAAGTAAAGGAACATTAGGAAAATCTCCGCAACGATCGACGATGATGACATTTTCTATGGACCGAGAACACCAATGTACATCAGAGTGAGTAAGAGTCATCAACCGTTGGGACCACCTTGAGCCTTGGTCATTCTTCAAGACAGATTGTGGAAGGTGCGAAATAAACCACCTTGCAAGGAGAGGAGTACAACACATGAGAACACCCCTCTTTCTCATTGTTCGTGTGTAAAATGAGTGAAGGATGTCCCCAAGTAATGTTGGTATTGGATTTCTGGACAAGAAGATTTTGACGGCGTTGACATCTACCAATTGGTCAGAATTTGGGAACAAGACCAACCCATAGATAAGGAGTGCCACAATCTCTTCAAAGGCTTGTAGGTCGAATGAATTCCAACACTCTTGTGCCTTCTCAAACAAGAATTTTGCCAAGAAACCTTTGACGTCACTTCTAGTTTCCCAATGCCCCTTGATGTCAGAAGGCTGTAGATGTAATGCTCGAGCAACATCTTCAGGCTTTGGTTCCTTTTCCATACCGTTGAAAGGTAGTTGATTGAGGATAGGAATTCTCAGGAGTTGAGAAAATTCCTCCAAAGTGGGTACCAACTGATAGTCAGGGAAAGTGAAACAGTGGTGAAGAGGGTCAAAGAACTGGAATAGCACTTTCATCATGTCTTCTTCAATGTTGGTGTTGACTAAGCTGAGCAGTCTACCATGTCTTTCACTGAAGGATGAGCTTTCCAGAATTCTTGAGGTGAGCTCCTTGAGTTGAGGAGAGATTCTCACAAGGTTGACTTGGATGGTTTTTCTGCGAGGAATTTCCATGACCTACAAAACAAGAACAAAGATGAAGATCTAAACCCTTGAAATGGTTAGTGAATGCATATGATGCTTTATGATGTTCATGATGTATGCACAAAACATATGTACAAGCAAATCATACCAAACCCTAGTTTCAGGCTTGCATGGGGTTTCATAGGTAAGTACCCTCTTGAGTGTAGTTGGCTTAAAAACTTGTCCTATAAATAGTAACCGGGTTCTAAGGAGCTCAATATCACTGGATTGTTTTCATTGTTCATTGTTTTGGTTTAGCCACTTAACTAGCGACCAAAATATTCCAAGAAAATAACCCTCAATGAGTGTAGTATCGAGTATCTACCAACTTCGGACTGCACCAAAGCCGGTAATCTCACTACCCCTAATGAAAGGCCAAGATGGTCAAGTAAGGTTCTAGGTCATTAGTGCTTAGTGACATCACTCAGTGGCCCCGTACTCTCCTTGATTGAACTCAAGGGTTATCGGTACTCACAAATATGTCGCACTAATATAGCTATTGCTTCTACCGTGTCGGTATACCCCGCACAGTTTCCACAATGTATTGCTATCTATGAATGTTTCCCAAAAATCCGGGTGTAGGATTGTAAACCCAAACAAGAGAGCCAAGATATAAAGCAATCAAGACAAACAATTAATCATGAAAGAGGGTGATCTAAGCCCTAAGGTAACCCCACTTTTAAGTACTCCCCAGCAGAGTCACCAGTTATGTGATACGGTGGGAGAACTGACTATGGTTTTGCGTTTGTTTTCGCAAATGTTTCGGTTGAGCAAGAGTCGCCACCGACTTTTTATTTTATCCTAAGGAAAGGTTAAAAAGCACAGCAAAAACCTTTGAGATGTTTTCTTGGGTTCGGGGAGTAGATTATAGAAAGGGAAGGTATTAGCACCCTTTCTATCCATGGTTATCCATGGGCTCTTAGTTACTTGCTTAGATCAACTTTCCTTAATTTTCAATTGTTTGAAATGGTGCTTTGTGTGTGGGTTTGAAAATGTTTTTTTGAAAAGAGGCCAATGTGGTGGCAACCTTTGTAATGATCCATGTTGGGATGTATACAAAGGTGTACGTCTTTTGAAAAGGTTTTCATTTGTTTTTGAAAAGTTTGTTTTGAAAGTGTTGTGAGGTGTGGTTTTAAAAAATAGGCAAGTGTTTTGTTTTGCAAGTTTGCTTCAAGTAACTAAGAGGTTATCTACTCCTAAATTTCTCAAAGATTTCTCCTATGTTTTTAACCCTTTTAACAATTTTGTTCCACCATTGTATTTGGTGGACAATCTTGTGTTAGGATGTGAAAGGGACGGGCGCAGGTCATCGTTTAGACCATAATTGCAATGGTGCCAAGTATCTTTGGGCAATGTTTTCTTTAAGGGACTTGATCATTTTTTAGGCAACTTTTGAAAGCGTCATCGAGGGACTATGATCATTTGATTGTTTGTTTTTGCCCAAAGAGACCTAACATGCAATATGGCCCATTATTGAAGGCAACAAGTGGAATACCCTAGGGGTGCAAGTGTGATTAGTGTTGTCCATTTTCATGCTTGATTATCTTGAAATTAGGTCAAACTATTTTTGTTGTTTTTGATTCGCATACAAACCCTAATTCTAACATGGTAAATTTAGAAAGCATTAAAGTGCGAAAAAATAAAGTTCCTAAGCTATTACAACATAATATATGGGAAGGGGGGTACAAATGTTCAAATGGGGGGTATTTTGACAAGGAATTTAAACCTAGACTATTACATCAATTTGGGAATTTACAAGATATTTAATGTACAATAATTAAATAAAATAAGAATAAATATGCAAGATGCAAAAAATGTTTTTTATGTGTATGAAAAAAGAGTATTTTTTATATGTCAAATAAACAAAAATAAAAAAAAATATCAATTTTTGGATTTTTTGTGTATTTAGGGCAAAACCCTAATTTATTTAATAAAAGGTATTAATTATTTAATATGTACAATATTTATTTATTATATACAAAAATAAAATAAAAATGAAATATATTTGTCAAAAAAGGTATTTTTTAATGTTAAAAAATAAATATGTGTATATTTTGTATTATTTACTAAATATGTTAATAAATATGTATGTATTTATTTTATATGATAAATATATTAAATATATATAAAAATAATAATATTTAGTATTAAAAAAAAAGTATATTTTATATAAAATATTTTCAGAAGATAATATAAAATAAAAATAGAAAATAAAATGTGTTTACATTATTTTAGTATTTTTCAAATAAAAGTGTTTATGTATTTATTTTATGTACAAATATTAACCTAAACAAATAAATGCCTAATAAATATAAAAATGGTGTGAAAAATATTTTTTATATTTTTAATATTATAAGAAAAAATAAATAAGTCAGAACAAAAAAGAAAAGATCAAAAAATCATAAAAATAAGCATAATGGGCCAGGGGTGTGTGTGTGTGAAAATGAGGTGTAAACAGAAATAACAAATCAAGCCTAGCCCAATGACCCTGTCATCTTCAACCTCCAGCATTTTTGTTCAAGAAAACACGCGTTTTCTATCTTCCAATTCCTTGATCTTTTGCCAAATCTTCCAACATGAAACCTGTAGAGCTTGAAGCCACGATTCCAGACATATAAAGAAATCAATCTAACTCTCAGAAATGAGAGAGAATTTCTTCTCCCCCAATTCCTGACCTAGTTTTTGTTCCATGTTCAGACATTAAATTCTCACAGCACACATAATATAAATGAAAACTAATTACATGGGCATGTTCAGGGCTATGAATGTGACATATTTTCTTCACAAACCTAAAGCTAACAATGCCTGGATAGAGAGATACGAGTTCATGAACTTACCTGTTCAGTTGGAGTTGTATCTGGTGATGGAGGTGTCTTCAATGCAAGGTGATGATTGGTACAGCTTCCTTGATGTTCAGGGATGCTATTCTAAGTTTTACTTTGCTTTGAAACTAGCTGAATCGAGTTATAGAACTCCACCTGCAAAACAGAAAAATGAAAATGGTGATGTTGAATGGGAGTGTTACAGGTCGTGTTTGAGGTTTGGAATAGCTTCAAGGGATATTGTGGGATGTGTTTGAAGTGTTTTTAGCAAGAATGCATGAAAGGTTTGAGCTATGGAACTCAAACTGCAGGGATGCCCTGTTTTGGGCAGTTCAATGGTGATTCTGTGAATGGGAAGGTGTTGGAGATGGTTCACTCGTGTTCTAGCTCAGAATGGATGTTTAGAATATGTTTGACAAGTTTGCTTAAGGCTTGGTTTACAGGAATGATAGTTGTGTTAAGTTATGCTAGCTTTCTTACACTTTAAGCAACAAATGTCCACTTGAGTTTTTAGACAGGTAGAGGCCCCCTAATGTGCTGCAAACCTTGGCCTTGATCAGTGCAATTAGCCCATAAACTTGTGCCAAGGAGATTTGAACTGTACTTGCTTGGATTTGCATTTGACATAAAGTCCTACTTTTCAAGAATGACTAATTTGCTTTTTCTATTTATGGCTTAGTTTTGTATACAATGTTTGAACACACAAAACAATACCTTGGCACAAAGGATTGGCATTAAATTATGGAGTGTAGATGAGATAAAATACCTGTAATCAAGGAAAGCAAGCTGAATTCAAAATGGCACAAATGTATGAACATGTAACTTGGCCAAATCAAAAGTGAGTTTTTCCCAACTTGCCAAATTTGATTCTCCCTAACCATGAGGTTGTTTGATGAGTTCTTCGACATTTTAGAAAGCTTGGAATGTGTACTACAATCCATCTTTCAAATGCAAATTGAAATTACAAGTGGAAGTATGTGAAAAATGGTCTTGAAGTTAGGTCTAAACCTTGCCTAAAATAGGTCAAATTTTCTCTAAGTTAAGAATGGTTTGGTACCCTTGTTCCAAAAATTGTAACTTGAGCTACAAGCTTCTTTTGGGAAAACTTTGTGAATCAATTTTGTAGATTTTTCAATAGGCTACAACTTTCATGTTTTGACTTTTGCTTGAATCCAAATGAATCTTGGTGAGAAAATGGGGCAAAGTTAGGAAAAAATTAGGGTTTTTCATAACTTAGAAAAATTCTAAGTTATGAAAAATCCTCATTTCAAACCCTAATTTGCAATTCTTGATTTCTTGATGAACAAGTTTCATGATTTGGCATGTTTTGATGAAAAATGAATCTTGACACTTGATTTTGACCAAAAAGTCAAAGTTTGACTTTTCAGTATACAGTCAAAATTGATCAATTGACTGGGAAATTCAACTGTCAATCTTGTGCATTTGGAATCTTTTGAACTTGTTGAGTATGTCAAGACAATTCCATGGGGTCCTTGAGTCCATATGTGAGCTTGGTTTGCCATTGGCTAGGTCAAACAGTCAAAAATTGCCTTTGTGCAGTCAAAACCCTAAAAATGACCATTTTGCCCTTTTGGTGATCTGATCAAATTTCTTGTGGAATTGTGATCCAAACTTGACCAAATGGTTCATATGAGTTCATAATGTTGATGTGGGTCAATTTTCATGAGATTTGACTGTCAATTGGTCATAGTTGACTTTTTCCCCAATACAGTTGATTTCTAGGTTAACTGTCCAATTGACTGGGCAAAATTTGGAATCAAGACTTGAAACTTGGTATGGATAAACTTGGGAGTCCAACATGAAGCATGAAAGTCATCTTAGGCTTTTTAGGTCAACATATCTTTGTTCAAACACAAACCCTAATTTGGGTCCACAGTGCAAGGAGAAGTCTTGAGCAGAGGAAACCCTAACTGGATCTTGAGCTCCAAGGGTTTTGTGATGAGAAAATATTGAGGAAATGGGAGGGAAAATTTTGGGGTACAACACACGGTGTTTCCCAATCCCACAAAATTATAAAAATGTGATTCTATGCAGATTTTGTTCAACGATTCAACAAGAACCTTGAACCAAAATAAATCACACAAACGCCTCACTGTTTCACTCGTGTTTCCTGTTAATCCAATCGGAGCTCTAGATACCAATCGTTGGTGCACAAGGTTAATAAATGAAGGAAAGGTAAGAGACAATATATTTACTACAATGACAACTATAAAGCTTACAACGGAAGAATGAATGATTGGAAGGTTACAAATGACAACTACCACTAGTCTATTTATACACAAAGTAAATTGACATGTATGCCTTAATAAAAGGTAAACTTAATGACAAGTTAAAATGTACAAACTAGGAAATACTAAACTTAATAGCTATGCTAAAAAACTCAAAACCCAGAACCCCATAAGCTAAGCATACTTATGGACGCAACATCAGAAGCTTTTACTTCTGATAATAATAACTTCTGATTATATCAAACTACTGCTTCTAACTAAGCAGTCTCAGAAGCTTACAACTTCTGGCTAATAACCTCAGAAGATCTACTTCTTTTGAATAATAACATATTCTGAATATGAATTACTTTCTAATAACATCAACATAAGATGCGAGCAGATATAACTTGATCAATTAAACCATAATATCTACTTTAAAAGCTCGAGGTTATATTCCAAAGGCCCGTTTGATACATCGATATTAATACTTTACGAGGACCATTTGGCAAGACTTATCTAGGAGGGAGATATATGATATGTAATTCCATGAACTATTTTTTACAATTCATTTTCCATTCTGTTTCTAATTTTTCCATCCAATTTAATGATGGGTCATTGAAATGTATCAACTACGGCAAGAAGGTTATTAATTTGACTACTCAAGATGAAAAATGGTCAATTGATTCCATTCAAGATAAAGGACTTAATGTCCTTTTTTATGAAAACAAAATGATATAAAGGTAATACACGAGACATTCCGATTAGGTTGACACCTCAAAGAGACGACCTAAAAAACACCCAAATGAAATATATTTATAAAAATAAAATAAAATAAAATAAAATAAAATAAGAAAGATACAAAATAAGGGGGAAGAAGAAAACCCAAGGTATGAGAACTATTTACCTCATTAAAACCCTTACCATGACAAATCAATGTGATAAAACTTGATAAACGAAAAAAATGTAAAGATATGAGAATGATCCTGTAATACGGTGGGTGAACTGACTTTTTTTATGTTTTATCGCAAATGTTTCCGAGAGAAAGAGTCGCCACTGAATTTTATTTTATCCAATAAGGAAAGGTTGAAAAGAACAGGAAAGACCTTTAAAGATTTTGAGTCTGGGGGGTAGGTTGTGAAAAGGGAAGGTGTTAGCACCCTTTTCATTCGTAGTTATCTACGGGCTCTTAATCGCTTAACTCACTTTGAAAATTTGCTTTTGTGTGTGTGTTTGAAAAAATATTTCGAAAGTGCCAATGTAAAGAAAAACTTTGTAATAATTCTTGTATCGGTCCTCAAGAATGCGTACAAAGTGTTTTAAAAATATTTTTGAGAGTGTTTGTGTGAGATGCTTTTGTTTTGAAAAGTGTGAGCAAGCGATTAATAGTATTCTACCCACTCAATGTATTTCTTATACTTTTCCTTCTCCTTTAGATAGTAGGAAGCCCTATTGTTGGATGTAAAGGGACATGCGTAGGGTCATCGTACAATCATTGAAGGCAACTTATAAGAACGCTTTAGCAATTTTGTAAGGGACTAGATCATTTATCGAAAGGCAACGTCGAAGGGTCATCGAGGGACTATGATCTTTTATTCGAGGGTCTTTGCTAAAGCATACCTACGTTCGAGGGACATGATCGTTGTTTTCCGAAGGCAACAAAGGAGGTTACCCTAGAGGTGTATGTGTGCAAAGTGAGTTCAATTCAATTATGTTATCTTGGAATTGTTTAAGGTTATCTACAATTTAATTTTATCTTGCCATACAAGTCTATTACTACACAATGATATATATATACAAGACATAAAGAATAAGTGCAGAAAAGTAAAGTCATACGGTATTACAGGGCATTAGGGCAGTTACATGATAAAGAAATTGTGCGAGAATTTAGATTAGGTTATTACAAAATTTGTACATCCTACACAATTTGTCTAATAAAATAAATATAAAAATAAAATAAAGCGTTAGTAAATTATTTTTAATGTCCTAACATCTAAAATGTTAGAAATTAATTTTTTGTGCATTTTTTGGTTTGATTTGAATGATAAAATAAATAGATTTTCAACCTAAATTAAAAACTTAATTAATTATAAAAAAAACCTATGTCTAATTAGTTAATTAAGAAAAATATTGTCAAATATTAAATTAACCTATTAAAAGTCTAAATCTGATTTTATTATATTATTTATGATTTAATAGAAATTAATTAAATGGGTAAGAAAATGTAAAGAAAGAAAGTTGGAAATAAGTGGAACTAAAAAATGCATGGGGTGGGAATCGGTTCATCAATAGCCAACCAAGATTTGGATGTTATAAACTCCATGTAATGGTCGCGGCCTGTTCTAAACATCATCATAAACATACATGAACACACAAGATTAGTTAACAATGCATAAAATAGAAGTTTAGGATTTTGGAAAAGTTACCCAACTGGTGTTCTTAAGAGAGCACGTCCTGGGATGTCTCGAGCTTGTTCAAACACTAGAAACGACTCATGGGATCTTCAGGAGTGTAATGGAATGCTTGGAATTTCTTGGGAGAGGCTGCAAATAGGATTTCACTCTTGCCCTAGTTCTTGAGAATTTTTTGTGATTCTTGGAGCTTGCTCTTGAGGTAGAAATTCGCGGTCCTGTTCACTGATGTTGTGTGTATTTATAAAGGAAGAAAATAGATCAAGACAAAAGAGGAAAAGACTAAGTATTCAATGCCTTTCCAAAACACAATAAAACATGTTTTCAAACATTCCATTTTGAGAAGATTATGTCCCAATCTTTCCTCCCACGGTTTTGGCAAGTTAGATATGTGTTCTTGAGCCTCAAATTTGATCCAAAACCAAGCCCACATGCCTTGGTCCATCATTTGTTATTTTATTTAATTTATTTTGTATTTAATTGAATAAAAATAAAAATAAAAATTAAAAAAAAATCATGGTAAGGTATGAATGATTTTAGGAATCCTCTATAAGGTCATAAACATGTTTAGACCTTAGAAGATAGGTCCACTAGTACAAAATTTCAAAATTGCTCAATTGAGGTTTCATGCATTTCTAAAAAATTTCTCAACTTACACCAATTATATCTCACTCAATTTTTGTCATATGAAGGTCATTTTGGACTTTTTGGAAAGCTCAAGATGCCC
Organism: Vicia faba; assembly: GCA_948472305.1. Lineage (NCBI taxonomy): Eukaryota > Viridiplantae > Streptophyta > Magnoliopsida > Fabales > Fabaceae > Vicia > Vicia faba. The sequence continues at coordinate 357,354,637 of OX451738.1, forward strand.
CCTACAACTCCCATGTTGGTCACTTTTTCATTTGAAGTTTTATCTTGATGTAAATTGCTTTGACAAAATATGACTTTTTGTTGACTTTCAAAATGACTTGTAATGTCTTGGCTCATATCTCTCAAATGAAGTATTTTTTGGACTTGAGCTTAGAGAGACAAAGTTTTAGAGAACTGAATTTCCTTCAAGATAGGCTTTGGTTGAGAATTTTTTGATGAAGCATGTGAAAGTTATGCTTGGTCAAAGTTCAGTTAACTTCTTAAGAAAACCCTAATTTAGTGAATTTTGATGAATCTTGAGTTTTCTTGAGGAATCGTGATCAACCCTTGATCAAATGATAAATGTGACCTCAAAATATTGATGTTGACATAAAATCTTGAAGTTTGACTGTATGTTGACCACAATTGACTTTTTGTTCAATATAGTTGACTTTCACTCATCTGAGTATTTGACCGAGCAAACTTGTGATGCAAGGATTGAAACTTGACATGAGGATTCTTTGAAGCATATGAGGAACCATGAAACTCACTTGCATAATTATAAGCTCAATTTTCTTTGAGAAAACCAAAACCCTAATTGTAGGCCATTGCTTAGGAGAGGTGCTTGTATGCTTAAACCCTTGAGTATTCTTGAGGAATTGAGAACCCTAAGAGCATGAGGAGGTGTCTTAAATCAATTGTCTTCAAAAATAGGAGGGAAAATTTTGGGGTACAACTGCCCCTTTTCAATCTTCTTAAACCTGAAGAGTTAAATTGGCATGTCCGCCATTCATGATCTGAAGGTGGAAGAGGATTGAACACTCAAGTGCCCAGAAATTTCCAGTCACATGTACACAAAGTGACACTGTTGGTTGATTATACTGCTTGAATTGGCTTAAATATTCCATTCAGAGAGGTGATAGAGTGTCGTTGGATATGGGCTTATAGATTCCACCCAAGGTAACTGTTGATAGGAGTATCAGAATGAGTCTACGCCTGAATGTATCTGAAGAATGTTTTTCAGAAGGAAAATGCTCGCCAAAATTTAGTCTCTTAGGGAATGCTTTTCAGAATGAAGGCCCTGAAGGAGATACTTTTCAGAATCTGGTCTCTGAAGGGGAAATCATTTGGTCATGTAGATAATTGCCCCGTCATGTTTCAAGAATTGATCTACAATCTGTTTTTCATTGGTAAACCCATCCTATTTAGGGAATTCATACCGCCTGGTCATATAGATAGTTGCCCCGTCCTATTTCTGGAATTAGCCTGTGACCAATTTTTTTATTAGTAAACTCGTCCTGTTTCAGGGATCCATACCGCCTAGTCATATAGATAGTTGCCCCGTCATGTTTCAGGAATTAATCTGCGACCTGTTTTTTGTTGGTAAACATGTCCTGTTTCGGGAATTCATACCACCTAGTCATATAGATAGTTTCCTCGTCCCTTTTCGGGAATTAATCTGCGACCTATTTTTTTATTGGCAAACCCGTCTTGTTTCGGGAATTCATATTGCCTGGTCATATAGATAATTTCCTCGTCTTGTTTTGGGAATTAATCAGCGACCTATTTTTCATTGTTAAACTTATTCTATTTCTGGAATTCATACCATCTGGTCATATAGATAGTTGCCCCGTCTTCTTTCGAGAATTAATCTGCAACCTTTTTTCATTGATAAACCCGTCCTATTTCAGGAATTCATACCGCCTGGTCATATAGATAGTTTCCTCATATTGTATTGGGAATTAATCTGTGACCTGTTTTTCATTGGTAAATCCGTCCTATTTTGGGAATTCATACCTCCAGGTCATATAGATAGTTTCCTCATCCTATTTCGGGAATTAATCTCTGACCTGTTTGAATTTTTTTGATGATATTCGTCTGTTTGCGAACTTTACCTGAAAAGACAAAATTAGCTTTATGTAATGTCATGATATATATAATGCATTACATAATGATGCTCTCAAAATAAATGAGAATGTTATATGCATTTCAGTATGCATATGCTATGATGTATGATGTATAGACGCAATATGTTGAAGTGTACCGGTAGCTCCTTGTAACAATGTGTAGCTGGGGAAAATAAATCCTTGGCTGTTGTTGGGGATGAAGAGAGTGATTCTTCAACTTTTGCTGGGAATTTCTGCTTTCTGCCTGAGGATGCTCCGTTGGATATCTTCGACTTCTACTTGAGGATAGAGGCAATCAAGGAGAGTCAGTTGTTTTCTATTTTCTTAGTTAAAGGAACGTACTTTGACTGGGGATAAAAGCGATGGATATCCCTCCGGTGTACTATCTGTCCAGGTTTCAGATATCATATCAACTCTTTTGGGGATAGAAACTTTGATTAAACCCTACCGGAGAAGAGAATTTTGTTAGGGATTTACGACGTTGGAGTAATAAACTCCGCTGGGGAGTTAAATTCCTATAAATTGTGCTGAGGAAGTAAACTCTGATGGGGATTGGAATTTTATAGGCTACGCTGATGAAGTCCATTGTATGCTGGGGAAATGATCCAACTTTCTTATCTTCTAGGGGACATATTAGGGATGATGATCAGGTCAAGCTATCCATTAGGGATATGGAGGTGATCTGCTGGAAGATGCCCCAATTTCTTCCTGAGGGCATATTAGACTTGTTGAGGAATATATCTCTGTTGGGGATGAGCTTGTGAAGGTAGCTCTATAGAGATAGTTCCATGGAGATTGCTTTGTGGGGATTTATAGATAACTTTGAACATTATCCCAACTCCTAGAGTGATAAATCTTCAACTGATAAACAAGTGATGAGATAACGGGACATAGTCGTACACTTTAATCCCTAAATTTTTCCTGGACAATCTTTTCAGATTTTCAGTCCACCGGGATACCCATTTTTGCCCAAGCCGCCGTCTTTGGTTTTCGACTTTCCAGGTGTACAATTTTATTTATATGTCCCTAATTTTTGCCCGAACCCTTTTAGTTCGTCGGGATGCCCTTATTTTTTCCTAGGACAATCAACCTAGCGAGTCTCTTTTTCATGCGTAGTGTTTTTTACTATGTCCGTGTTCACAGGGCGCGGGGAATTTTCATTGTCCATGGTAGTAAGTGTTGTAGCACTGTCAGGAAATATTTTCTTGATCATATGTGGCCCTTCGTATGCGGGAGTCCACTTGCCCCTGGGATTAGTCTAGTGTACCCGGTGTTTGAAGTTATTGATCAACCATTGATTACCAGGTTTCTGATAGTCTTGACCTTCCTCAGTATTTTTCTAAGAACTGTCACGACAGAATGACACCATCTGGTACTGCTGACATAGAGAAGAAATTTGGTGATACCGGAGATTTAATTTTCATAGTGCCTTTTGTTGAAACTCATGATCAATGTAACACGCCCCAAGTGATTCAGATGGATATTTTCCCCTGGCTATTCAACACTTTTGAGATATTCTTTGAATCATAACTTGACTGCCACAAATGAGTTGGACAATAACATGTCATGCCCCTTGATTTATAACTAATTGTGCCCACGAAAGGCCTGTTACTGGAAGTGTTTTCCTCTTTGACCCATCTTATGAAGTAATTCTGTCCATTATGAGAATTTTCATTCATTAAATATTCGTTGTGCAAATTTCTCTGCTGTCAAACACTTAGTCATATGCAAATAGTGGTATTAAAATGCAAAGCTTATGTCTGTCTTGAAGTTTAAAAAATGCATTTTTTTAGTAAAATAAAATTTGTAAGAATGTGATATCAATTCAGGATTTATAGTAAGCCTTACAGGAGTCAGGATACCTTTTTGTAACAATATGTTTTCGAACTAACCCATGCTTCATTTAGGACTTTGAAGGGTTATAACATGGCCTGGTTCACGGTTTAAGAAATAAAGGATAAAGGATCAAAGTTTATTTGTACCCAACCCATTCTCCATGATGTCCTTCAGTCCTATACTCAGTTAATTATGCATTTAGGTTCCAATAGAGTTTGGAATTATAGCACTGATACTTGGTGATGGTTCAGAAACCGAAAGTTTATTTGAGAAGGTAGTCATTTTTTATTGTAACATCATTTTTTTGTTGAGGATTTGTAACGACCTCTTTTTGACTTTATCATCCCTAACTTTTTCCTGAACTGTTTTGTTTGAGATTACAGTCAGCGGGATGCCCCAGTTTTTTCCTAAGTCTCCTTCATAGGTTTCGACTTAGTGGGCTTTTCTTTTGAGAGATAATGACTTCCCGACTTAATGATTACGGGGAACCATCACATACTTTTGATTTGGAAGGATATCTTTGATACTACCTGTTGTGTATGAAGGAAAAGCTTGCGATTAAATGCACAATTGAATTAACTGAGAAACTACCCTGCCACAGGTTATGATTAAGGGTTTCAATTTGCGTGAAAAAGAAAACTCATACTTCTTAGGCTCAAAGGGGTTGACTAGGGATTAACTTCCTTATATCTTCATTGTTTAGGAATTGAAGCAATGCTTGTACATTGTCAGCAAGATCTGTTCAAAAGCATATTGTATGAGATTATGGTATCATTTTCGTCATCCTGCCTGTAAAGGCCTATAGCTTTAATGAGAGTTGAGTATCACAAAAAGGAAGTAAGAATCACATTTTAAATATAGTGAAAACAAACGGATTAAAATTCAAGACAAACATATGCAATGCATTAATGTGAAAAACCAAAGTTTGACATAAAGATAAGTGTTTGAACAACTAAAGAAATTACAAATAAAAATTCAAATAATTTTGAAGCTTCTCCGCCTGAACTTGTCACTTCATAATGGTGTGCCTTGCAATTTTGATATTTGAGGGATGATAGAAAAACTCAATTTGACCATCTTGTGTGAATTCTAAGACTCCTTCGTCAATCAGGTCCTGAATCTTATATTTTAACGTCCAACAACTGTTAGTGTCATGTCCAGGATTATTGGAGTGATATGCACACCTTGCATTAGGATTATAGCTAGGAGCGGAAGTATTGGGATTCTGAGGAGGATCCTCAAATGTGACCAAATTCATCTTCAACATGTGTTATAGAGCTTGCAATATCGGCATGTTGATTTTGGAAAATTGTCTTTTGGGTGTATCCTGCTTACGCTGATTACCTTATTGTTATTGGCGAGGTCGTTATTAAGCTGGCGATGTAATAACAAACTGGAAAGTCCCTTTACTATTAACCGAAGGATTAGAAATGTTAAATTGTCTATTTCCCTCTCTTATTCCCTCCCACTTTCAACCAAGTCAGTTTCCTGTCTCATTGGAGGCTGGTTAATAATAGGATCCCAACTCTAGCAGTTCGTCCTATACGGTCATATCCATTCTGATGAAGCTCGCTGATGAGGATTCTTAACTCTTTTTGTCCCGAGATAAATTTTGGATAAGAGCCATCTGACCAATCATCTGGATTCTCATTTCAGCCTGCAGTTGTTTCAACTGGTTATCCTTGTTGTTTTCAGGATTCTTCTGGGATATGTTCTCAGCTAGGAGCACTTTCAATTCCTCTTGCCACTTGTATAGGCTTAAAACCAATTCCTGAAAGTGAGCATTCTGAGACTGGAGATCCTTCACTATTTGTTCGAGAGCCATTTCTATTGAAATAAATAGCAAGAAGATGAGAAAATCTGTCTTGAGAACACCGGTTGTGTAATGATATGAATCACATGTAGATGCATATGCAATGTTTTCAAGGATCTTATGGGATTTAAAATATTAGAAAAAGAATCTGGTTGCAGATTTTCCTTTGAAGAACTTTGAGTTTTCATCTTTGGGCATCCTTGTATAAGAATCAAGCTCACCATATCAAGTGGGTCCTAGCCTCTGACTCAAGAAAATTCACTTTGATCTTGACGGTATCTGGCTAGAGGAAAATAAATCCTCTCGCCCCTTGCTAGAAATTTGGCTTATAACAATCCTGAAAATATTGCACCATAAATCCCTAAGATCCTTGAAATGGTTAGTAACAGGGCTATGTTATGAGATGACATGATGTGTATGCCATGCACTAAACAAAAGCGTAAGGTCATGAGAACAAATGAGTTTATACAAACAAATCCTGAGAGGATTTCAAGTTGTTAGATAGTGAATACAAAAAAGTCACACAAGTAGCCTTAGGTTTAAAGGCTTGCATGAGGTCCATAGGTAAGTAACCTTCTCTATTGAAGTTAAGTTGACTCAACCTGTCCTAAAAATAACAACTGGGTTCTAGGGATCTCAATATCACTGATCTTTCTCACAGGCTTTATTTAGTACGGCAACTGACTTGCCACCAAGAAAACCCGAGAGTTGAATCTCAATGAGCGTAGAATCGAGTATTAACCAACTTTGGACTGCACCAAAGCCGGCTATCTCACTACCTTCTAATGGCCAAGATGGGTCAATTAAGGTTCTTAAAGTCAGTTAGTGCTTATGACACCATGCGACAACCCAATGTTATCCTCGACTGACTCAAGGAACATCGGTATAAACCAAAGTGTCTCACTAACGTAGCCATCACTTCAACCATGTCAGTCTATGCTGTACAATTTCCATGATCTATTGCTATTTACTTAAGGCATCCCTAGATCTGGGTGTAGGATCTTTACAAGTAATGAAACCCAAGAAACCCTTAAAGCTAAAGCAGACAATGCAAATAAAGCAAAAGTAAAGTGATCTAAATTCTTAAGGTAACCCCTCTTTCAATTTAACTCCACAGCAGAGTCGCCAGTTCTATAATACGATGGGAGAACTGACTTGTTTTGTGTTTTATCGCAAATTTTGTGGATAACAAGAGTCGCCACTGACTTTTCTTTTACCCAATAAGGAAAGGGTGAAAAGAACAGGAAAGACCATTAAATATTTTGAGGTCGGGGGTAGGTTATGAAAAGGGATGGTGTTAGCATCCTTTTCATCCGTAGTTAAAATAAGGGCTCTTAATCGCTTAACTCACTTTGAAAATTTGCTTTTTGTGTGTGTGTTTGAAAAATATTTTAAAAGTGATAATGTAAGGCGAAACTTTATAATGATTCTTGTATCGGTCCTCAAGAATGCGTACAAAGTGTTTTGAAAATATTTTTGAGAGTGTTTGTGTGAGATGCTTTTGTTTTGAAAATTGTGAGAAAGCGATTAATAGTATTATACCCACTCAATGTCTTTCTTATACTTTTCCTTCTACTTTAGATAGTTCTATCCATACTATTAGTTAGTAGGAAACCCTGTCGTTGGATGTAAAGGGACAAGCGTAGGGTCATCGTACAACCATCGAAGGCAACTTGTAAAGACGCTTTAGCAATTTCGTAAGGGACTAGATCATTTATCGAAAGGCAATGTCGAAGGGTCATCGAGGGACTATGATCTTTTATTCGAGGATCTTTGCTAAAGCATCCCTACGTTTGAGGGACATGACCATTTTTTTTTCCTGAAGGCAACATAGGAGGTTACCCTAGAGGTGTATGTGTGCAAAGTGAGTTCAGTTCAATTATGTTATCTTGAAATTGTTTAAGGTTATCTACCGTTTAATTTTTTCTTGCCACACAAGTCTATTACAACACAATTATATATATACAAGACATAAAGAATAAGTGCGGAAAAGTAAAGTCCCACGCTATTACAGGACCTTGAGGCAGTTACATGATAAAGAAATTGTGCGAGAATTTAAACTAGGTCATTACAAAATTTGTACATCCTATACAATTTATCTAATAAAATAAATAGAAATTATTTTTGGTTTGATTTGAATGATAAATAGATTTTAAACCTAAATTAAATACTTAATTAATTATAAAAAAACCTATGTCTAATTAATTAATTAAGAAAAATATTGTCAAAAATTAAATTAACCTATTAAAAATCTAAATATGATTTTATTATATTTTTGGCAAAATACTCATTTTGGTCCCTTAACTATACCCTTGTGTTCACATTGGTCCCTTAATTTTTTTCCGGGTCATTTTGGTCCCTTAACTTTCAAAATGTTTCATTTTAGTCCTTTTTGTCTAATTAGCGATAGATTTAGCGACGTATTTCAAAGTTTTTCCGTCGCTAATTAGACAAAAAAGGACTAAAATGAAACTTTTTGAAAGTTAAGGGACCAAAATGACACGAAAAAAAGTTAAGGGACCAATGTGAACCCAAGGGTATAGTTAAGGGACCAAAATGAGTATTTTGCCTATATTTTTTATGAATTTTTTTTGATTTAATAGAAATTAATTAAATGAGTAAGAAAATGTAAAGAAAGAAAGTTGGGAATAAGTGGAACTAAAAAATGCATGGGGTGAGAATCGGTTCATCAATGGCCAACCCGGATTTGGACGTTATAAACTCCATGTAATGGTTGAGACTTGTTCTAAACGTCATCATAAACATACATGAACACACAAGATTAGTTAACAATGCATAAAATAGAAGTTTAGGATTTTGGAAAAGTTACCTAACCGATGTTCTTGAGAGAGCATGTTCTGGGATGTCTCGAGCTTGTTGAAAGACTGGAAATGACTCTTGGGATCTTTAGGAGTGTAATGGAATGCTTGGAATTTCTCGAGAGAGGCTGCAAATAGGGTTTCACGCTTACCTTAGTTCTTGAGAATTTTTTGTGATTATTGGAGCTTGCTCTTGAGGTAGCAATCCGTGGTCTTGTTCACTGATGTTGTGTGCATTTATAGAGGAAGAAAATAGATCAAGACAAAAGAGGAAAAGACCAATTATTCGATGCTTTGCCAAAACACAAAAAAAAACATGTTTTCAAACATTCCATTTTGAGAAGATTAAGTCCCAATCTTGCCTCCCACGGTTTTGGCAAGTTGGATATGTGTTCTTGGGCCTCAAATTTGATCCAAAACCAAGCCCACATGCCTTGGTCCATCATTTATTATTTAATTTAATTTATTTTGTATTTAATTGAATAAAAATCAAAATAAATATAAATAAATAAAAAATAATGGTAAGGTATGAATGAGTTTAGGAGTCCTCCATAAGGTCATGAACTTGTTTAGACCTTAGAAGATAGGTCCATTAGTCCAAAATTTCAAAATTGCTCAATTGAGGTTTCATGCATTTCACAAAAATTTCTCAACTTTCACTAATCATATCTCACTCAATTTTTGTCATATGAAGGTGATATTAGACTTTTTGTAAAGCTCAAGATGTCCCCTACAACTCTCATGTTTGTCACCTTTTCATTTGAAGTCTTTAGCTTGATGTAAATTGCTTTGACATAAGATGATTTGTTGTTGACTTTCAAAATGACTTGTAATGTCTTGGCTCATATCTCTCAAATGAAGCATTTTTTTAGACTTGGGCTTAGATATACAAAATTGTAGAGAATTGAATTTCCTTCAAGATAGGATTTGGTTGAGAATTTTCTGATGAAGCATGTGAAAGTTATGCTTGGTCAAAGTTTAGTTGACTTCTCCTTAAGAAAACCCTAATTTAGTGACTTTTGACTTTTGATGAATCTTGAGTTTTCTTGAGGAATCATGATCAAACCTTGATCAAATGATGAATGGGACCTTAAAATCTTGATGTTAACCAAAAATCTTGAAGTTTGATTGTATGTTGACCACAATTGACTTTTTGTTCAATATAGTTGACTTTCACTCATCTGAGCAATTGACTGAACAAACTTGTGATGCAAGGCTTGAAACTTGACATGAGGATTCTTTGAAGCATATGAGGAACCATGAAACTCACTTGAGGCATTATAATCTCAATTTTATTTGAGAAAACTAAAACCCTAATTGTAGGCCATTGCTTAGGAGAGGTGCTTGTATGCTTAAACCCTTTAGTATTCTTGGGCAATTGAGAACCCTAGGAGAATGAGGAGGTTTCTTGAATCAATTGTCTTCAAAAATGCGAGGGAAAATTTTGGGGTACAACAAATCCAAACATAAATAACTAAATCAACAAAATCTATACAAAAGTAAGCATAACCTATTGTGCTACGGTGGGAGAACTGACTTAAAGGTTTTGCATTTGATTGCAATTGTTGCGGTTAGCAAGAGTCGCCACCGACTTTTCTTTTATCCAAAAAGGAAAGGTGAAAAAGCACAGGAAAGACCTTTGAGATTGTTTCTTGAGTTTGGGGGGTAGATTATGAAAAGGGAAGGTATTAGCACCCTTTTCATCTATGGTTTTCCATGGGCTCTTAGTTACTTCCTAAATCACTTGCTTTTGTTTGAAATTGTGCTTAGTGTGGTTTTTTGAAAGTATTTTGTAAAGAGGCCTTTGTTTAGGCAATCTTTGTAATGATTCTCGTTCGTAAGAATGTATACAAAATGTTGATCTTTTGAAAATGTTTTCAAGTTTTGTAAGATGTTTTGAAATGTGTAGGTGTTTGTTTTGAAAATAGCAAGGATGTTTGTTTGAAATCTAGAAAGTAATTAGGAGCATTCTACCTACTCAAAATTATTTCTTGTTCATTTTCTTTTCCTTTGACATTTTTATCTTACCATTGATTTGGTAAGCAAACCTATCTTTGGATGTTAACAGGACGGGCGTGGGTCATCGTATAACCATGATTAGCAATGTTGTAAGGTATCTTAGAATTATTTTTGAGGGACTAAGATCATTTGTAAGGCAACATAGATAGCGTCATCGAGGGACTATGATCTTGTATTTGTTTGTTTTTTCTAAGATACCTTATGTTGTACCCCAAAATTTGCCCTCCCATAATCTTCAAAGTTTTGACAAGCATCACTTCAAATGGTTCAAAGTCTACTCAAAGGCTACACAGTCAACCATCCTCCTAAGCCAGTCAAATTAGGGTTTTGGTTCTTGCAAGGAAGTTGAAGTTTTCAAGGGCTCAATCAAGTCCCACATGCTCATACACATTGTCAAGCACCTACATGTCAAGTTACAAGGCTCACAAGGTCAAGTTGCACAGTCAAAAACCCTAATTGCTCAACAGTCAATTGCAGGGGCAAAATGGTCATTTGGCAGTCAAAAGTCAAAATTTTTGGTCAACATCTTATTTTAAAGCCACAAACATCATTTGATCAATTCTTGATCATGATTCTCAAAGTATGGCTCAAAAAGACTCGAGATGCAAAAGTTTCCATTTTTGGACAGCTGAAAAGTCAACTGTAAGTTGACCAAGGCATAACGTTTTCATGGTTCATCAGAAAAATTCCATCCAATGCTCATCTTGAAGGGGAAGACATTTCCTACAACTTATCTTCACATTCCAAGTCCAATAAATGCTCTCACAAAAAGTTATCAATTTCAACATTATAGGTCATTTTCAAAAGTCAACAAAAAGGGACTTTAAGTCAAAGACCATAACTTGAGATTGGTAAATCAAAATGACATGGGACCAAAGACATTGGTTAGAGGACTTCAAGACCTTCCAAAAATGTCCAAGAACATGTTCATAACTTCAAAATTGAGCAAGATATGCATTGGAGAAGTTGGGAAATTTTTGTGAAATGGCCAAAATCAATTATCCTTGAAATTTCATTTTTGACAAAAAGGGCCCACTTTTTCCACTTGATTCAGCTTGGCCATGCTTCCCACGTGTCCCACAAATTATTTCAAAATTTAAAATTAATTGTTTCATTTTTATTTAATTTTATTTGATTTAATTCATTTTATATCATTTAAAATCAAATAAAATCAAAGAAGTTAATTAAGGGGATATTTCTTGTATTGAATTGCTTTGATACATCATCATTGACATTCCAATTTCGTGCAAGGGGCTAAAAGAAGCAAGAATTCAAATTTTGGCTTAAGAATGGAAAGTGCTTCAATGGAGTTTATGGAGAATCCTAAGCATGAATGCATTGTATTATTGGCCATAATTTTGATCAAAACTCATTACATAAGAGATATGCAGGCCAACACAAAAAGAGGACACAACCGAGAACACTGAAAAAAAAGGGCATATGCAGTAACTCATTTTTCTCTCTCTGCTAATTACCCTATTCCACCTTCACTTCTTCTCTTCACAGTAACCCATCTCAATTCCCTTCATCAATCTCGCACATCACCTTCTGTTCATCCGCCACTATTAACTTACCTTCAACCTGCTATCCACAATTCATCAACACAAACAATTTCACTAACATTCTTACTGTCAAAACAACCTGTAAAATTGTCAAACAATTGAAACATCATACTTTTACTCTGCTTGTTTTTTTTGTCTTGTCCGTTGTATTTTGTTTTACAGGAAAAGAAATCCAACAAGAAATAAGCTGAAGGAAAATGGCACAACCACTGTACCGGTAACTTCGTCGCAAGAACGACCTTGCTTGCAATCCTCCACCAGCTTCAAATTGCGACACAAGAATCTCGGATCTCTGACAGCAACCTCCGTCCAACACCACCCTTCCGCGTAGCAGCTCCGCCGGAAAGAACTCCTCCGTCTACTCCCTCCGCAAAACTGCTATAAACAAACACCAACAAGCTGCTTTCCTCCGATTTGCAAGATCCGCCGTCACACCTGGCCGCCGCCAATCCTGTTAGTTTTCTCTTACCCTTTTTTTTGCTATAATCGATTGTTGGAACTTGATTCATGGTATTATATTTGTTTGATTTGAGAAAAGCATGAATATTGTTTATGGAGTTTTTGTGAATTTGAAAAGAAAAGAGATTTTGGGGAAGAAGAGAAGAGGTAATTGTAGAAAGAATAGAGGTACTGTATATTATTTCTTCTTCTCACGTTTACTGATGTATAAGGGTTAGTATCTTGTTTTTATTTTTAAAATCAATTTCAAAGTATCAAGTATCCATTAAAAAACCTTAAAAAAAACATTTTTATTAATTTTAATTTCAATCACCTTTTTTGTAAATAAATATGGTTAATTAATTTAGTCTTTTAAAATTAGAGCAACTTTAATTTTTTTTCATAATAAATAAAATCAAGCTTAGATTTAGGTTTTTCTTTTGACTTTTAATTTTCTTTTATTTTATTAAAAACACAAAAAAATAATTACTCTATCATTAAATTAATTTAACTAACATTTTCATAAAAAACCAAAAAATATAATTAACACTTTTATTATTATTACTTTTATTTTGTAAATAAATCATAATTGAACTAATTTTTAATTAGGCCATTTTAACATTTTTATAATTAAAATAGATCTAGATTTAGGTTAACTTAGAATTTTACTTCTTTTTTCTATTTTATTTCATAAAAAATATAAAAACAAAAATATTTTCTTTTAATTACAATAATTAATTAGTTCTTAATTAGTTTTCAATTTCATTTAATTACCCAAAAAAAAGACAAAAAAAAATCAATTCCCTTTTCTTTATTCGCGCGTATTTAATTTGTTCTATCATTATGTAATTGCTCCGGATATGTAATAGTAAATAGGACCTTTTACTGTTTTTTTATTTTCCGCACTTTTATTCCAAATCGGGTCTTTGTTAATTTGGCGATGTAGACCCGCGCCTTGTAATAGCGTAGGACCTTTATTTTTCGCATTTTAATTTCCGCACCCTTTAAACTGTTAATCACATGAAAGAATGTATGCCCAAATAAAATCAAAGCGTAGATCACTATAATACATGACAAGATAAAACATTAACTGAATACGACACACAAATGCACACACCACTTCTAGGGTACGCCTCACTGTTGCCTTGCCCCTCGAAACGTGGTCGTCGAGTATAGGACGTTTTAGTAAGTCCTTATGTCCATGAACATGGCATAAGGGTAGCTTCTAAGGTGTCCTACTGTTGCTCTGGTGACCACACTGTTGCCTTGCCCCTCGAAACGTGGTCGTCAAGTATAGGACGTCTTAGCGGTCCTTATGTCCATGATCCAGTTGCCTCGAAACAGTTGCCTCGGAACAGTTGCCTCGAAACGGTTGCCTCAGATTAAAAAAAAGAATCAAGGACATAAGGGTAGCTTCTAAGGTGTCCTACTATTGCTCTGGTGACCACACTGTCCCTAACCTCCGAATTGACCCGAACACCTCCAACGGTGGTGCTACCTACCTCTCAATGGTGGGATGGCACTACCTTAAGGACATTTACATAGCCTAATTCCTCAGAGTAGGTAGATGACTCATAGATACTTGCTCTAATTCAAAACAAATCAAAAACTCTTTTCACACCCACACTTTGCAAAAAGCTTTCAAAAACAATTTTTCAAACACTCTTGAGGACTGATACAAGAGTCGATCTGAAACTTTAAAGCGAAACTTTTTCAAACCCACTCACGATTGAAAAGCAAACAAACATTTTTTGAAAACACAAATGAGCAAGTATCTAGGAGCCCATGGATAACCATGGATAGAAAGGGTGCTAACACCTTCTCTTTCTATAAATCTACCTCCCGAACCGAGAGCTAATCTCGATAAGGAATTTTTCTGTGCTTTTGTCCTTTCCATGTTGGATAAAATAAAAGACGGTGGCGACTCTTGCTTCCGCGACATTTCGCGAACCAGCATTAAACAGTCAGTTCCAGATCCACCGATCACAGAACTGGCGACTCTGCTGGGGATTTATAAGTGGGGTGTACCTTAGGATAGTTCATAACTGTGTTTTCAATTGCTCTGACTTGTTTGCTTTATTTTTTGTGGGACTGTCTTGGGAGTTCTATAGATCCTAACCCGGATCTGGGGATACCTTCTTAGAAAGTAGCAACAAGGCTGTGAGGGAACTGTGCGGGGTATACCGACATGGTTAAAACAGTCTGCTACGTTGATGTGGCACTTTGGTGTGTACCGGTAACCCTTGAGTTCAGTCAAGGAGAGTACGGGGCCTCCGCGTGGTGTCGTGAAGCATCAACTGACCTTAGGAACCTTAATTGAACCATCTTGGCCTCTTTAGGGTAGTGAGATAACTGACTTTGGTGCAGTCCGAGGTTGGTTGATACTCGATACTACACTCAATTGAGGGTTGCTTTCCTGGAATATTTTGGTCGCCAGTTCAGTGGCTAAATCGAAACGATGAACAATGAAAGCAATCCAGTGATATTGGGACCCTTAGAACCCGGTTACGTCTGATAGGACAGGTTGAGCCCACCAACTGAAAGAGGGTAATACCTAGACCCCATGCTGGCCTAAACTCTAAGGGTTTCTCTTGTGTGACTTGTGTGCCTTCCAACTTGACTATTTGCATGCTTGTTATCTGACATTTGAGTTTCTTGCAGGTTTTGTTTACAGTCCTTAATTGGGACTCATAACAGGTTTTACCTACATTACCCCATGCATAGCATAACATCATACCATTGCATACATCCCGCATAAGGACTAATCCGTTTCAAGGATCTCAAGGGCTTGTGATGCAAGTTATGATGAATCAACTATCCCAGCAAGGGGCAAAGAGGATTTATTTCCTCTAGACAAGGTTGTCAGGGGCTATGACCCACTCGATATGGTGAGCCTTGACTCTTGAAGAAGGACTCTCAACAACATGAAGTTCCTTCAATCAAGCTACAAAATGCAGATTCTAACAAAGTTTCTTGTTTATCCCGCGAGATCCTTGAAAACATTGCATATGTATACATACATATCATTGCATAACAGGTACCCTTTTGACAGGTCACTTACCATCTCCGCTGTTTATTTCAGCAATGGCTTCCCAACAAGATAACCAGGATCTTCAGGCTCAAGAGATTCAGTTCAGGGAGATCTTCCTAAGCCTATCCAAGGGGCAAGAAGAGTTAAGGACACTCCTCATGGGGAATCTGGCCAAGCAAAACCCCGAAGATGACAAGGACGAACGACTGAAACGTCTACAAGCTGAGGTAGACACTTTGAAAACCCAGATGTTGGGGCAAAGGGCTCTCATCCAAGGTTTAGCCCGGGAGCAAGGAGAGTTGAGGGCCATGATCAGTCAGCTTCATCAAGACGTGAAGCAACCAGCCCAAGTCAGGAACCAAGTCAGTAATCAGCCTCCAAGAAGTCAAAGGTTTGGTTTAATGAACAGGCCTATCCAAGCTGCTACTACTTCACAGGTCCAACAACGACCTCGCCAAGAACAGCGGGCTGATCAGAGCAAGCCAGACAAGCCTAAAAGGCAGTTCACCAAGCTCAACGTGTCACCGTCTCAAGCTTTACAACAATTGTTGAGGTTGAATCTGGTGACGTTAAGGGACCCTCCTAAGAATCTCAACACAACCTCCCTAAAGTACCATCCTAATGAGAGGTGCGCATACCACTCCGATAGCCCGAGTCATACTACGGACAACTGCTGGCCTTTGAAGAACAAGATTCAAGACATGATCGACGCCAGAGAGATTCAACTTGAAGCGTCAGAGACTCCAAACCTAATCAATGCTCCTTTGCCCAATCATTGAAGGCTTTTGTTTATTTGAATTTCCGAGTTGTAATTTTTTGCTTATACAAACAATTAATGTCATAGCAAACTCTTTTATTTCACTAATGCACTGCATATGTCTGTTTTGAATTAATCCAATTATTTTCACTATATTCAAATTGCTTTCATATTTTTTTGATGTCAACTCTAAATTAATAATTCTAAGCCTCTTGAGGGAGGATGACGAAAACGATACCACGATCTACGGTATGCTTTTGAACAGACCCCGCTGATGAGGTACAGGCATTGTTTCAATTCCTAAACACTGGAGTTATAAGGCAGATAATCCCTCGTTAACCCCTTTGAGCCAAAGAAGTAGGAGTTTTTCTTTTCGAAAATTAAAACCCTTAATCATAACCTGGGGCAGGGTAGTTCTCTCAGTTGATCCAAGTGCACAACGAATAGCACCAAAGAGGTCCTCACAAAACAAAAGACAGTGATGGTTCCGAATAATCATAAAGACAGGCAGTCATTATCCCTCAAAATAAACGCCCATTAAGTCAAAACCTATGAAGGAGACTTACAAAACTGGGGCCTCCCGCTGACTGTAATCACAAAAGAAACAGTTCAGGCAAAAAACAGGGATAACGAAATCAAAAAAGAAAGAGGTCCTACAAACCCTCAAACAAAAAAGGAAATGACTTCCTATCCAAAATAAATTTTCAATATCCGAACCATCACTGGTATATCAAAGCAAAGACTCAAACAAGGTCTAACGCACGATTAGCTGAGTTTAGGTTTGAAGAACATCATGAAGAGCGGGTGGGTACAAATAAATTTTGAGCCTTTATCCTTTGTTTCTTAAACCGTGAACCAGGCCACGTTACAACCCTTAAAAGTCCTAGCTGAAGCATGGGTTGGTTCGAAAGCATACTGTTACAAAGGTATCCTGACTCCTTAAGGCTTGCGGTAAAATAACGAGTTGACATCACATTTTTACAAAATTTGCTTGTGTTACTGAAAAAATGCATTTTCAAAAAACTTCAAGACAGACATAAGCTTTGCATTTTTAATATAACATTGATTGCGTATGACTATTTGTTTGAACAACATAGAAGTTCGCGCAACGGATGTCTAATGAACAGAAGCACCTCCAAGCAAGGGGCATGGCATGATCATTGTCCGTTATCTGGGGCAGTTAAGTCAAGATTTTGAGAATCTCTCAAAAGGCCAACCGGCTAGGGGAAATCTCCGTCTGGATCACTTAGGGCATTGGACGATCAAACGAAGATCTTCTGGTGGCATGGTAACACTGCACTACTGACAGTGACAACTCCTTACATCCTGAGAGCATGGACATAGTCGAAAAAAACACTGCGCATAATTAAAGACTCGCTAGGTTGACATACCTAGGCAAAAATAAGGGCTTCCCGATGAACCAAAAGGGTTTGGGCAAAAATAAGGGATGAAATAAAAAAATCTGTACACCCGGCAAGTTGAAAACCTGAAAAGGCGGCTTAGGTAAAAATGGGTATCCCGGTGGGCTGAAAACCCGAAAGGGCGGTCCAGGCAAAAGTTAGGGATCAAAAGCGTACGACTATGTCCCGACATCCCGTCACTTGCCTACCAGAAGAAGATTTGTCAAACGGCAGTCATCAAACACCTTCACAGGTACTTTCTTCTCCAACAGAAACTGGGGCAATAATGAGTGGTCCAGGCGATCTAATTGCTCTATTCACCAAGGTACCAAGGTAAGTTCAGCTGAAGAACGTAACCAGTATATCTTAATTCCCCAGAGAGCGAGTCTGCAAGTCAATACACTCTCCCCAAGCAGAGTTACCCCATCAGCCTTAAGGAAGTTGAGTATCCTCCAGCAGATCTCAACATTCCCCAGCATAATATACTGACATTCTTAACAAGCATCCCCGGCAATCTTGATCTAAGATTGTTCCCCGGCGGTATACCAGATATTCAGCGGAGCCACTTCCCCAGTATATCTCAAAGATTTCCCCAGGAGAGTCCAATCAAGATTTCCCCAGGAAAGTTTGAATCATCTCCCCAGCAGTAAGCTTATCCCCAGTAGATTCTGGAAGCTTCCCCCCCTGCAGAGCACGAACGCGTCCCCCGGCTTTATTCAAAGGTTATTTCCCTACCAGGATATAACTGGGTTATCCTCAGCCAAAAGCCATGGAAAGATCGTCCTCGGCAAAGTCTTCTTATCCCCCAGCGGAGTTCATCTTCCAACACAACATAACAACGATATCCCCAGCGAAGTTACCATCAACATCTCAATAGCATACCTCTCTCCCCACAGAGTACTGTTCCCCAGCAAGGTAGCTAGAGTAATTTTCTCCCCGCAGAGTAATCTCTTCGTCAAAGTTTATCCCCCAACGGAGTTATTTTCTCCTCCCGGCATTCTTGCAACCATCACTTCTCAGTGGAAACAGAAGCTCTCCATCAGCCCAGGATTTTAACTCCCGGCAGTCGTCAAGGATATATTTTCCTAAGACGAAAACATACATTCATAAACATCACATACATCATGATACATGCATAAATGCATCACACAATCTCATTTATGTTGGGAACATCATTGCTTGATCCATATCATGCATCGCATATGACTGACCTTTACCTTTCAGGAAAGATCCAGTTAAGTTCTCAGCTATGTCCAAGACTTTAGTCTGGTTCAGTTAAATCGATTCTAAGATTTTTCTGATTCTTATCCAGTCAAAGTTAATCTAAGACCTTCTCTGGTTTAGTCAGATCGACCCTAAGATCTCCCTGATTCTTATTCCAGTTGAAGATATTCCAAGACCTTCTCTGGTTCAGTTAAATCGAACCTAAGATTTTTCTGATTCTTATCCAGTTGAAGTTATTTCAAGACCTCCTCTGGTTTAGTTAAATCGACCCTAAGATTTTTCTGATTCTTATCCAATTGAAGTTATTTCAAGACCTTTCCTGGTTCAGTTAAATCGATTCCTAAAGATTTTTCTGATGCCGATCCAGTCAAAGGCCTTCTCTGGTTCAGTTAAATCGACCCTAAGATTTTTCTGATTCTTACCCAGTTGAAGTTATTTCAAGACCTCCTCTGGTTCAGTCAGATCGACCCTAAGATCTCCCTGATTCTTATCCAGTTGAAGATTCCAAGACCTTGCCTGGTTTAGTTAAATCGACTCCTAAAGATTTTTCTGATCCAGTCAAAGGCCTTCTCTGGTCCAGCTAAATCAATTCCTAAAGATTTTCCTGATGAAGACTCAGTAGAAGACATCCAAGGTTCTCTCATCGTTACTGTTGAGATAGTAATCACCCCAGATTCTCTCATCGTTACTGTTGAGGTAGTAATCTCCCCAGATTCTCTCATCGTTACTGTTGAGGTAGTAATCGCCCCAGATTCTCTCATCGTTACTGTTGAGGTAGTAATCACCCCAGATTCTCTCATCGTTATTGTTGAGGTAGTAATCACCCCAGATTCTCTCATCGTTATTGTTGAGGTAGTAATCGCCCCAGATTCTCTCATCGTTACTGTTGAGGTAGTAATCGCCCCAGATTCTCTCATCGTTATTGTTGAGGTAGTAATCGCCCCAAATTCTCTCATTGTTACTGTTGAGGTAGTAATCTCCCCAGATTCTCTCATCGTTACTGTTGAGGTAGTAATCACCCCAGATTCTCTCATCGTTATTGTTGAGGTAGTAATCGCCCCAGATTCTCTCATCGTTACTGTTGAGGTAGTAATCACCCCAGATTCTCTCATCGTTATTGTTGAGGTAGTAATCACCCCAGATTCTCTCATCGTTACTGTTGAGGTAGTAATCACCCCAGATTCTCTCATCGTTATTGTTGAGGTAGTAATCACCCCAAATTCTCTCATCGTTATTGTTGAGGTAGTAATCGCCCCAGATTCTCTCATCGTTACTATTGAGGTAGTAATCGCCCCAGATTCTCTCATCGTTATTGTTGAGGTAGTAATCGCCCCAGATTCTCTCATCGTTACAGTTGAGGTAGTAATCTCCCCAGATTCTCTCATCGTTACTGTTGAGGTAGTAATCACCCCAGATTATCTCATCGTTATTGTTGAGGTAGTAATCGCCCCAGATTCTCTCATCGTTTCTGTTGAGGTAGTAATCACCCCAGATTCTCTCATCGTTATTGTTGAGGTAGTAATCACCCCAGATTCTCTCATCGTTATTGTTGAGGTAGTAATCGCCCCAGATTCTCTCATCGTTACTGTTGAGGTAGTAATCGCCCCAGATTCTCTCATCGTTACTGTTGAGGTAGTAATCGCCCCAGATTCTCTCATCGTTACTGTTGAGGTAGTAATCGCCCCAGATTCTCTCATTGTTATTGTTGAGGTAGTAATCGCCCCAGATTCTCTCATCGTTATTGTTGAGGTAGTAATCGCCCCAGATTCTCTCATCGTTATTGTTGAGGTAGTAATCACCCCAGATTCTCTCATCGTTATTGTTGAGGTAGTAATCTCCCCAGATTCTCTCATCGTTACTGTTGAGGTAGTAATCGCCCCAGATTCTCTCATCGTTATTGTTGAGGTAGTAATCGCCCCAGATTATCTCATCGTTACTGTTGAGGTAGTAATCGCCCCAGATTCTCTCAGCGTTACTGTTGAGGTAGTAATCGCCCCAGATTCTCTCACCGTTACTGTTGAGGTAGTAATCGCCCCAGATTCTCTCATCGTTACTGTTGAGGTAGTAATCGCCCCAGGTTCTCTCACCGTCCCGTTGAGGTAGTAACCATCCCTAATTCATCCATAACCTTTTGAAGCTCCCGACTCGATTCCTGTATCCAGCCAGGGCACATCTACATGAAGAGTTTGAAGATCAACTCCTGTAACAGGCCAGGTAATTATCTTTCTTTCTCGGGTATGCAAGTTTCTCGCTAAGGAATCTCTTACGCGATCGACACTTAGATGGCATCTATAAGCCCATCCTCCCATTACATCTCCAGATGGCATCTATAAGCCCATCCTCCTATCCACCATCCTTCCAAATGGCATCTGTAATCCCATTCCCGCCATCACACTGCTGATACTCAACTATGTGAGTGCAAATTTCTGGGCACTCTAGTGTTCAATCATCTTCTACCCTCGGATCACGAAAGGCACACAAGCCAATCTACATCCCCAAGTCTAAGAAGATTGAACAGGGGAAACTGTTGTACCCCAAAATTTTCCCTCCCATAATCTTCAAAGTTTTGACAAGCATCACTTCAAATGGTTCAAAGTCTACTCAAAGGCTACACAGTCAACCATCCTCCTAAGCCAGTCAAATTAGGGTTTTGGTTCTTGCAAGGAAGTTGAAGTTTTCAAGGGCTCAATCAAGTCCCACATGCTCATACACATTGTCAAGCACCTACATGTCAAGTTACAAGGCTCACAAGGTCAAGTTGCACAGTCAAAAACCTTAATTGCTCAATAGTCAACTGCAGGGGCAAAATGGTCATTTGGCAGTCAAAAGTCAAAAATTTTGGTCAAAATCTTATTTTAAAGCCACAAACATCATTTGATCAATTCTTGATCATGATTCTCAAAGTATGGCTCAAAAAGACTCGAGATGCAAAAGTTTCCATTTTTGGACAGCTGAAAAGTCAACTGTAACTTGACCAAGGCATAACTTTTTCATGGTTCATCAGAAAAATTCCATCCAATGCTAATCTTGAAGGGGAAGACATTTCCTACAACTCATCTTCACATTCTAAGTCCAAGAAATGCTCTCACAAAAAGTTATCAATTTCAACATTATAGGTCATTTTCAAAAGTCAACAAAAAGGGACTTTAAGTCAAAGACCATAACTTGAGATTGGTAAATCAAAATGACATGGGACCAAAGACATTGGTTAGAGGACTTCAAGACCTTTCCAAAATGTCCAAGAACATGTTCATAAATTCAAAAATTGAACAAGATATGCATTGGAGAAGTTGGGAAATTTTTGTGAAATGGCCAAAATCAATTATCCTTGAAATTTCATTTTTGACAAAAGGGGCCCACTTTTTCCACTTGATTCAGCTTGGCCATGCTTCCCATGTGTCCCACAAATTATTTCAAAATTTAAAATTAATTTTTTCATTTTTATTTAATTTTATTTGATTTAATTCATTTTAAATCATTTAAAATCAAATAAAATCAAAGAAGTTAATTAAGGGGATATTTCTTGTATTGAATTGCTTTGATACATCATCATTGACATTCCAATTTCGTGCAAGGGGCTAAAAGAAGCAAGAATTCAAATTTTGGCTTAAGAATTAAAAGTGCTTCAATGGAGTTTATGGAGAATCCTAAGCATGAATGCATTGCATTATTGGCCATAATTTTGATCAAAACTCATTACATAAGAGATATGCAGGCCAACACAAAAAGAGGACACAACCGAGAACACTGAAAAAAAGGGCATATGCAGTAACTCATTTTTCTCTCTCTGCTAATTACCCTATTCCACCTTCACTTCTTCTCTTCACAGTAACCCATCTCAATTCCCTTCATCAATCACGCACACCACCTTCTGTTCATCCGCCACTGTTAACTTACCTTCAACCTGCTATCCACAATTCATCAACACAAACAATTTCACTAACATTCTTACTGTCAAAACAACCTGTAAAATTGTCAAACAATTAAAACATCATACTTTTACTCTGCTTATTTTTTTTGTCTTGTCCGTTGTATTTTGTTTTACAGAAAAAGAAATCCAACAAGAAATAAGTTGAAGGAAAATGGCACAACCACTGTACCGGTAACTTCGTCGCAAGAACGACCTTGCTTGCAATCCGCCACCAGCTTCAAATTGCGACACAACAATCTCGGATCTCTGACAGAAACCTCCGTCCAACACCACCCTTCCGCGTAGCAGCTCCGCCGGAAAGAACTCCTCCGTCTACTCCCTCCGCAAAACTGCTATAAACAAACACCAACAAGCTGCTTTCCTCCGATTTGCAAGATCCGCCGTCACACCTGGCCGCCGCCAATCCTGTTAGTTTTCTCTTACCCTTTTTTTTTGTTACTATAATCGATTGTTGGAACTTGATTCATGGTATTATATTTGTTTGATTTGAGAAAAGCATGAATATTGTTTATGGAGTTTTTGTGAATTTGAAAAGAAAAGAGATTTTGGGGAAGAAGAGAAGAGGTAATTGTAGAAAGAATAGAGGTACTGTATATTATTTCTTCTTCTCACGTTTACTGATGTATAAGGGTTAGTATCTTATTTTTATTTTTAAAATCAATTTCAAAGTATCAAGTATCCATTAAAAAACCTTAAAAAAAACATTTTTATTAATTTTAATTTCAATCACCTTTTTTGTAAATAAATATGGTTAATTAATTTAGTCTTTTAAAATTAGAGCAACTTTAATTTTTTTTCATAATAAATAAAATCAAGCTTAGATTTAGGTTTTTCTTTTGACTTTTAATTTTCTTTTATTTTATTAAAAACACAAAAAAATAATTACTCTATCATTAAATTAATTTAACTAACATTTTCATAAAAAACCAAAAAATATAATTAACACTTTTATTATTATTACTTTTATTTTGTAAATAAACCATAATTGAACTAATTTTTAATTAGGCCATTTTAATATTTTTATAATTAAAATAGATCTAGATTTAGGTTAACTTAGAATTTTACTTCTTTTTTCTATTTTATTTCATAAAAAATATAAAAACAAAAATATTTTCTTTTAATTACAATAATTAATTAGTTCTTAATTAGTTTTCAATTTCATTTAATTACCCAAAAAAAAAGACAAAAAAAATCAATTCCCTTTTCTTTATTTGCGCGTATTAAATTTGTTCGATCATTATGTAATTGCTCCGGATATGTAATAGTAAATAGGACCTTTTACTGTTTTTTTATTTTCCGCACTTTTATTCCAAATCGGGTCTTTGTTAATTTGGCGATGTAGACCCGCGCCTTGTAATAGCGTAGGACCTTTATTTTTCGCATTTTAATTTCCGCACCCTTTAAACTGTTAATCACATGAAAGAATGTATGCCCAAATAAAATCAAAGCGTAGATCACTATAATACATGACAAGATAAAACATTAACTGAATACGACACACAAATGCACACACCACTTCTAGGGTACGCCTCACTGTTGCCTTGCCCCTCGAAACGTGGTCGTCGAGTACAGAACGTTTTAGTAAGTCCTTATGTCCATGAACATGGCATAAGGGTAGCTTCTAAGGTGTCCTAATGTTGCTCTGGTGACCACACTGTTGCCTTGCCCCTCGAAACGTGGTCGTCAAGTATAGGACGTCTTAGCGGTCCTTATGTCCATGATCCAGTTGCCTCGAAACAGTTGCCTCAGAACAGTTGCCTCGAAACGGTTGCCTCAGATTAAAAAAAAAGGATCAAGGACATAAGGGTAGCTTCTAAGGTGTCCTACTGTTGCTCTGGTGACCACACTGTCCCTAACCCCCGAATTGACCCGAACACCTCCAACGGTGGTGCTACCTACCTCTCAATGGTGGGATGGCACTACCTTAAGGACATTTACATAGCCTAATTCCTCAGGGTAGGTAGATGACTCATAGATACTTGCTCTAATTCAAAACAAATCAAAAACTCTTTTCACACCGACACTTTGCAAAAAGCTTTCAAAAACAATTTTTCAAACACTCTTGAGGACTGATACAAGAGTCGATCTGAAACTTTAAAGCAAAACTTTTTCAAACCCACTCACGATTGAAAAGCAAACAAACATTTTTTGAAAACACAAATGAGCAAGTATCTAGGAGCCCATGGATAACCATGGATAGAAAGGGTACTAACACCTTCCCTTTCTATAAATCTACCTCCCGAACCGAGAGCTAATCTTAATAAGGAATTTTTCTGTGCTTTTGTCCTTTCCATGTTAGAGAAAATAAAAGACGGTGGCGACTCTTGCTTCCGCGACATTTCGCGAACCAGCGTTAAACAGTCAGTTCCAGATCCACCGATCACACCTTACATGCGTAATATGACCATTTTTGTATAAGGCAACCAAGTGGGATAACCCTAGGGGTGTTCGTGTGCAAGTGTATTATTTTCATGCTTGATTTTGTCTTGAATTAGGGTTTTCTATTTGGTTGGTTTTAATCTTTCCATACAAAACCTAATTACTAGCATTGTATATGTGAAAGCTATAAATTGTGAAATTTAAAATTACTACGCTATTACAATACTTGTGGGAGGGGGTATACAATTTGTGAATGAGGATTGCAATAATATAAACCTAATTAATCTATTACAACCAAATTGAATATGTACAAATAATTGAAGAAATATATAAAGTACAAATGCAAATGGAAAGAAATGATTTTTTTTGTTTGGATTTTTATATAGAAGAGGTTTTAACCTAAACCTAATTAGAGAAAAAAAATTTAATCAAAATTAAATTAACTTAAATTAGTTAAGAAAAGAAATTAATTAAGAAAAGATTTTTGAATAAAACCCTAATTCTATTTAGTTGATTAAAAGAAAATAAGTTTAAAGAAAAAAGTATTTTTTTTGTATTTTTGTCTTGAAAATAATATATGGTGTTGTAAAATATTTTTGGCCTTTTTTTATATTAAAATAAATATATTTAAATAAGTATAAAAGAAAATAAATAATAACCTAGTTTTAATTTAATTTACAAGGTAATTAGTCAAGATAAATAAAGTATAATGAATAAAAATAATTTTTTGTGTGGGAAAAATATTTAAATTATGTCAAAACATAAATCTACTATTTTTTTATAATTTTTATAATTTTTTTAGTATTTTAGAAATATATTTAAAATAAAAAAAATAAAAAAATAAAAAAAAATAAATGGGCCAGGGGGTGTCACAAGTAGGCATGGAGGGTTAGCTAGCAAAAAAACAAAGTCAGGCCCAAAGGGCCCAGCGCCTGCAAACAGATCATAAAAAATGTCAAAAAAATGTAAAAATGTAAAAATGGTCACGCTGGGGCTTGAACCCAGGACCATGGGGTGAACATGCGCGCGCTTTACCACTGGGGTGGCTATAATTTCGTTTATATAAACAAAACCATAAATATGTAAGGCAAATAAAGTCTTGATGACTTCATCTTCAACCTCCAGCCGGTGTACCTGTAGCTTCTTCATTTCTCAACAAAAATGGAAGATGACAAAATGAAAGTTGTGGCATTCTTCCTCACGAATCTAACCATGTAAATAACTAAAGCTAAAAGTCAAAGATAAATGAGAATTTCTCTGGCCCTAATTTGAACCCTAAAAATTTCAGAAACTTCAACTCTAAAATTCTCTAAGCTCAGGCCATATAAATGCAAACTATGGATATGTACAGCTTCGTGGCAATGAGGTCTACATTTTATCTTCACAAATGCATGCCTAACAATGCCTAAGTAATGAGATAGAAGTTCAAGAAAAATACCTCAAAACTGGAAATCGTGAAATGTAAATGAGCTTGTTTCAGGCAGTGCTGATGATCAGATTAACTTCCTTGGACCTCTAGGAAGCTAATGCAATGGCTGGCTTGAGCTAAGGGTGACTGGAATGGTCTGGATAAGTCCAACTGTGATGCTCTGTTTTTGGTTATGGAAGACAGGGAAAATGGTGTTACAGAAATGAAACAGGTACAAGGATGAGTTACTCTTGATGCAAGAAGCTTTAGAAACTAAAAGGCCAATAAACGCACGAGGGAAATGTGAGTTTGGCATGTAAAGTCAGAACTTGCATAATAATGGTGTTTCAGGATAATTTCAGGCTAGAGGGAGTTTGAGTGAGTTTCAGGGTCTTCAAGCTCGTGTGTTAGCTTGCAAATAGTGTATGTACTTATAGGAAAGAGGTTATGAGGCTTGAAACAACTCAGAAATTGAAATCACATGTTATGGCTTGGTTACTTGATTTTGAAGCAAAGTTGACAAACATGGTTTCAATGTGAAGTACAAGGATTTGTAGGGTGGTTAGCAGGCTGTAGATATGTTGCTTCTTGCTTTTAAATGTTTTGCAGTCAGAAACAACAATGTATGGGCTCAAGAAGAGTTGACATTGTGATTAAAGTCACTTTTCCAAAATGGAAGTGGCGACTTTCTTCCCAAAATGGAAATGCAACTTGGATAATGGCTCAAATGCTTGGACAATGGCTCTATCAGTTGTGTAAACATTAAATTATTGATTGATTAGCAAGTTTGAATCCGGAAAAGCAAGATTTGTACAACATGCTTGAAGATTGGATCAAGTGTTCTTCACAAAAATGGTTTGTAATTCAAGTTTGAAAACCCTAACTTCTTGCCTTCGATTCTCCTTGCTCAAGAATGATCTCAAGGAGTTCTTGGAAATTTTGGAAAGCTTGCAATGATCTCTACAATGCATCTTTGTATTTATTTTGAATATTCCCCATGGAAATATGTGAAACATTTCCATGAAGTTAGGTCAAAAATCAGCCTAACTAAGGCAAAATTTCACTAAGTCTTTTTTAGTTCATGAGCATGTATTTACAAAATTATAACTTGAGATCCAAGAACTTTTGGAAGAAGTTGTGTGAAGCAAAGTTGTAGATTTCATAGAGATATATAACTTTCATGTTGGAAGTTTCCTTTGAATCATCATGTATCATAATGAAAAAGTTGCTCAAAGGTATGAAAAAATAAGAAATTTTCAACACTTAGAAAAAAAATTGAAGTTTAAAAATTTTGACTTTTCAAAATGAAATCTAGATTTCTTGATTTCTTGATTTCTTGATGAATAAGTTTCCTATTTTGACATGTATTGACGAATTGTTATCTTTGGCACTTGAATTTGACTAAAAAGTCAAAGTTTGACTTTTCAGTATACAGTTGACTTTTGATCAGTTGACTGCAAAATTCATCTGTCAATCCAAAGGATTTGCAATATTTTGAATCATGTCATTAGGTCAAAATGATGCAATTGGACTCTTGAGATCATGACTTAAACCAATTGACCATTTGCTAGGTCAAAAATCAGAAATTGCCCTTTCCTAGTCAAAACCCTAATTTTGACCATTTTGCCCTTTCGGAGATTTGATCAAATTTCTTGAGGAATTGTGGTCCAAACTTGATCAAATGATACATATGATTCTAAAATGTCTATGTGGATAAAAAATTATGAAGTTTGACTGTAAATTGGCCATGGTTGACTTTTCCCCCAATACAGTTGATTTTTAGGTCAACTGTTTAATTGACTGATCAAAAGTGTGATCCAAGGCTTGAAACTTGACATGAGTGATCTTGGGGGTCATAATGATCCATGAAAGTAATATGAAGCATTGATAGTTCAAAAATACTTGTGCAAACTCAAACCCTAATTTTGGTCATCAGAGCATAAGGAGATGTCTTGAGCTGATCAAACCCTAGTGCAGTCTTGCGCCCAATGAGATCTTGTGAGAAAATTCTTGATAAGTGAGAGGGCAAATTTTGGGGTACAACAATAGGCACAGGGTTACAAGAAAGAAATATTTTGATGGCGTTCACATCTATGAGTTGGTCTGGATTAGGTAATAGTACCAATCTATAGATTAGCAAAGCCAAGATCTCATCGAAAGCCTGGAAACTCATAGCATCCAGAAATAGTTGAGCTTTCTCCATCAGAAATTTAGCCAGAAAACCTTTAACTCCACTTCTCGTTTCCCAATTGAATAATGTTGTACCACAAAATTTTCCCTCCCATTTTCACTCAAGACATGCTTCTAAAGGTCCACATTTGCTCAAGGTTGACCAAGAGTTGATCAGACAAACTCTCCTCCTAAGCAATGAACCTCTAATTAGGGTTTCACTTTTCATCAACATGTGTAACCTCCAAAGGTCTCCAATGTTTTCTATGGTCCTAATATTCCTTCAAGATTGTCCATGACAAATTTCATGTCTTCCACTACAAGTTTGCTCAGTCAATTGCTCAAATGGTTGAAAATCAATTGTGTTAGGTCAAAAGTCAACTATGGCCTATATATTGTCAAACTTCAAGTTTTTTGGTCAACATCAATGTTTTTAAGTGATATCCATCATTTGATCAAGGGTTGATCATGATTTCTCAAGAAATGCTCCTATTTCATTAGAAGTCAAGAATTGCTAATTAGGGTTTCTATAGGAAAAGTCAACCAAACTTTGACCAAGCATAACATTCACATACTTCATCCATTTTGCCCCAACCAAAGCTCATTTTGAATAGAATCCAATTCCTATATACTGTCAAACTTCAAGTTTTTTGGTCAACATCAACGTTTTGAAGTGATATCCATCATTTGATCAAGGGTTGATCATGATTCCTCAAGAAATGCTCCTATTTCATCAGAAGTCAAGAATTGCTAATTAGGGTTTCTATAGGAAAAGTCAACCAAACTTTTACCAGGCATAACATTCACATAATTCATCCATTTTGCCCCAACCAAAGCTCATTTTGAATAGAATCCAATTCCATATAACTTATTTGTTTCCCTCAAGTCCAAGAAATGCACCATTTGAAAGATACAAGCTCATACATTACAGGTCATTTTCAGAAAGTCAACAAAAGACACTTTTTGCCAAGACCTTTTACATCACGATAAATCTTCAAATGCAAAATTAATCAAAAGAGGAATTGATGTAGACATCTTGGGATTTCCAAAAAGTCAAAGATCATCATCATGAGATAAAAATTGAACAAGTTATGGCTTTCCCAAGTTGGGAAAAGTTTGGAAATTTCAAGAATGGTGCATGGAGCAAATTTGAACTTTTGAGTCAATGGCTTAAATTTTTAAGGTTCAAACATCTTCCTAAACTTATAGAGGACCTCTAATATAATTTTTACATGGCCTTGCATTTTCTACCTATTTTGTCCATATTTATTTTGATTTATTTCAAATAAATATTAAATAAATTGTATAAAATATTATAGAATGGGCCTTAACCTTTGGGCTGGTGCTTTGGCCTGCGTAGGAGCCCAAGAATTCATGCAAACAATGTCCAGATTCAGTCATCATCAAAAATGGCATGAAATCATAAATTATGGCATTTTTTCAAATATAGATCATGGATTAAAAACAATGTTTATGGCCATGATTCTTTCCATTCAACCTTGTCTCCTCATTCTACCCTATATATACCTCATGTTAGCAAGCCAAACAGAGTCGGAAAAACATTCAAAGAATCACACAAAAACGTAAAAAAAAAAAGCAAGGTTGTCAAAATTCAAAAACATAGTTCCAGCCTTCCTCAATCCAAACCAAAGATCCAAACATATTCCTGGAGTTTCCCTGAAGCATTTGTGATCATCACCAAGTCCTGAAACGCCATGAAACGATCCAACCAGTTCGCACAGTTTGCAATTCTTATCCATTTTATTTTGCTTAATTCGTGTAATATAAATACCTTTTAGCCATGCATTACTGATCATTTAAATATTTGCAAGCTTTCTGTATAGTTGGATTGAGGTTTTGGTGCAGGAATCGTAGGTTGCCATTGTTAGGGTTTACACCTCCAAATTGGGGTTTCTTGAAATAGCCAAAATTAGGCCCAACCAAGGGTACCATTGTGCTCAGGAGGTTGAGGCCAATCAATCCATCGCCTCACATTGAATTTATTTTGCGTATTGTAGTTTTTTTTAATTGCAGGTGCTATAGTGACAGACAAAAACTGTCACTACAGGTCTTATTACCTAAGACGATGGAGGGGGGGAAGAAGACAATATGTGGCAGCCTACAATTGGCCTGTTTGAATCAGCGCGCGTGTTTTTTTTTATTTTCTCCAATATTGACATTTTTTTATATTATATTATTAATTGATTTTATGTAATGAATGGTATGATAGCTCAGTTGGCAGGGAATCATGTATGTAAGGGGGAGGACCTGGGTTCGAATCCCAGGTCCAGCATTTTATTTTCTAACATTTGTTTCATACAGATCTGGTGCTCCTCGTAGCTAGATATGCATCATACACCACCAATCCTGTGCTATCAGATATCCATCTGATCAGATCTAGCGCACTCTATCTGCAGGCTCACCATGTGTCATCAAGAAATAATCCATATTGGATCCAGAAGCAAATATGGGATTCTCCCTGGGCCAGCGAATTCAATAATGCACCCCCCATTTATTTTTGATATCAGGCCCAACTCTATATTTTTTTTATTTTCTTTTTTAGTTTTTTTAGTTTAGTTTATATTTGACCTTTTAATCTTTTTTCTAACAAATCATAAAAAATCAAAAAATAAATAAATAGATTTAGGTTTTCTAAAATTATTTTAATTAATTAATTAATTATTTTAATTTTATTTTATCAACTTAAAATCAATTAGACTTAGGTTCATTTTAATTCAAATGTTTTCTTAATAAAACACAATAAATATTAGAATTAGGTTAATTTCAATTTTTTTCTTAAATAAATTTAGATTTAGTTTAATTATTTTTCTTGAAATAAATAAAAATAAAACCAAAAGATTTTCATACTTAGGATTTATTAGACGTCTTTATTTTTGCGTGTTTTATTTACCTTTGCATCTTTTATATTCATGTAACTGATTATGGGATGTAATAGTCTAGATATAAAATTACGCACTTTATTTTCTTGCGCCTTTTTTTATGTAACTTTCCCGAAGCATTGTAATAGCGTAGGATTTTTATTCTCTCACTTTAAATTTATGTAAATATTAACTGTTAGTAATTAGGAGTGTATGATAAGACTGAAAATTAAAACGTCAGTAAACCTAAATGCGCGAGATAAATAACTGAATTGAATCAATTGCACACATACACCTCTAAGGTACGCCCACTTTGGTTGCCTTAAAAAAACAGTCATGTCCCTCGAAACGGGGGATGTTGTATCCCAAAATTTGCCCTCCCATTTTCACTCAAGACATGCCTCTAGAGGTCCTCAATTGCTCAAGGATGACCAATAATTGACCAGATAAATTCTCCTCCTAAGGCAACAAACCTCAACTAGGGTTTCAATTTTCATCAAGATGGTTGAGCTCCAAAGGTCTCAAATGATTTCCATGGTCCTAATATGTCCTCAATATCATCCATGCCAAAGTCCATGCCTTGAACAACAAGTTTGCCCAGTCAACTGCTCAAATGGTTGGAAATCAATTGTACTATGTCGAAAGTCAACTATGGCCCAAATACAGTTAAAATTCAAGATTTTTGGTCAAAATCAACATTTTGAAGTAATATCCATCATTTGATCAAGGGTTGATCATGATTCCTCAAGAAATTCTCCTAACTCATCAAAAGTCAAAAATGGCAAATTAGGGTTTCTATAGGAAAAGTCAACCAAACTTTGACCAGGCATAACTTTCTCATACTTTATCAGAAAATTTTCCTACAAGGCTCATTTTGAAGAGAATCCAATTCCCTACAACTTCTCCTCAGCCCTCAAGTTCAAGAAATGCTTAAATCAAAAGATACAAGTCCATTCATTATAGGTCCTTTCAAAAAGTCAACAAAAACACCTTTTGGGTCAAAGCTCCTTACATGAACATGGAAGATCCAATTGAGATGAAACCAAAAAGGTTGTTTAGAGGACATCCTAAGCTCTCTAAAAAGTCCAAGAACACCCTTTTAGGGTTAAAATTGAGAAAGGCATGCCTTGCTAAAGTTGACCAATTTTTGGAAAAATGCATGAAGCCAACATTGACCTAATTTGAATTTTTTCCAAATAGGCCCATGTTTTCATGCTTGGAAATTGTTCTTAACATGGCCCACGACCCTTAAGCTCAATCATACATTATTTTTTTATTTATACCATTTATTTTGCTATTTTTTTCATTAAAATGCAAAATTAAATAAAGTAAATAATCAAAATAATAAAAGATATGATGGTGAATCTTTTTCTATCCAAATGAGGGACAAAACAGGCTGGCATGATCAAGCAAAAACGCATGGGACCAAAAAGAGAGAGATTTTCTTGAAATAGCAAGTTTTGATACAAATTGAAAACTCATATTCTTGCACTCAATGCATTGGATTTTTTCCACATTTGTAACCCTATTCTGATTCACTACATAAGCACAACAACCCTAGGTCAAAGGGATATATGCAGCAGCCACAAAGAGAGCCATATAAATTTGCAAAAATTCCAAGAAATCGTGAAACTCAAAAGCACCAATTCCAACACTTGTTGAAAAAAACCAAGGAGTCATTCTTCCTCTTGAGTTTCCCAGAAGCTTGTTTGAACCATTATTCAAGCCAAAACGTGCCAAGAAGCTCTCTCTTAAGCATCACCGATTTGGTAAAAATTCTTGAATTCAAATCCTCTTATTACACAATATAAATGAATTATGCATTCATATTTGTGCTCATATGATTGTTTTGAATCGTTCTAACATGTTACATGGAAGGCTAGAAGCTTAGAACACAAGTTGCCATGGTTAGGGCTTGGAAACGGCCAAAGGACGAACAGGGTGATACATGCCTCCTCAGGCTAAACGACCATTACCATCGAATTCGCAACATGCGAAATAGGGGGGTAGCCTGAATTTAGGGCTTTGATTCTACGTATTTCTGCATATCCAAGTTTTATCTGGCAAGAGAAGACGACCGGAGCACAACTTCGACGTCGTTGACCTCTCTGACTCAGGCGAGGACCATGTGTGGTAGGATAACATGTTTTGATTGGTTTGTTTAAAATTCTCGGGCCCCACTTGCTGGCGCGTGCTTGACAACTCAGCCATGGTCTTATTTTCCCTTATAATATTATTTTGTTATTATATGTACGAATGACCAGGCAGCGCAAATGGCAAGGGTGAAGGGCTTAAGGCTTTGTATGTATGGGAGGTAAGGGGTTTGACCCTTGCCTCCTGCATATTATTTTTCCAATTTGTAATTGCAGATCTAGTACATTACACTCCCAGGCGTGCACCATGTGTCACATTCTCATCACCTTTAGATCCATCCAGTACCAGATCTGACGCCCAGAAACATTTCCCCATGGCGGACCTCCCTACCACGTAACACTGGATCCAGCGTAGCTTTGGGCTTGCATAAGCTTTGTGCTTTGGAATTCCAGTCTGCACCCCCCAGTTTGGGTTTCACACCCTCTCAGGCCCATTTTTTTTAACTTCTTTATGTTTTTTAGTTTATCTATTTTTGTTTATTATTTTTCATAAAATCATAAAAATAAAAATAAAATCAAAAAATAAAAAAATCATCACAAAAAAATTAGGACTTAGTTTTTTTTCAAATAAATTAATTTTTGCAAATTAATTAATTTAATTAAACTTTAACCTATTTCATCAATTAAAATTAATTAGAGAATTAGGTTAAAATTCAAATATTTTTTCATAAAATAGAAAAAAAAACATTTTTAATGAACAATTAGATTTTTTAGGGTTTATAACTTTTTCCCGTCTTAAATTTTGCGCGCTATTATTTTTTCCATACGATTGTTTTTACCACTTATGTAATTGCGCCCGGTTTGTAATAGTTAACTAGGGTTTTTGATTTCCGCACTTTACTTTTCGTCCATTACTTATGTATATACACCAAAGCCTTGTAATAGTGTAAGAACTTTTATTTCTCGCTCTTTATATTCTTATATGCTTGTATATAATTGTTAGTAACTTAGGCGTGCATGACAAGATTAATCAATTAACCATTAGATCACTAACATAAGATAAATATCTGAAAATTGAACACATTGCTCACACTTGCACCCCTAGGATATACCTCACTTGCTCGCCTCGAAAAAAAATGGTCATGTCCCTCGAATGTAGGAATATCTTAGCAAAGACCCTGAATTCTAAAGTCATCAAAAAGATCATTGTCCTTAACGTCCCTCGAGTTGCCTACAAGAAATGATCTTGTCCCTCGATGTTGCCTATATGATGATAGTCCCTTCGAATGCTAAGATATCCTTACATGTTTCCTTCAATGACCATAACATCCCTTTCGATAGTCCCTCAACATCTAACGATAGGGCTACCTACTCACTAATAGTAGGATAGCACTATCTAAAGGAAAGGAGGAAAAGAACATCCTTTTTCGAGTAGGTAGAATACTCTGAAGTACTTGCTCAAACCTAAGTTTTCACACTTACACACTTTTCAAAAACTATTTTCAAAAACGCTTTATCACACTCTTGAGGACTGATACAAGAGTTACCATAAAGAAAATAAAAAACTTTCAAAGCACACAAACACAAACAACTTTAAAAAATGAGCAAGTACCTAAGAGCCCGTGGAAAACCACTGATGGAAAGGGTGCTAATAACTTCCCTTTCCATAATCTACCCCCTTAGTTAGAAAATCTCGAAAAAGGTCTTTTTCTGTTCTTTCCACCCTTTCATTTGTTGGATAAAAGAAAAGTCGATGGAGACTCTAGCTTACCATGACATTTGTGAACATAAATGCAAACCAGTATAATAGTCGATTTTGCCACCGTATCACAGAACTGGCGACTCTGCTGGGGAAATACAGATAACAGTGGGGTTTACCTTAGGGTCTAGATGATTTCTAAACTGTTTTCTTTGTCTGTCTTGATTGCTTTATTTTTAAGGGTACTGTTTGGGTTACTATAGATCCTACACCTAGATCTGGGGAAACCTTTTAGGTAAGTAGCAATAGATCGTGGAATCTGTGTGGGGTATACCGACACGGTTGAAGTGAGGACTATGTTGATGTGACACTTTGGTTTGTACCGGTATCCCTTGAGTTAATCAAGGAGAATACGGGGCCGCTGCATGGTGTCATAAAGCGTCAACTAACCTTAGAACCTTTAATTGAACAACTTGGCCATTAGGACGTAGTGAGATGGCCGTCTTTGGTGTATTCCCAAATTTGGCAGATACTCGATACTACACTCATTGAGATTTGACTCCCGAGTTTTGTTTGGTTACAAGTCAGTTGCCTATCGGAACGAAGCTTGTGGGAAAGATCAGTGATATTGAGATCCCTTAGAACCCGGTTACTATTTCTAGAACAGGTTGAACCAATCCAACTTCAAGAGGGTATGACCTTAAAACCCATGCAAGCCTTAAACCTAAGGTCTTTGTGTGATTTGCTTGTGTTTGCTATATTTGTGATTTCTTAGCATAATCATGACATCATAACATGGCATATCATAACTAACCATTTCAAGGATTTTCTAGGGCTTATCTTTGTCTTGTTTTGTAGGACATGACATCCACTCGTAGGAACACTATCCAAATCAACCTTGTGAAAGTACATCCTCAACTCAAGGACTTAGCATCAAGGATTCCTGAAAGCTCTCCCTTCACTGAAAAACATGGTCGACTTCTCAACTTGGTCACTTCAAAACCTGATGAAGAAATGTTAAAGGTGCTCTTTCAGTTCTTTGACCCGTTGCACCACTGCTTCACTTTTCCTGATTACCAGTTAGTGCCTACTATGGAGGAGTTTTCTCAGTTATTGGGGGTACCTATCCTTAATCAGCTACCATTCAATGGTATGGAAAGAGACCCAAATCCTGAAGAGAATGCTCAAGCTCTGTCTTTACAACGGTCTGATGTAGTGGCAAATTGGGAAACCAAAAGAAGTGTCCAAGGATTTCCAGCTAAGTTCCTATTTGATAAAGCTCACTATTTTTGGGATACCCTGGATTTACAAGCTTTTGAAGAAGTGTTGGCTCTTCTCGTCTATGGGATGATACTATTCCCTAATACGGACCACCTCATAGATGTGAATGCGGTTAAGATTTTACTATCATATAATCTGGTGCCTACTTTACTTGGGGATATTCTACACTCTCTACATACTCGCACTCTAAAGGGAAGAGGGACCCTTATGTGTTGAACTCCTCTTTTGGATAGGTGGTTTATTTCACACCTACCCCGGTCTATTTTGAAGAATGAGCAGAGTATGAGATGGTCTCATAGGTTGATGTCCCTTACACATTAAGATATTCATTGGTGTTCTCGGTCCTTGGAGAGTGTCACCATCATTGATCACTATGGGGAATTCCCTAATGTCCCTCTCTTAGGCATTAGGGGAGGAATCACTTATAATCCTTGTTTGGCGATGCAACAGTTTGGTTATGCTAGAAGGGATGGTCCTCACGACACACTCGTCCAAGGGATCCCATTTGACTCTGGGAATGATGTTTAGGGTTATCGCAAGAGGTTCGTTAGAGCTTGGGGCATATAAACGGAGTTGATAGCAAGACACTGGGGCACAAGAATTCTATCCCTCTTGAGCCTTACCTCAAATGGGTGAGAGCTCATGCTCAATGTCTTATGATGCCTTACCCCGCCATTTTAGCTGTGATTATGGAGCCAATTGCTGAGGGAGACACTCCTTACATTGTTCTCCATCTTGACATGCCAACTGATCTTGAGGAACTACAGAGATCCTGGATCCAACTCAAAGAAGAACGAGATACTTTTGAAACCCAATTCTACGCCAGCGAGAAGAAGGTTCTAGATCTCACCCGGTTACTTCATGAGGAGAGGAGTATAAATGCCTACATTGCACCAAAGATGATGTGCCTGTGGGAAGCTTGAAGTTTTCCTTTTGCTTGGAAATTTTATTGTTGCTTTGTTCCCTTGTAAGTCCAAGAGGAATTATTGTGATTAAGACATCTTAATACAATTAAAGTTTCTTCTCTTTCTGTTTAAGCAGGTTTGAGTCTTAGAAATCCTTGAAAACATTGCATATGTATATCATACATATCATTGCATAAGCAAGATTCATAATAGGTTTCTCATCCTCTGTGCTGTTTATTTCAGCAATGGCTCTATTACAAACAATGAAGGATCTATAGACATAGAATGCCCAGTTTCAATAGATGATCATGGCTCTGGCCAAGGGGAAAGAGGAACTGAAAGCCCTGATTGTGAAAGAGAAGACTAAGAAGCCAATGAAGATAGCTGGTGTGGTAAATTTGGGAAGGAGGTTCAAAGGACCGCTAAGGCAAGTGGTTAAGCTGACATCTTCATCAAAATAAGGAGATAATCAAGAGGGGGAGACAAGATAGGAAGAACTCAGTCCAAGGGAATATGACAATGAGACTGATTATAATGAAGAGCAATACCCTCCGGCCGACAAAAAATACAAACAGCTGGAAGAACGTCTGAGTGCAATGGAAATCCAGAAGGTGTATGGACTGGATTTTGAAGAGCTGGGTTTGGTCTCTGGGGTTGTCATCCCACTTAAGTTCAAGGTGTCGGTGTTCGCCAAATATGATGGGGTTTCGTATCCCAAGATGCACCTCCGATCTTATGTGAAGAAGATACAGCCTCACACTGCTGACAAGGACTTGTGTGTCCACTTCTTTCAAGATAGTCTATCCGGAACTCAGTTAGAATGGTTCTACCAGCTGTAAAGGACCAACATCCATAATTGGGAAGACTTGGCCGGTGCTTTCTACAAGCAGTATCAGTACAACACAGACCTTTCTCCCACCCGTACTCAACTCCAAAGTATGGATATGGGTTCGAGCGAGAGCTTTAAAGACTATGCTCAAAAGTGGAGAGACTTAGAAGGAATAGTTCAACATCCCCTGTCTGAAAGAGAGCTAGTGGATATGTTTCTTGGTACCCTGTCTGGTCCATTTTTCAATCACCTGATTGGAAGCTCCTCAGCTGGCTGTACTGAATTGATCTTGACAAGGGAAAGAGTGGAAGCTAGAATTAGGAACGGTAAAATCCAGAAGGATGCATCCTCCAGTACCGTAAGGAAGTCATTTTCTGGAAAGAAATAGGTTAGTTCCACTTATAGTCAAAGGAATCGGGACAGAACTGAGCGCCGTCCAGCGGTAGGGGCTGTTATGATCTCTAAACCTGCACCTACTGCACAAAGGAACAATCAGCCTAGAGTGGAAAGGCCGGTAAGACAGTTTACCCGAATAAATATGACTATGTCTCAAGTCTTGCCACATTTGCTGAAGTCTAATCTGGTAACTTTGCAGGAAGCTCCGAAGAATCCCAACACTGCCTCTCCCCGTTACAATCCTAATGCTCGCTGTGCTTACCATTTAGAAATCTAGGTCATGATACCAATGACTGTTGGGCTTTGAAAAACAAGGTGAAAGACCTTCTCGAGGCGAAGGAAATTTAATTTGACGCCCCTTAGATTCCCAATGTTATCACTGCTCCTATGCCCAAGCACGGCTGTGGTGTTAATTCCATTGAAGATGATATGTTCGTTACTTCTGTTGAGGAACTTGTTACTCCTCTCTTGACCTTCAAGTGGAACTTATTGAAGGCCGGTTTATTTTCGGGATATGGCGAAGGTTTCCAATCATGTTTATCTCTACCAATTGGTTGTCATTTGTTAAAGGAAGGTGTTCAGCGCCTGATGGACGATAGAGAAAGTTTGTTTGAAAAGACTCCCGTTCTGACTGTTTCTTGCAAGGATGTTTCAATAATAACCATTTCCGCTAATCCTCCCAGGGCCTCCACCAAAAGACCCGTCAGGATTACATCTGATCCGAAGATGGCTCCACTGATCATCACTATGCCAGGGCCAATCCCATACTCCTCGGACAAAACTGTTCCCTGGAACTATGGGGGTGGCGTCTACTACCACGGCGTCAAGAAAGACCTACTGGCTGTTGAAGACCGGGTTTCTGAGGATGTTGATCCCGACATTGGCAACATTGTTGGAACCAGCAAAATAACAAGAAGTGGAAGAGTGTTCTCCCCTGAGATTTCTCCTCTGAAAGCTGTTACTGGTCATGTGATCATTCCTACTTTTGTTCCTGCTGATACTACTACTACTGCAATTCCTGTAATTACCCCTGTTGACACCCCTATCATTGAGTCGGTCGAGACTCGGGGAAAAGACGTATTGATTGAGCCTGTCCAGACGAAGGCAAATTTAGTATCTATCCTAGGGGCTTCCAAGAAGGAAACGGAAGAAATTTTGAAGATTATCAAGAAGAGCCGCTACAACATGGTCGAGCAGCTGGGGAAGACCCCTTCAAAGATTTCTATACTAGCCTTACTGTTGTGCTCTAAAGCTCATGTGAAGGCTTTGGTGAAGTTCCTTAAGATGCCCATGAGCCACAAGAAACATCCACTGATCAATTTGAAGATTGTGTGGCCAGTTTGACGGCTGATAACGGT
The DNA here is from genome assembly GCA_948472305.1 of Vicia faba. Taxonomy (NCBI): domain Eukaryota; kingdom Viridiplantae; phylum Streptophyta; class Magnoliopsida; order Fabales; family Fabaceae; genus Vicia; species Vicia faba. The sequence goes on from OX451738.1 coordinate 357,394,748, forward strand.
TTGGGTTTCTTTGATGCTGATCTGACATCCAGAGGGAGAAAACACAACGATGCGCTGAATGTTTCTGTTGAATGCAGGGGCACTACTTTGGCCCATGTCCTAGTAGATACTGGTTCATATTTTAATGTGCTGCCCAAGAAGGCTCTGGATAGACTAGATTGTGAAGGTTTGACCATGAAGCCCAACAACATTGTAGTAAGGGCTTTCAATGGTTCGAAGATAATAGTGCACAGGGAGGTGAACATCCCTATCAAAGTTGGTTCTCAGACCTTTAACTCCACCTTCTACGTAATGGATATCAGACCGTCATATTCTTGTTTGTTGGGTCACCCTTAGATCCATGAGGAAGGAGCTGTCACGTCCACTCTGCATCAGATGATGAAGTACCCGGTGAAAGGAAGAATTGTTACGGTACACGGTGAAGAAGAGTACATGGTAAGTCATTTGAATTCCTTCAGATACGTAGAAATGGATGGTGAGTTCATCGATACTCCGTATTAGAACTTCGAAGAGGTACCTCAGACTATGGATGCAACTGAAACTGTCATCAATCTGCCAAAGATCACCAGACCTCCCTTGAAGATGGCTTCTCTCAAGGATGCAAAAGCAATTATTAAAGAAGGTGGGTCTACCATCTGGGGTCAGCTCTCTGATATTCCATACAAGTCTGATAAGTTTGGTTTGGGTTTCTCTTCAGGGGCTCAAAGGGCTGTTCGACGTGCTCGTGCTGGAAGACCTCCCCTACGCATCAGTAATCATGGGGTCAACGCTCTAGAAGACAGTGAGGGTGGTGACGACATGGATAGTTGGATCTTCCCTACTACCAATGACGGACCCAGTAACTGGATGACAAAGGACTTTGTACCAATTACTTTCATTCAGAAGTAATTGTCTTTCTTGTTTTTTGGATATGTAATAAACAATATAAACTTTATGGTCACGTGTCTTACCCGGGGCACAATGGTTTATTTGTGAGGGTAATCATGTTTCAATTTCATATGGAATTAATAAAGCATTGGACATTCTGCATACAAATTTTGCGCTCTCTGTTTTTCTTTTCTGCTTTTTTACTCTGTCTATACAACTATGCTCTTACACACACTCACGTATCAAACTGCAGATCTATATCCACTATGGATCCCATTGATAACAGTTCTGCTATTGCTGGTTATGACTTTGAAAATCCGATCAACCAAGCCGAGGACGAAAGTGAGGAAGATTGTGAGGTACCCGGAGAGCTTGCTAGGCTGTTACAACAGGAAGAAAGGGCTATACAACATCATGAGGAGCCAGTTGAGACAATAAACTTGGGAACAGAGGAGGAAAGAAAAGAAGTCAAGATCGGTGCAAATTTGGAGCTTAATGTCAAATAGCGGTTGATACAGATGTTGCATGACTATGTTGAGATCTTTGCCTGGTCATATAAAGACATTCCAGGACTGGACATGGATATTGTGGTTCATCGTCTGCCAACTAAAGAAGATTGCCCTCCGGTAAAGCAGAAGGTCTGTCGTATGCACCCTGAAATTTCAGAAAAGATCAAAGCAGAGGTTATGAAACAGTTCAACATTGGGTTCCTAGCTATCACCTCTTATCCCCAATGAGTTGCAAACGTAGTCCCGGTGCCTAAAAATGATGTCAAGGTGCAGATGTATGTGGACTATAGAGATTTGAATAGGGCAAGCCCCAAGGATGACTTTCCTCTTCCCCACATTGATGTTCTGGTTGACAACACCATATAACATAATATCTTTTCCTTCATGGATGGTTTCTCTGGTTACAATCAGATCAAGGTGGCATCCAAAGATATGGAGAAGACAACCTTCATCACACAATGGGCACTTTCTGTTACAAGGTGATGCCGTTTGGGTTGAAGAATGATGGGGCAACGTATCAGCGAGCTATGGTAGCTCTATTTCATTACATGATTCACCATGAGATAGAGGTCAATGTTGATGACATGATAGCCAGGTCTCAAACTGAGGAAGAACACCTTGATCATCTACAAAAGTTGTTTGATAGGTTGAAGACGTTCAAGCTAAGGTTAAATCTGAACAAGTGCACCTTCGGGGTAAGGTCTGGTAAACTCCTAGGTTTCATTGTCAGTGATAAGGGTATTCTGGTAGACCCTGCAAAGGTGAAGGCCATACAAGAGATGCCATCTCCTCGCACTAAGAAGGAAGTTAGAGGTTTCTTAGGACGCCTGAATTACATTTCCAGGTTCATTTCCCATTTAACTGCTACTTGTGAGCCAATCTTCAAACTCCTAAAGAATATCAAGTGGTAAAGTGGAATGATGAATGTCAGACCGCCTTCGAAAGGATTAAAGAATACCTTCAAGAGCCTCCAATTATGATGCCTCTGATTGAAGGAAGACCTTTGATAATGTACTTAACAGTGTTAGATAACTCAATGGGGTGTGTGCTGGGGCAGCATGATGAGTCTGGTCGAAAAGAGCACGTAATATACTACCTTAGAAAAAAGTTTACAGACTGTGAAAAAAATACTCACTGCTCGAGAAAACTTGCTGCGCTTTGGCATGGGTTGCTCGCCGACTAAGACAGTATATGTTGACCCACACTACTTTGTTGATATCTAAGATGGATCCGATTAAGTACATCTTCGAGAAGCCCTCTCTTTCCGGAAGAATAGCAAGGTGGCAAATGATCTTGACCGAATACGATATCCAATACACGACCTAGAAAGAAATCAAGGGAAGTGTACTAGCTGATCATTTGGCTCATCAGGCCGTGGATGACTTCCAATCCATGAACTTTGAATTTCTGGATGAGAATATTATGCTAGTAACTGACTGTGAAGAACCTGGACCTGATGAAGAACCTGAGGAAGGATCCCGATGGACTATGGTTTTTGATGGAGCTTCCAACGCACTCGGCAATGGCATCGATGCTGTAATCATATCCTCCGAGGGCTGTCACACTCCTTTCACCGCTCGATTATGTTTCAACTGTACCAACAATTTGGAGGAGTATAAAGCATGCATCGTGGGTCTCGAAGCTGCTATTGACTTAAGGATCAAGTTCTTAAGCATTTTCGGGGATTCAGCCTTGGTAATAAGTCCAATCAAAGGGGAGTGGGACACGAAGCACCCGAATCTCATCCCTTACAAAGAACATGTGCTGACGTTGCTCCCACATTTTGAGGAAGTCACCTTTGAACATTTTTCACGAGAAGAGAACAAGTTAGCGGACGCGCTATCTACTATGTCATATATGTTCAAGGTCAAGTGGGACAACGAGGCTCCTCGAATCACCATTGAGAGGTTGGATGAACCAGCGTACTGCTATGAGATTGACACTGAAGAAGTGGCAGACAAACCTTGGTTCCATGAAGTAAAAAGGTATCTCGAGGCTCAAGAATACCCCGAGGGGGCATCTGTCAATGATAAGAAGTTTCTGAGGAGGTTCTCTGCAAATTTCTTCCTCGGTAATGGAATCCTCTACAAGCATAATAATGACTCTACTTTACTTTGGTGCGTAGATAAGAATGAAGCAGAGAGGCTTATGGAAGACTTACACGAAGGTACATTTGGCACCACTCTAGTGGACATACCATGGCTAAAAAGATCCTACATGCAGGATACTATTGGTCCACTATCGAAGCAGATTGTTATCACCATTCCCGAACTTGTCACAAATGCCAAATCTATGCTGATAAGGTGCATGTACCTCTGGTTCCTTTGAATGTCTTGACAGCTCCCTGGCCCTTCGCAATGTGGGGCATTGACATGATCGGAGAGATTAGACCTACCGCTTCCAATGGGCATTGCTTCATCCTAGTGTCCATTGATTACTTCATGAAGTGGGTTAAGGCTGCCTCTTTTGCTACTGTTACCAAGAATTTTATGGCGTGATTTATCAAGCATAACTTGATTTGTTGGTATGGTATGCTAGAGAGAATAATCACGGACAATGGTATAAATCTCAACAATACAATGATCACCGAACTCTGTAAATAATTTAAGATCCAGCATCATAATTCTTCCCCTTACCAGCCGAAGATGAATGGCGTTGTAGAGGCTGCTAATAAGAATATTAAGAAAATCATATAGAAGATGACAGTGACATACAAAGACTGGTACGAGATGTTACCATTTTCTCTTCATGGTTACCGCACCTCAGCACGAACGTCAACAGGGGCAACACCTTATTCTCTGGTGTACGATATGGAGGTTGTCCTACCTATTGAGGTCCAGATCCCTTCTTTAAGGATCATGAAAGATATAGGCTTGAACGAAGACGATTTGATCCAGACTCGACTTGATCAACTGAATCTGATTGATGAGAAAAGGTTGGTTGCTGTCTGTCATGGTCAGATATACCAAAAACGAATGATCAAAGTTTTCAACAAAAATGTCAGACGTCAAGTGTATCAAGTGGGTGATCTGGTAATCAAGTGCATCATACTTCCACAAGGGGATCCCAGGGGCAAATGGACTCCCACCTACGAAGGGCCATTTATGATCAAGAGCATATTTTCCGGTGGAGCCATAATTCTAACCACCAGCGATGGTGACGACCTTCCTTATCCTGTTAATGCGGACATAGTGAAAAGATACTACGCGTAAATAAAGACCCGCTAGGTTGACTGTCCTAGGAAAAAATAAGGGCATCCCGGTGAACCAAAAGGGTTTGGGCAAAAATTAGGGATAAATACAAAAAAATCTGTACACCCGACAAGTCAAAAACCTGCAAAGGCGGCTTGGGCAAAAAAGGGTATCCCGGTGGACTGAAAACCCGAAAGGGAGGTCCAAGCAAAAATTAGGGATTTGAAGCATACAACTATGTCTCATTGGATCACCTTGCGACCAGACTTCAGTATCAACTATCAGGCTCAAACGATACCAATTAATCCAGTCAGCTTCGGACAAGTAGCAAAGGGATGAGACGCTCGAAGACATAGGGGCAATAACATATTTGAAACTCAATGGGATTATTACGCATAGTTGTTTTCTCTTTGTACACTGTTTTGTGTAGTTTTCATTTTACGACGGTGTTCTCCTACTAGAACGTCAGTCTCTTTGTACAAAATGCATGTTATAGGAGAGCTTCAAAAATCAACACAAATCATCCTTTGAAAGTACAAAACTGTTTGTTTTATTTTTCTGTTTTGTTTTGCAAAAACGTCCAATGATTATTTTTGACACATGCATTTAAATATGATTAATGTTCACAAATACTTGCATAAAAAGAAGAAAGGCAGTTGCTAATGACTTTAAGAAGCAGAGCAAGGTCTAAAAAAACAATTTGTAGTCCCGACAGTTACTCCTTCCATCATGGTGCAGGGGCAGAGACAGTTTGAGACGAAGTCACCGCTGCATACGACCCCGTGACATCTATGTTCCCCACAGAGAAGAAAACAACCAAAGTTTTGATCTCTCCCTCCCAAAGCAGGAATTACTTCCTCCAGTCAAGAGCGTAAATCTGTTTTCCCCATTCGAGATTTATAACTTCAAACAGTTTATAAAACCTCCTCCCGTGTAGAGTTTATTTCTCAAACTGCGGAAGCTCATTCCCCAAAAGAGTTTACTTCTCTACATCGGCAAAATCTTCCAATATAGCATTCTCCCTCCACAGAGTTATTCTCAAATAGAGTTAATCCCCGACAAAATATCCTCAGACAGAAAGAGGGAATCCCCAGCGAATCATCTCCATTCATCATCCCCAGTGGAAATGAAGGATTCGGCTTCCCAATACTCTTCCGCAGTAGCCAGGGATTTACTTTCCCAGACTAAGAAACATCGCAATAGCATTCCATATTCATACATCATGGCATGCGCATACGCATCGCATACAGCACAGTCTCATTTATTTTGAGAACATTATCACAATGCATTTCATACATCATGGCATTGCATATGACTAACTCTTTACCTTTTTCAGGGAAAGATCAAATCAATAAACAACGTTGGCTACCTATGAGACCTAGTAATTTTCTCAAAACTATGTCTAAGGAAGGGCTATTTCAATAATTTCCTCAGAAAGACATTCTTAAAAGACCTTCTCTGGTTCAGTCAGATCGACACTAAGATCTCCCTGATTTCTATTCCAGTGGAAGATGACCCAAGGATTTTGTCTGGTTCAGTTGAATCGACCCTAAGATTCTTCTGATTTCCATTCCAGTCAAAGTTAATTAAAGACCTTCTCTGGTTCAGTCAGATCGACACTAAGATCTCTCTGATTTCTATTCCAGTTTAAGATAATCCAAGACTTTTGTCTGGTTCAGTTGAATCGATGCTAAGATTCTCCTGATTTCTATTCTAGTCAAAGTTAATTAAAGACCTTCCCTGGTTCAGTTAGATCGACACTAAGATCTCTCTGATTTCTATTCCAGTTGAAGATAATCCAAGACTTTTGTCTGGTTCAGTTGAATCGATGCTAAGATTCTCCTGATTTCCATTCCATTAAAAGTTAATTAAAGACCTTCCCTGGTTCAGTTAGATCGACACTAAGATCTCTCTGATTTCTATTCTAGTTAAAGATATTCCAATACTTTTGTCTGGTTCAGTTGAATCGATCCTAAGATTCTTCTGATTTCCATTCCAATCAAAGTTAATTAAAGACCTTCTCTGGTTTAGTCAGACCGACACTAAGATCTCTCTGATTCCTATTCCAGTTGAAGATATTCCAAGACTTTTGTCTGGTTCAGTTGAATCGACCTTAAGATTCTTCTGATTTCCATTCTAGTCAAAGTTAATTAAAGACCTTTCTCTGGTTCAGTTAAATCGACACTAAAATTTTTCTGATTTCTATTCTAGTTTAAGAAACTGCGAAGCCTGGAGCACGACCAGATAACAGTTTAATCTCATTCCCCTAGTAAGTTGTTGTGAAGTCTGGAATACGACCAGATAGCAGTCAGCCTTATTATCCTCATCAAGTCATTGTGAAGCCTGGATCCTGACTAGATAGCAGTTCACTTTCGTCTCTTCAATTAAGAGATGACTCCTCAATAGAGTAATGGATGAATGAAGCACCTAAAATCTATTCCCCAAAACGGAAGACCTACATTCCACAAAGGAGTCCTCCCCAAGAATAGGCATAAGAACTCCCACAAAGGAATATCTCATGAAATCAACATTGTTCTGGATGGCATCTTTAAGCCCATCTCTGAAAACTCTCTGTCATATTCTCTGGATGGCATCTTTAAGCCCATCTCCGAAGATCTCCCGTCACCTTCTCCAAATTGAATTTGTAAGCCCATTCCCTATAACACCTACGCAGTCAAGTATCATTTCAGACGAGTGCAAATTTCTGGGCACTCTAGTGTTCAATCATCTTCCACCTTCAGATTGCAAAAGGAAGACCAACCAATCTACATCCTCGGGTTTAAGAAGATTGAATAGGGGCAGTTGTTGTAACCCAAAATTTTCCCTCCTATTTTCACTCAAGACATGCCTCTAGAGGTCCTCAATTGCTCAAGGATGACCAAGAATTGACCAGACAAATTCTCTTTCTAAGGCAACAAACCTCAACTAGGGTTTCAATTTTCATCAAGATGGTTGAGATCCAAAGGTCTCAAACGCTTTCCATGGTCCTAATATGTCCTTAAGATGATCCATGCCAAACTTCATGCCTTGAACAACAAGTTTGCCCAGTCAACTGCTAAAATGCCTAGAAATCAACTGTACTAGGTTGAAGTAATATCCATCATTTGATCAAGGGTTGATCATAATTCCTCAAGAAATGCTCCTAACTCATCAAAAGTAAAAAATGGCAAATTAGGGTTTCTATAGGAAAAGTCAACCAAACTTTGACCAGGCATAACTTTCTCATACTTTATCAGAAAGTTTTCCTTAAAGGCTCATTTTGAAGAGAATACAATTCCCTACAACTTCTCGTCATCCCTCAAGTTCAAGAAATGCCTCAATTAAAAGATACAAGTTCATACATTATAGGTCCTTTCAAAAAGTCAACAAAAACACCTTTTGGGTCAAAGCTCCTTACATGAACATGGAAGATCCAATTGAGATGAAACCAAAAAGGTTGTTTAGAGGACATCCTAATCTCTCTAAAAAGTCCAAAAACACCCTTTTAGGGTTAAAATTGAGAAAGATATGCCTTGCTAAAGTTGACCAAGTTTTGGAAAAATGCATGAAGCCAACATTGACCTAATTTGAATTTTTTCCAAATGGGCCCATGTTTTCATGCTTGGAAGTTGTTCTTAACATGGCCCACGACCCTTGATCTCAATCATACATTATTTTGTTATTTATACCATTTATTTTGCTATTTTTTCCATTAAAATGCAAAATTAAATAAAGTAAATAATCAAAATAATAAAATATATGATGGTGAATCTTTTTCTATCCAAATGAGGGACAAAACAGGTTGGCATGATCAAGCAAAAACGCATGGGACCAAAAAGAGAGAGATTTTCTTGAAATAGCAAGTTTTGATACAAATTGAAAACTCATATTCTTGCACTCAAGGCATTGGATTTTTTCCACATTTGTAACCCTATTCTAATTCACTACATAAGCAGAACAACCCTAGGTCAAAGGGATATATGCAGCAGCCACAAAGAGATCCATACAAATTTGTAAAATTTCCAAGAAATCGTGAAACTCAAAACACCAATTCCAGCACTTGTTGATCAAAACCAAGGAGTCATTCTTCCTCTTGATTTTCCCAGAAGCTTGTTTGAACCATTATTCAAGCCAAAACGTGCCAAGAAGCTCTCTCCCAAGCATCACCGATTTGGTAAAAATTCTTGAATTCAAATCCTCTTATTACACAATGTAAATGAATTATGCATGCATATTTGTATTCATATGATTGTTTTGAATCGTTCTAACGTGTTACATGGAAGGCTAGAAGCTTAGAACGCATGTTGCCATGGTTAGGGCTTGGAAACGGCCAATGGACGAACATGGTGATACATGCCCCCTCAATCCAAATGGCCATTACCATTGAATTCGTAGCATGCGAAATAGGAGGTAGCCTGAATTTAGGGCTTTAATTCTGCGTATTTTTGCAGATCCAAGTTTTATCTGGCCGGAGAAGACGACCGGAGTGCAACTCCGGCGTTGATGACCTCTCTGACTCAGGCGAGGACCATGCGTGGCAGGATAACATGTTTTGATTGGTTTGTTTAAAATTCCAGGGGCCCACTTGCTGGCGTGTGCTTGACAACTCAGCCATGGTCTTGTTTTCCCTTATAATATTATCTTGTTTTATATATGTACGAATGACCAGGCAGCGCAGATGGAAAGGGTGAAGGGCTTGAGGCTTTGTATGTGTGGGAGGTCAGGGGTTCGACCCTTGCCTCCTGCATATTATTTTTCTAATTTTTAATTGCAGATCCAGTACATTACACTCCCAGGAACGCACCATGTGTCACATTCTCATCACCTTTGGATCCATCTAGTACCAGATCTGACGCCCAGAAACGTTTCCCCATGGTGGACCTCCCTACCATAGCAACACTGGATCCCGCGCAACTTTGGGCTTGCATAAGCTCTAGGCTTTAGAATTCCAGACTCCACCCCCCAATTTGGATTTCACTCCCTCTCAGGCCCATTTTTTAACTTCTTTATGATTTTTTTAGTTTATCTATTTTTGTTTATTCTTTTTCATAAAATCATAAAAATAAAAAAATAAAATCAAAAAATCATCACAAAAAAATTAGGACTTAGTTTTTTTTTAAATAAATTAATTTTTACTAATTAATTAATTTAATTAAACTTTAACCTATTTCATCAATTAAAATTAATTAGAGAATTAGGTTAAAATTCAAATATTTTTTCATAAAATACAAAAAAACATTTTTAATGAACAATTAGATTTTTTAGGGTTTAGAACTTTTTCCCGTCTTAAATTTGGCGCGCTATTATTTTTTCCATATGATTATTTTGACCACTTATGTAATTGCGTCCGGTTTGTAATAGTTAACTAGGGTTTTTGATTTCTGCACTTTACTTTCCCTCGATTACTTATGTGTCTACACCAAAGCCCTGTAATAGCTTAGGAACTTTTATTTCTCGCTCTTTATATTCTTATATGCTTGTATATAATTGTTAGTAACTTAGGCGTGCATGATAAGATTAATCAATCAACCATTAGATCACTAACATAAGATAAACATATGAAAATTGAACACATTGCTCACACTTGCACCCCTAGGGTATACCTCACTTGGTTGCCTCGAAAAACAATGGTCATGTCCCTTGAACATAGGGATATCTTAGCAAAGACCCTCAATTCTAAAGTCACCAAAAAGATCATGGTCCCTAACGTCCCTCGAGTTGCCTACGAGAAATGATCTTGTCCCCTCGATGTTGCCTATATGATGACAGTCCCTTCGAATGCTAAGATATCCTTACATGTTTCCTTCAATGACCATAATGTCCCTTTCGATAGTCCCTCAACATCCAACGATAGGGCTACCTAATCACTAATAGTAGGATAGCACTATCTAAAGGAAAGGAGGAAAAGAACATCCTTTTTTGAGTAGGTAGATGACTCTGAAGTACTTGCTCAAACCTAAGTTTTTACACTTACACACTTTTCAAAAACTATTTTCAAAAACGCTTTATCACACTCTTGAGGACTGATACAAGAGTTACCATAAAGCAAACAAAAAACTTTCAAAGCAAACAAACACAAACAACTTTCAAAAATGAGCAAGTAACTAAGAGCCCGTGGAAAACCACAGATGGAAATGGTGCTAATACCTTCCCTTTCCATAATCTACCCCCTTACTCATAAAATCTCGAAAAATGTCTTTTTTTATTCTTTTCACCCTTTCCTTTGTTGGATAAAAGAAGATTCGGTGGCAACTCTAGCTTACCGCGACATTTGCAAACATAAACGCAAACAAGTATAATAATCGGTTCTGCCACCGTATCACAAGGACGCTTTAGCAAAGACCCGTAAATCAAAGATCATAGTCCCCCGATGACCCTACAGTTACCTTTCGGTAAATGATCTAGTCCCTAAACAAATTTTCTAAAGCGTCTCCACATGTTGCCTTTATGATTGTACGTCCCTTCGAATGTCCCTCATACATCCAACGATAGGGCTACCTACTCACTAATAGTAGGATAGCACTGTCTAAAGGATAAGGAGGAAAAGAACAAACTTTTTTCGAGTACAAGTAGATAGCTGTTAGATGCTTGCTCAAAGTAAAACAGACTTTTACACTTATACATTTCAAAAACAAACTTTCACAAACATTTGCTTTGTCAACACTCTTGAGGACTGATACAAGAGTTAATGCAAAGTAAATCGTCGCACTAATGCATTTCAAAACATTTTTCAAAACACACAAAGTACAAGGTACTTTTAAAATGAGCTAAGCATCTAAGAGCCCGTAAAAAACTACGGATGGAAAGGGTGCTAACACCTTCCCTTTCTATAATCTACCGCCCTTACTCAGAAAACTCTCGTAAAGGTCTTTTTCTGTTCTTTTCACCCTTTCCTTTGTTGGATAAAAGAAAAGTTGGTGGCGACTCTTGCTTACCGCAACATTTGCAAATACAAAACGAAAAACCAGTCTTAACAGTCGGTTCTGCTACCGTATCACAGAACTGATGACTATTCTGGGGACAAATACAAAAAGTGGGGTTACCTTAGAGTTAGTTCATTATTTAAACTGCTTTTGTATGCTTTGTTTGCTTTACCTTTTGGGATTGTTTGGGTTATTACTATAAATCCTACACCCAAATTTGGGTCACCTTTTAAGTAAGTAGAAATATATTGTGGGGGTTGTGCGGGGTATACTGACACAGTTGAAGCAATAGCTATGTTGATGTGACACTTTGGTTGGTACCGGTAGCCCTTGAGTTAATCAAGGAGAATACGGGGCCGTTGTGTGGTGTCATGAAGCATCAACTGACCTTAGAACCTTTAATTGAACAACTTGGCCTTTATGAAGTAGTGAGATAGCCGTCTTTGGTGTAGTCCTAAGTTGGTTGATACTCAATACTATACTTATTGAGATTTGACTCCCGAGTTTTGTTTGGTGGCAAGTCAGTTGTCTATCAGAACAAAACTTGTGGGAAAGATTAGTGATATTGAGATCCCTTAGAACCCGGTTACTATTTCTAGGATAGGTTGACCCAACTAAATTTCAAGAGGGTACTTACCTTAAAACCCATGCAAGCTTTAAACCTAAGGTCTTTGTGTGATTTACTTGTGCTTGATATATTGGTGTTTTCTTAGCATGACATCATAACATTTCATGTCATACTAACCATTTCAAGGATTTTTAGGGCTTATCCTTGTCTTGTTTTGTAGGACATGGCATCCACTCGCAGGAATACTATCCAAGTCAACTTCTTATGGGTACCTCCTCAACTCAAGGAATTAGAATCAAGAGTTCCTGAAAGCTCTCCATTCACTGAAAGACATGGTCGACTTCTCAACTTGGTCACCTCAAACTTTGACGAAGAAATGGTAAAGGTGCTCTTTCAGTTCTTCGACCCTTTACATCATTGCTTCACCTTTCCTGATTACCAGTTAGTGCCCACTATGGAGGAGTTTTCTCAGTTATTGGGGATGCCCATCCTTAATCAATTACCATTAAACGGTATGGAAAAGTACCCCAAAACTTGAGGAGATTGCTCAAGCTCTGTCTTTACAATGGTCAAATATCGCGGCAAATTAGGAAACAAGAAGAGGCGTCAAAGGGTTTCTAGCTAAGTTTCTATTTGAGAAGGCTCACTATTTTTGGGATACCCTGGATTTACAAGCTTTTGAAGAAGTGTTGGCCCTTCTCACCTATGGGATGGTACTATTTACTAATCTGGACCAACTCATAGATGTAAATGCAGTCAAGGTTTTTCTGTCCCACAATACGGTGCCTACTTTACTTGGAGACATTCTACACTCTCTGTATACTCACACTGTAAAGAGAAGAGGGGATCTTTTGTGTTGCACTCCTCTATTGGCTAGGTGGTTTATTTTGCACCTACCTCGATATGTTGTGAAGAATGAGCAAGGCATGACATGGTCTAATAGGTTGATGTCCCTCACACACTCGGATATTCATTGGTGTCCTTGATCCTTGGAGAATGTTACCATCATCGATCGCTGTGGGGAATTCCCTAATGTCCCTCTCATAGGCATTAGGGGAGGAATCACTTATAATCCTTGTTTGGCATTGCGACGGTTTGGGTATGCTAGGAGGGATGGTCCTCGTAATGTATTGGTTCAAGGCATTGTGTTCAACTATGAGGATGATGTTCAAGGTTACCTTCAGAGGTTCATACGAGCTTGGGGCGTGGTAAACAAAGTGGATAGCAAGACACTGGGGCATAAGAACTCCATCCCTTTGGAGCCTTATCTTAAGTGGGTGCGAGCACGCGCTCAAAATCTCATGATGCCTTATCCCTCCGTTCTACCCATCATCATGGAACCCGGTGTAGATACAGATGTACCTCATACCATTCTCCATCCTGACATGCCAACTACTCTCGAGGAATTCCATAGATCTTAGATTCAGCTCAAATAGGAACGAGACACCTTTGAGACCCAGTTCTACGCCAGTGAGAAGAAGGTTTTAAAGCTCACCAGGCTACTTCACAAAGAGAAAAGTATAAATGTCTATATTTCTCCAAAGAGGATGCGCCCGTGGCAAGTTTAAGTCCTTTTCTGCTTTGAGAGTTTATTTTTTCTTGGTTTCTCCTATTGTAAGCCCAAGAGGCATCTTTGTAACCGTTGAAACTTCTTAATGCAATTAAAATTTGTTCTCTTTCTGTTTAGGAAAATTTAAGTCTTAGAAATCCTTGAAAACATTGCATACGCATATCATACATATCATTGCATAAACAGGTTTCAAGACATGTTTCTTATTCTTTTCGTTGTTTATTTCAGCAAAAAGAAATGGCTCTCGAATAAACAGTGAAGGACCTCCAAAGTCAAAATGCTCAGTTTGAACAAATGATCATGGCTCTGACCAAGGGGAAAGAAGAGATGAAAGCCCTGATCGTCAAAGAAAAGACCAAGAAGCCAAAGAAACCAGATGGTGTAGTGAATTTAGGAAGAAGGATCAGAGGACCGGTTAAGCGAGCTATAGATTTCGTAACCCCGTCAGATGAAGGGGACAATCAAGAAGAGAAGCCAGTGGAAGAAAACAACAATCCAGGGTTTGAGGAGGATGAACCTGACTATTCTGAGGAGAAGTATCCTCCTGCTGATGATAAATATAAACAACTAGAGGATCGAATCAATGCTATGGAGATCCAAAAGGTACTCGGGTTAGATTTTGAGGAGCTAGGACTGGTCTCAAGGGTGGTCATCCCACAGAAGTTCAAGGTCCCTACTTTTGCTAAGTACGACGATGTATCATGTCCTAAGCTACATTTAAGGTCTTATGTCAGGAAAATTCAACCCCACATTGTTGATAGGGATCTATGGGTACACTTCTTCTAGGAGAGTTTGTCGGGGACTCAGCTGGAATGGTTCTATCAACTGGAAAGAACCAACATTCATAATTGGGAAGATCTGGATGCTGCTTTCTACAAGCAGTACCAATATAATGCTGACCTCGCCCCAACTCGTACGCAATTGCAAAGTATGTCTATGGGTTCCGGTGAAGGTTTTAAAAATTATGCCTAAAAATGGAGAGACCTTGCGGGAAGAGTCCAACCTCCGTTATCTGATAGGGAGTTGGTGGACATGTTCTTGGGCACATTATCCGGGCCGTTCTTTAACCATCTGATTGGAAGTTCTTCTGTTGGGTTTACTGAATTAATATTAATTGGTGAACGTGTAGAGGCTGGCATCAAAAGTGGTAAAATACAGATAGATGCATCCTCCAGTACTACCAAGAAACCTTTCAGAGGAAAGAAAGAGGTCAGTGCAGCTTATAGCCAAAGGAATCATATAAAAAATGAACATCGTCTGACGGTAGGGATTGTCATGATTTCCAATCCCGCATCAAACTTGAAACGAAACAATCAGCGCAGACCAGATGCACCTAGAAGACAGTTCACTCGAATCAACATGACCCTTTCCCAGTTTTTCCACACTTGCTGAAGTCTAATTTGGTAACTCTGAAGGAGGCCCCGAAGAATTCTAATACTGCCTCTCTCCTCTACAATCCCAATGCTCGATGTGCCTACCACTATGAAACTCCGGGGCATTATATGAACGACTGTTGGGCTTTAAAGAATAAAATACAAGACCTTATTGATGCAAAAGAGGTTAAATTTGATCCCCCTGAGACTCCCAATTTCATAACTGCACCTATGCCCAAGCATGGTCCGGGAGTCAGTGCTATTGATGTTGTATCCGCCATAGAAGATGCTGACAGTAGTTATGAGCTAGACAAGTGGATCTTCTCGACTATCAGTGGTGGAATCAGCAATTGGGAGGCCAAGGATTTTGTTCCCATCTCTTTTATTCAAGAATAATTTATCTTTTTGTTTTTAAGGATATGTAATATTTGAACAATTGAAACTTTAAAGCTTTGTGTCTTACCCGAGGCACAATGGTCTATTGTGAGGGTCATTACTTCATTTTCATATGTCATCAATAAAACATTGGATGTTTCGCATGCAAATTCTACGCTCTTTGTTTTTCTTTTCCACCTTTTTACTTTATCAAAAAATATACAGCTACACTCTTACACACACTCACATATCAAAATGCAAATCCACATCCACTATGGATTCCATTAATAACGGTTCTGCTATTTCTCATTATGGTTTTGAAAATCCGATCTACCAAGCCGAGGACGAAGGTGAGGAAGATTGTGAAGTACCATGAGAACTTTCCAAACTGTTACAATAGGAAGAAAGGGCAATACAGCCTCATGAAGAGTCGGTTGAGACAATGAACTTAGGTAGTGAAGAGGACAGAAAAGAAGTCAAGGTAGGTGCTAACTCGGAGTCCAGTGTCAAATAGCGGTTAATACAGATGCTACATGATTATGTTGAGGTTTTTTTCCTGGTCATACAAAGACATGCCAGGACTTGACATTGATATTGTGGTTCATCGCCTACCTACAAAAGAGGATTGCCCTCTGGTGAAACAGAAGGTTCATCGTATGCGTCCGGATATGTCAGAAAAGATCAAGGCTGAAGTCATGAAACAATTCAATGTCAGTTTCTTAGCTGTCACGTCTTATCCACAATGGGTCGCCAATGTTGTTCCAGTACCTAAGAAGGACGATAAAGTACATATGTGTGTGGATTACAGAGACCTGAACAGGGAAAGCCCCAAGGATGACTTTTCGCTTCCCCATGTTGATGTTCTAGTTGTCAACACCTTACAGCATAAGGTATTTTCCTTCATGGATAATTTCTCCGGGTATAATCAGATCAAGATGGCACCTGAAGACACGGAGAAGATAACCTTTGTTACACATTGGGGCATCTTCTGTTATAAGGTTATGCCATTTGGGTTGAAGAATGCTGGGGCAACCTATCAGCGCACTATGGTAGCTTTGTTCCATGATATGATTCACCATGAGATAGAGGTCTATGTTGACAACATGATAGCCAGGTCTCAAATGGAGGAGGAACACCTTGACCACTTACAAAAAATATTTGACAGGCTGAAGAAATACAAACTGAGGCTAAACCCGAATAAGTGCACCTTTGGAGTAAGATCTGGTAAACTCTTAGGCTTCGTTGTCAACGGAAAAGGCATTGAAGTAGACCTCACAAAGGTTAAAGCTATACAAGAAATGCCAACTCCTTGCACTGAGAAGGAGGTCAGGGGATTCTTCGGGCGTTTAAACTACATTGCCAGATTCATTTCCCATCTAACCGCTACTTGTGAGCCAGTCTTCAAATTACTGAAGAAAGATCAAGCAGTGAAGTGGAATGACGATTGCCATAATTCCTTTGATAAAATCAAAGAATATCTCCAAGAGCCTCCAATTTTGATGCCGCCAGTTGAAGGAAAACCTCTGATCATGTACTTAACAGTATTAGAGAACTCAATGGGGTGTGTGCTGAGGCAGCATGACGAGTCTGGTCAAAAAAAGCATGCAATATACTACCTTAGCAAAAAGTTTACCGACTGTGAAACAAGATACTCACTGCTCGAGAAAACTTGTTGCGCTTTGGCATGGGCTACTCGCCGACTAAGACAGTATATGTTGACTCACACTACCTTTTGATATCTAAAATGGATCCTATCAAGTACATCTTTGAGAAGCCCGCTCTCCCGGAAGAATAGAAAGATGGCAGATGATCCTTAACGAATACGACATTCAGTATACAACCCAGAAAGCAATTAAGGGAAGTGTACTAGATGATCATTTGGCTCATCAGGCTGTGGACGACTACCAATCCATGAATTTTGAGTTACCAAATGAGAGCATCATGTTAGTGACTGATTGTGAAAAGCCTGGACCGGATGAAGGACCTAAAAAAGGATCCCGGTGGACCATGGTTTTTGACAGAGCTTCCAACTCTCTTGGAAATGGCATCAGCGTTGTGATCATATCTCCTGAAGGTTGTCATTCTCCTTTCACTTCTAGATTATGTTTCAATTGTACCAACCATATGGCTGAATATGAAGCATACATTATGGGTCTCAAAGCCGCTATCGACTTGAGGATCAAATTCTTGAGTGTATTTGGAGACTCAGCTCTAGTAATCAGTCAAATCAAAGGAGAATGGGACACGAAGCATCCCAATCTCATCCCATACAAAGAACATGTGTTTACATTAATTCCGCATTTTGAAGAAATTACCTTTTAGCATTTCCGACGAGAGGAAAATCAACTAGCGGACGCGGTAGCTACAATGTAATCCATGTTCAAGGTCATGTGGGATAATGAGGCTCCTCAGATCACTATTGAGAGAATGGATGAACCAACATACTGTCACAAGATTGGTACTGAAGAAGTAGTGGAAAAACCTTGGTTCCATGAATTCAAAAGATATCTCGAAGCCCAAGAGTATCCTAGGGGAGCTTCAGACAATGATAAGAAGTTCCTAAGAAGGTTCTCTGCCAAGTTCTTCCCCATTAACGGGATCCTCTACAAGCGCAATCATGATTCTACCTTGCTTCGGTGTGTAGAAAAAAGTGAAGCAGAGAAGATTATGGATGATTTACACGAAGGCACCTTTAGAACCCATTCTAGTGGATATACGATGGCTAAAAAGATCCTACAGGCAGGATACTATTGGTCCACTATGGAAGCAGACTATTATCAGTATTCCCGAACTTGTCATAAATGCCAGATCTATGCTGATAAAGTACACGTGCCTCGAGTTCCTCTAAATATTTTAACTACCCCATGGCCATTTGCAATGTGGGGCATCGATATGATTGGAGAAATCGGACTTGCAGCTTCTAATGGGCACCATTTCATCCTGGTTGCCATTGATTACTTCATGAAGTAGGTCGAGGTAGCTTTATTCGCTTCTGTTACCAAGAATGTTGTGGCCCGATTCATCAAACATAACATTATCTACCGGTACGGTATTCCAGAAAGAATCATTACAGATAATGGTACCAATCTCAACAACATTATGATCACAGAGCTTTGCATGCAATTCAAAATCCAGCATCATAACTCTTCTCCCTACCGGCCGAAGATGAATGGCACTGTCGAAGCTGCTAACAAAAAGATCAAAAAGATCATCCAGAAGATGACAGTGACATATAAAGATTGGCATGAGATGTTACCATTTTCTCTCCATGGTTACCGCGCCACAATGCGTACATCAATAGGGGTAACTCCTTTCTCTTTGGTATACGGTATGGAAGTTGACCTGCCCATTGAAATCCAGATTCCTTCCCTGAGAATCATGAAGGATACAGGGCTGAGTGAAGACGAATGGCTTCAGACTCGACTTGACCAGTTAAATCTGATTGACGAGAAGAGGCTCACGGTTGTCTGCCATGGTCAGATGTACCCAAAATGTATGATCAAAGCCTTTAACAAGAAGATTAGACGTCAGGTATATCAGGCTGGTGACCTGGTAATCAAGCGCATCATACTGCCACAAGGTGATCCCAGGGGGAAATGGACTTCCATATACCAAGGGCCATTTGTGATCAAGAACATATTTTCTGGTGGACCCATGATCTTAACCATTATGGATGGTGATGACCTTCCACACCCGGTAAACGCAGACATAGTTAAAAGATATTATGCATAAACAAAGACCCGCTAGGTCGACTGGCCTAGGCAAAAATTAGGGCATCCCAACGAACCAAAAGGGTTTGGGAAAAAATTAGGGATATACATGAAAAAAAATTTGTACACCCGGCAAGTCGAAAACCTGAAAAGGCGGCTTGGGCAAAAAAGGGTATCCCGATATGCTGAAAACCCGAAAAGGCGGTCCAAGCAAAAGTTAGGGATTTAAAGCGTACAACTATGTCCCATTGGATCACCTTACAACCAATCTTCAGTATCAACTATCAAGCTCAAGTGGTACTAATCAATCCAGCCAGCTTCAGACAAGCAACAAAGTGATGAGATGCTCAAAGACATAAAGGCAATAGAAGAATGGGAACCCAATGGGATTATTTCACATAGCTGTCTTTCTTTGTATATTATTTTTGTATAATTCCAATTCTTACGACAGTATTCTCTTACTAGGATGTCTGTCTCCTTGTACAAAAACTCTTATTTCAAGTTAATACAAAACTACTTCTTTGAAAGTTGCAAATTTCTATTTTCATTTTTCTGTTTTGCGTGCGAAAACGTCCAGTGATTATTTTTGAACATATGCATTTGAATATGATTACTGCTCACAAATACACACATAAAAACAGAAAGACAACTTCTAATGACTTTAAGAAACAGGACAATATCTAAGGGCCATCCACAAGATCCCCACAGATGGTTTCCCCGGCAGTTACCTTCTTCAGAAGGTAAAAAGGTAGGAGAATTCTACTACAAGGTCACTGCCATATTCACAGCAGGTAACCAATTGATGTCACTTGTTCTCACATCCCCTGTAGAAGCAAAACTCTCCAATTATTGCTCCAAAATCCCCAGTGAAGTCATCAAGCTTCTCATGATTCTCCAACAGGATTACAACAAAATCTCCGAGCAGTTTATGGAGTTCACCTCCCGCAATAGAGTTTTATAAATCGCAAGTAGTTTATAAATCCTTATCCCCAGTAGAGTTTATTTTTCTAGATATGGGAGTTCATCCCCTAGCGAAGTTTATTTCTCCAAATTGGTGAAATCTTCCAACAGGACTCTTCCCCTCGGTATAATCATTCTCAAACAGAAGTTGAATATCCTCAGAAGAGAAAGGGAATCACCAACAAAACTATCCCCATTCATTATCCCCAGCGAAAATTGAAGAATCACTTTCTCCACTCACCAACAGCAGTCTAGAATTCAGCTTTCCATCAGCAGTCAGGGATTTATTTTCCCAGACAAAGATCCTGCACAACAGCATTACATTTTCATACATCATGGCATGTGCATACAAATACATATATCATAATCTCATTTATTTTGGGATCATCATGCAATTCATACATCATGACATCGCATGAAACTGATTTTACCTTTTCAGGTTAAATTAGCAAACAGACAAATGCTATCAACTTTTACAATAGGTCAAAGATTAATGCCCGAAACCAGACAGGGAAACTATCTGCACGACCAAGTGGTATGAACTCCCGAAATAAGACAGGTTTACCAACAAATGCAGCAGGTTAGAGATTAATACCTGTAACAAGCCAGAACAACTATCTCAACAACCAATAATTTTCAAGTTCCAGATTAATACCTGTAACCAACCAGGAAAACTATCCGTGGACGACTGACTGTGCATTAATACCTGTAACAAGCCAAGAGAACTATCTACATGAAGAGATTGAAGATTAATACCTGTAACAAGCCAGGAAAACTATCTTTCTTTCTTAAGTCATAGATTAATGTCCGAAACCAGATGGGGAAACTATCTATGTGACCAGCAAAACAAGTTCCAGATTAATGCCTGAAACCAGCCAGGAAAACTATCTCTGGACGACTGACTATGGATTAATACCTGTAACAAGCTAGGAGAACTATCTACATGAAGAGATTGAAGATTAATACCTCTAACAAGCCAGGAAAACTATCTTTATTTTTCAGGTCAGAGATTGATACCTGTAACAAGCCAGGACAACTATTTCAGTGACCGAGAATTTTCAAGTTCCAGATTAATACCTGAAACTAGCCAGGACAACTATCTGTGAATAGCTGATTGTGGATCAATACCTAAAACCAGACAGGAAAACTATCTACACGACCAGATGAAGTCTTACCCGGGCTTATCCTGAAATAACCCTACACAGGCTCTTTCTAATACATTATCCCCAGCAAATTACTGTGAAACCTGAATTTCAACCAGAAAGCAACGAACTTTCATCTCTCCAGTACAGAGATAACTCCTCAGTAGAACCTTGGACAACTGAAGTTCCTAGATTCTATTCCTCACAGAGTTTTCCTCAAGCAGGAGAATGATAGAAGTCAACATTCCCTAGCAGACTCCTCCTCAGACGGCAGGAACGGAATCCCCCCAAAGAGACCTCCGGTGAAGACAACATCTACTTTGGATGGCATCTTTAAGCCCACCCCCGAAGACTCTTCGTCATATCCCTTGGATGGCATCTTTAATACCATCTCCGACGAATCTCCGTCACCTCTCTAAGTGGCATCTGTAAGCCCATTCCTAATATCATCAACCAACGGTGTTACTTCATGCAAGTGAAAATTTCTGGGCACTCTAGTGTTCAATTATCTTCCACCTTCAAATCATGAAAGTCAGAAAAGCCAATATAAACCCTCAGGTTTAAGAAGATTGAACAGAGGCAGCTGTTGTACCCCAAAATATGCCCTCCCATTTTCACTCAAGACATGCTTCTAGAGGTCCTCATTTGCTCAAGGTTGACCAAGAGTTGATCAGACAAACTCTCCTCCTAAGCAATGAACCTCTAATTAGGGTTTAACTTTTCATCAAGATGTGTAAGCTCCAAAGGTCTCAAATGTTTTCCATGGTCCTAATATGCCTTCAAGTTGTCCATGACAAATTTCATGCCTTCCACTACAAGTTTGCTCAGTCAATTGCTCAAATGGTTGAAAATCAATTGTGCTAGGTCAAAAGTCAACTATGACCTATATACAGTCAAACTTCAAGTTTTTTGGTCAACGTCAATGTTTTGAAGTGATATCCATAATTTTTCAAGGGTTGATCATGATTCCTCAAGAAATGATCCTAATTCATCAGAAGTCAAGAATTGCTAATTAGGGTTTCTATAGGAAAAGTCAACCAAACTTTGACCAGGCATAACTTTCACATACTTCATCCATTTTTCCCCAACCAAAGCTCATTTTGAAGAGATTCCAATTCCCTATAACTTCTCTTTTTTCCTTTAAGTCCAAGAAATGCACTATTTGAAAGATACAAGCTCATACATTACAGGTCATTTTTAGAAAGTCAACAAAAGACACTTTTTTCCAATACCTTTTACATCAAGATAAATTCTTCAAATGAAAAATTAATCAAAAGAGGGATTAAAATAGACATCTTGGGATTTCCAAAAAGTTCAAGATCATAATCCTGAGATAAAAATTGAGGAAGTTATGGCTTACCCAAGTTCGGAAAATTTTGGAAATTTCAAGAATGGTGCATGGAGCAAACATCTTCCTAAACTTATAGAGGACCTCTAATCTCATTTTTACATGGCCTTGCATTTTCTACCTATTTTGTCCATATTTATTTTTATTTATTTCAAATAAATATTAAATAAATTGTACAAAATATTATAGAATGGGCCTTGACCTTTGGGCCGGTGCTTTGGCCTGCCTAGGAGCCCAAGAATTCGTGCAAACAATGTACAAATTCATTCATCATAAAAAATTACATTAAATCGCAAATTATGGCATTTTTTAAAATATGGATCATGGATTAAAAATAATGTTTATGGCCATGATTCTTTCCATTCAACTTGTCTCCTCATTCTACCCTATATATACCTCATGTTAGCAAGCCAAACGGAGGTGGAAAAAGACTCAAAGAATCACACGAAAACTTATAAAAAAAGGCAAGGTTATCAAAATTCAAAAACACAATTCCAGCCTTCCTCAATCCAAACCAAAGATCCAAACATATTCCTGGAGTTTCCCTGAAGCATTTGTGATCACCACCAAGTCCTGAAACACCACGAAACGATCCAACCAGTTCGCACGGTTTGCAATTCTTGTCCATTTTATTTTGCTTAATTCGTGTAATATAAATACATTTTAGACATGCATTACTGATCATTTAAATATTTGCAAGCTTTATGTATAGTTAGATTGAGGTTTTGGTGCAGGAGTCATACAATGCCATTGTTAGGGTTTACACCTCCAAATTGGGGTTTCTTGAAATAGCCAAAATTAGGCCCAACCAAGGGTACCATTATGCTCAAGAGGTTAAGGCCAATCAATCCATGGCCTCACATTGAATTTATTTTGCGTATTGTAGTTTTTTTAATTGCAGATGCTATAGTGACAGACAAAAAATGTTCATACAGGTCTTATTACTTAAGACGACGAAGGGGGGAAGAAGACAATGCGTGGCAGCCTACAATTGGCCTGTGTGAATCAGTGCGCATGTTTTTTTTTTCTCCAATATTGACATTTTTTGTATATTATATTATTAATTGATTTTATGTAATGAATGGTATGATAACTCAGTTGGCAGGGAAGCGTGTATGTGAGGAGGAGGACCTGGGTTCGAATCCCAGGTCCAACATTTTATTTTCTATCATTTGTTTCATACAGATCTGGTGCTCCTCGTAGCCATATGTGCATCATACACCATATGTCCTATGCCATCAGATATCCATCTGACCAGATCTAGCGCACTTCATCTGCAGGCTCACCATGTGCCATCAAGAAACAATCCACATTGGATCCAGAAGCAAATTTGGGTTTCTCCCTTCATGGGCCAGCAAATTCAACAATGCACCCCCCATTAATTTTTGATATCAGGCCCAACTCTATATTTATTTATTTAGTTTTTTAGTTTTTTTTTAGTTTATATTTTACCTTTTAATCTTTTTTCTAACAAATAAAAAAAATCAAAAAATAAATAAATAGATTTAGGTTTTCTAAAATTATTTTAATTAATTAATTATTTTAATTTTATTTTATCAACTTAAAATCACTTAGACTTAGGTTCATTTTAATTTAAATGTTTTCTTAATTAAAAAAAACACAAAAAATATTAGAATTAGGTTAATTTCAATTTTTTTTCTTAAATTAAATTTAGATTTAGTTTAATTATTTTTCTTAAAATAAATAAAAATAAAACCAAAAGATTTTCATACTTAGGATTTATTAGATGTCTTTATTTTCACGTGTTTTATTTACCTTCACATATTTTATATTCACATAACTGATTATGAGATGTAATAGTCTAGATTTAAAATTCTGCACTTTATTTTCTTGCACCTTTTTTTTATGTAATTGTCCCGAAGCATTGTAATAGCGTAGGATTTTTATTCTCGCACTTTAAATTTCTACAAATATTAATTGTTAGTAATTAGGAGTGTATGATAAGACTAGAAATTTAAACGTCAACAAACCTAAATGTGAAAAATAAATAACTGAATTGAATCAATTGCACACATACACCTCTAGGGTACGCCCACTTTGGTTGCATTAAAAAAAAATAGTCATGTCCCTCGAAACGGGAATGCTTTAGCAAAGACCCGTAAATCAAAGATCATAGTCCCTCGATGACCCTACAGTTGCCTTTCGGTAAATAATCTAGTCCCTAAATAAATTTGCTAAAGCGTCTCCACATGTTACCTTTATGATTGTATGTCCCTTCAAATGTCCCTCATACATCCAACGATAGGGCTACCTACTCAATAATAGTAGGATAGCACTGTCTAAAGGAGAAGGAGGAAAAGAACAAACTTTTTTCGAGTACAAGTAGATAGCTGTTAGATGCTTTCTCAAAGTAAAACAGAATTTTACACTTACACATTTCAAAAACAAACTTTCAAAAACATTTGCTTTGTCAACACTCTTGAGGACTGATACAAGAGTTAACGCAAAGCTAATCACCGCACTAAGGCATTTCAAAACATTTTTCAAAACACACAAAGCACAAGGTACTTTTAAAATGAGATAAGCATCTAAGAGCCCATAGAAAACTATGGATGGAAAGGGTGCTAACACATTCCATTTCTATAATCTACGCCCCTTACTCAGAAAACTCACGAAAAAGTCATTTTCTATTCTTTTCACCCTTTTCATTGTTGGATAAAAGAAAAGTCGATGGCGACTCTTGCTTACCACAACATTTACGAATACAAAACAAAAAACCAGTATTAATAATCGGTTCTGCCACCGTATCACAAATACAATGTCAGACCGCTTTAGATGTAAGGTTGATGCAATATCTTCTGCTTTTGTAGCTTCCTCTAAACCAGTGAAGGGTGTCTGATCAAGAACATGTACTCCTAGTAATTATGAGAACTCCTCCATTGTGGGTACCAACTGATAATCTGGAAAGGTGAAGCAGTGATATGCAGGGTCAAAGAACTGGAATAGAACACTCATCATTTCTTCGTCAAAACCTGGGGTAACCAGACTGAGTAGTCGACCATGCCTTTTGATGAATGGAGAACTTTTGGGAACCCTTGAGACTAACTTCTTAAGCTGAGGAGGCACCCTTAAAAAGTTGATCCGGATAGTGTTTCTACAAGCGGATGCCATAACCTACAACAAAGAAAAAAGATAAATCCCTTGGTCCTTGAAATGGTTAGTGAAAATGATATGGTATGATGTCATGATGTTATGATGTCATGTTCAAACAATTAATCATACACAAACAAAACACGCAGGGCCTTAGGTTTAAGCTTGTATGGAGTTTGTAGGTAAGTACCCTCTTGAAGTTTTAATTGGCTCAACCTGTCCTAAAATAAGTAACCGAGTTGTAGGAGCCTCAATATACTGATCTTTCTCCCAGGCATTGTTTCAGCACAAGCATATGATTTGCAACCGAAATATCTCGAGAGTCCGATCTCAATGAGTGTAGCATCGAGTATCAACCAACTTCAATCTACACCAAAGTCGGCTATCTCGCTACTTTCTAATGGCTAAGTTGTGTCAACTAAGGTTCTACGGTCAATTAGTGCTTTATGACACCATGCAGCAGCCCAACATTCTCCTTGACTTAACTCAAGGGACACCAGCACGAACCAATGTGTGAAACTAACATAGCCATCGCTTCTACCGTCTCGGTATACGCCGTACAACTTTCATGATCTATTGCTACTTACCTAAAATCCCCCCAGATCCGGGTATATGATTTATACAAGAAATAAACCCGAGC
This sequence comes from Vicia faba, assembly GCA_948472305.1. Taxonomy (NCBI): domain Eukaryota; kingdom Viridiplantae; phylum Streptophyta; class Magnoliopsida; order Fabales; family Fabaceae; genus Vicia; species Vicia faba. The sequence goes on from OX451738.1 coordinate 357,421,014, forward strand.
ATATCCCAAAATATAAAGCATACAAGGCAAACAAGTAAAGCAATAAAGGTGATCTAGCTCTTAAGGTAACCCCACTTTTAGTTAGCTCCCCAGCAGAGTCGCCAGTTCTGTAACACGGTGGGAGAACTGACTTTTGGTTTTGCATTTTATCGCAAATATTGCAGATAGTAAGAGTCGCCACCGACTTTTCTTTTATCCAATAAAGGAAAGAGTGAAAAGAACAGGAAATACCTTTGAGAATTTTTCTGAGTTCGAGGGGTAGGTTATGTAAAGGGAAGGTATTAGCATCCTTTTCATTTGTAGTTATCTACAGGCTCTTAATCGCTAGCTCACTTTTTGAAAATTCTTCGTGTTTGTGTGTTTGAAAATGGCTAAGTTCGGTAAACTTTGTAATGATTCTCATATCGTTGAGAATGCATACAAAGTGTTGGTTTTGAAAATATTTTAGAAAAGAGTGTATGTGTGAAAAATGTTTTTGTTTGTGATAAAGAGACTACGAGCTATGAACCTACTCAAAAGTCTTTCGCGTTATTTTCCTCTTCCTTTAGATAGTGATATCCTTCCAGAATTAGTAGGTAGCCCTATCGTTAGATATTTGAGGGAAAGGCGCTGGTCATCGTACAATCATGGAAGGAAACTTGTAGGACGCTTTAGCAATTTTCACAAGGGACTAGTTTCGTTTATCGAGGCAGCATCAAAGGGTCATCGAGGGACTACGATCTTTTAACCGAGGGTCTTTGCTAAAGTGTCCCACGTTCGAGGGACATGACTGTTTTTATCTGAGACAACAAGCAAGGGTCACCCTAGAGGTGTACGTGTGTGAAGTGTGTTGTATTTCAGTTATTTTGTCTTGGATTTATGGTTAGCTATCGTTGCTTTTATATCTTTGCCATACAATCCTATTAAACTAACAATAATAAGGAAAGCAGTAAACTACAGAAATATAAATCTAGACTATTACAGAGCTTCGGGGAAGGGGGTTACAAACCACAAAATGGGGGAAAAAGTAAAGTGAATCCTAATTAATCTATTACATCCCTTAAAAGTTACATAATTATGGAAATAATAATGTGAAAGTAAATAAGCACGCAGAGCGGTAAAGTGAGAAACCGGATAAGAAATTGTTTTCTATCATTTTTGTGAAAAAAAGAAATACTTGTGATTAATCTAAAAAAATTAATTAATTTTACTTAATTAATGAAAAAAAAGAATTTGATTAACTTATGCCTATAAACCTAATTAATTAAATTACTAATTAAACTAAATCATTTTTATTTAATGAAATTTATTAATAAAATAATTAATAACATTAAATAAAATTTCATGAATTTAATTTTTTATTTTAGAAAATATTTTTTGTTTTTATCTTGATAAAATAGAAAATAATAGAAATAAAATAAAGAAGAAAACAAAAAGAAATGAATGGGCCTGAAACAGTAAAAAATGGGGGGGGGAGGGGGGAGGGGTGGAGTCAGAAATCCCTAAGTCCATTTCAAGGAGCCCAGGAGTCTGCGTGAGATCCAGTAAGAATTTCCCTTGAAGGTTCATGGTGAGGGCGTGCATTTGAGGCGCTGGATCTATGCTAATTGAAATCTGATGGTCAAGATGGCAAGATGCATGATGCGCGTATTGGGTGGTTTGCACTGGATCTGCAAGAGAAAAGTGTGGAAACATAACATGCTAGGTGTTGCACCCTAAAATTTGCCCTCTCATTCCTCAAGGCATTTCTCACAAGGATTCTCAAAATTCAAACTTGCACAAGTACAATCGAATTTTCGAGCATCAAGTTAAAAAGGAAACTGTTAAAAAGGGTAAAACAGATAAAAATAATATTTTTAACAAAATTGGAGAAAGAACAAGTTTACTTCGATTCCCCTTGCTTCGATTGGGATATGGTCTCTTTCATGCCTCCTTCGATACATCCTTTATGCCTCCTTCGATCCACAAGGAAATAACCTTCTGCATGTAAGCTTCACATGGTTCACAATGCAATAGTGGTCTGCATGCTTGCTTCAATTGGACGTCTGATGCCTGCATTGATTGGACAAATAATTCTTTCCATGTTTGCTTTGATTCACAAAGTAATGGCTGGCTGCATATAGCCTTCGATTGAGCAGTAGTTTCCTTCTTGCATGCTCCAAAGCAAGAGGCTCCCACCAGGCCAGCAGGCACAAGGCAAAGAAACCCCTTGTGGCCTCTTTCGATTCAAAGAGGAAAAAGCCTCCTATTGATGTCCTTCAATTCAGGAGGCAAAAGCCACTTTTCTGGGTTTCTTTGATTGCGACCTTTACCCCCTGCATACATTCTTCGTATGGGGCGTGGGGTTTCCTTCAAATACAAGATCTGCATGCATTCTTCATTTGGGGCGTGTGGCCCCCTTCAATACAAAGTTTTGGTTACACCTTTCGTTTGCGCATGTGGCTCCCTTCATGCATTCTTTCATTTGAGCAAAGGCTACTTGCATATTTTTCTTGGAGTCATAAAGAAATAACCTCATAAAGCTTTCCTTTGATTCAGAGGCCATTTTCCCTTTGCATGATTCCTTTGACTCACAAAAAAACCAAGACTCCTTTCAGGCCAGTGTGCACAAGGAAAAAAGCTCCCCCATGGCTGGAATTCACAAGGCAATGGCGCCCACAAAGCATTGGCCACTTTCATACTAGTTTCAACTGGGCAGTATCTCCCTTGGAAATAGTTTGCTTCAACACACAGTTTCTACACTATGACACATAGCTATTGTCTCGTTCGAAAGATGTACCATGGTGGCACATTCGAAGGACTTGCCAGACATACCTAGATGTCCCAATCGAATGATATATTTTGGTGATCCATTCTAGAGGCATGCATTTGGTCCATTCGAAGGAACATACAAAAGGCCTATTCGAAATACACCTATTTGGGGCCCTTCAAAGGATACACATATGAGCCATTCGAAGAGAACTTTGACTTGAAAAGAAATGTTGTTGTCTGAAAAGGAGTCTAGTCGAAGGATAGGGCTAGGGGGTCAAAACAAATGGTTGAGATATCCAAAGATACTTGCTGACCAGAGTCTCATGCGCTGCCAAGTTCAGGCCTGATACATTGGCCATAACACTCCAAAACTGCTGCACAGTAGTCCTGCAACACTGCCCTTATTCTTGCACCAATTTGGCATACGAATGCTGCCCCTCGAAAGCTATAAGAATAACATGCCTTTTTTGTTTAAATTTCTTTTGTTTTCCCTCCTAAAACATCATCCAACATCACCTATAAATATGAGCCTCCACCACATATCTTAGGGGCCCCTGGATAGTTGTAAGAAAACTTTGGTTGTGAGAAATTTCTCAAAACTCTCAAACACCATCCAACGTTTTTTTCTTTCAAATATCCCTAACACTCCTAAAAAACTCATACCCCTTCATGCACTAAGTGAACCCTTAGATTCAATCCTCTAGTGGCCAGATAACTAACCTTCAACCCATTCCCCCAACCACAATATAATAATCTTTTGATTCACTCCCTTACATGTTATAGAGTAACCTTCGATTCACTCACATATCCTCCTTCGATTCAGTGATTGCTCAAACAAGGTAGTAATTGAACTAGCCTTGGGAAGACCCCAACGAACTTCCATTCACCACCAAGGAAGTCACTTGAAGTTTCCTTCGATTTAAGCGCTTCAAGAGGTAAGTTCTCTCTAAACTTGGAATTATTTCATTTAAATATCATGTGTACATGCCAATAAAGAGAAGACGTAGATATTTCATCTAGGGAGTTTGACCATGCTGTAACCTTTGATCCTGACTGCCTATATGTTGAAAGTTTCAACCCTGACTAGTTATACTTTGGATTTTGAGACCCAATAATCTTGTGCTAACCCCTGTCCTATAGATTTCGAAAGTTACACTTGGATGTTGCATGTTTAAAAGTTTAAAACAGGTTCTCTATATCCTTCGATTGGCTAAGTACTCTAGCCTTTCGAATCTCAACCTGAGGGCCTAGCATTCTTGCAGTCGAAGAAGGCAGCAAGGGGCTTGAGGCAAAGAGTGTACCTCACGTTGACTCCAGGCCCCAATCGAAAGAAGCAGGAAAAGGATGAAATCGAAAGGGGTGACCTCACTGATTCCAGGCCCAAATCGAAGGAAGCCAAAAAGGCCAGAACCGGAGGGTGTCTCTCCCTAGATCAAAAAGCTCATTTTTCTTCCTTTTATTTTTGTTTTGTCTTTATATTTTCTTGATATTCAATATGGTTGTAATAATGTAGGATTTATTTTCTGCATTTTTTATTACTTTTGTACAAATGTTAGTAATTAGGATGTATGGCAAGATAAAACCAACAAGTAGATTACCCTAATTAAAGACTAAATGCATGCAAGTCAAACGCATTATTCAAACACATGCACCCCTAGGGTAATCTCACTTATTGCCTCAGAAAAATAGTCATGTTCCTCGAATATGGGCATTTTAGCAAAGACCCTCGATAAAAGATCGTATTCCCTTGATGACCCTCGATGTTGCCTTCGGTAAATGATCTAGTCCCTAAACAAAAATTTCTAAAATGTCTCATAGGTTGCCTTTTATGACTATACAAACATCCCACGTCCACCCCTTCACATCCAATGATGGGGCTTCTTACCAAATCAATGGTAAGATAGCAATATCTAAAGGAGGAGGAAAATAACATACACCTTTTGAGTAGGTAGGATGCTGTTGTACCCTAATTTTTTCCCCTAAGATCCTTTCATCATACCATGTTGATTCATTCACAATAAGATCACACTAGGATTCTTGGTTCCCCACCCTATATGTAGCTTTTCCCTTTTGAGGAATCACCAAGAACCTTGACTTATGTTCTTTTGTGAACATGAATATTGTTTTTGTCTTGATTTCTTCTTCCAACTAAATAAAATGAAATGTTGGTTTGTCTTGCTTGTTATCCATGTAGGTAAAGGCAATGGGATTTAACAAGTTACCCCATGGGTTCATGAGTTTATTTCCATGCCCTAGTCAATAAAGCTTGAGAAGTTCAAACCTCACCATTGGCTTGGTTTTGGAAGAATTGGCATGGCAAGGTTGTTTTGGTTCATCACATTTCAAGGTTATCAAATTTGGTTGAAAAGCACAAGGGGTTGATTGAAGAAGTTGTCATGCTTGGATAAGGCTTTGTTCCATTTGGTCACAAGTGCATATTTCTCTCAATGTTCAAGATATGGAAGTGGTTTTGGTGGCTATGAGTTCTCATTATCATCCTCAACAACTTCTATTTACAAATCATGTGTGTTGGTATAAGAAGTTTGTTCAAAATTGTCAATGTTCCTCAAAGCATTCTCTTGATCTAAGGAGCTAGGGTTTTAAACTTCAAAGGAATATATCTTGCTCATATCTTGGTATTTTTGAGTGATTACAAATACATCTTTCTCTTTAATGGTTTATTAACAAATCACTTTAAAAGTTTCAAGGAGTTGTCATGAGGAAGAGACTCAATGAGGAAGAAAGATTACAAGTCCTCCAGATGAATCTTCAATTTTCCATGTGTGACTTCAAATGATCATAACTTGGTCAATTTTTATCATCTTGAGCCCATTATTTTTCCATAATGATCTTGAAGGCATGAACTTTATGCCTTCTTTTATGTGAAAAGTGAGAAAATGGATGGAAGTTGCCTTAAGGATGCAAAAGATTATAGGTCATTACATGATTTTTTGCATACTTCAACAATTAATAACTCTCTCAATTTTTGGAGATTTTGAATGGATTAAGTTTCAAAATGTCATTCAAGAGATCTACTTCATGCCATCTTTTTTGGTCAAGAGAAAATTCCAAGTGGAAGGCCATGTTTGGATGCAAGACATTATAGGTCATTTTTGAAGAAGAACTTAAAATATTTCTAAGTATGGAAAGTCAATTCTTTTTTTCCAACTTTGACTCAACACAACTTTCAGCTCAAGAATCCATTTGATTCCATTATTTTTCCATCGCAAAGCTTGTAACCTCATCTTTCTAAAGCATCAAGAATCATGCCTTAAGACCCCTTGAGCTAAGAATGCCATTGTTTCAAAAGTGGTAACTTGGAATTGAAGTTTCATTGCAAGTCATAATTTGAATTTCATGTTACAACCTCTGAACCTCAAATTAGCACGTGTTTTGGATCTAAACATGATTATCCAACTTTCCCAAGTGGATTAGTGCATCAAAACGCGTGTTTTGGATGAGTTTTGACAAAAGAGAAGTCACATTTTCTTCATGATGCAGACCCACGCGAATTCCCTCCAAATTGCATCATTCACCCTTCCTTTTGATCCCATTTTCTTCTCCTATAAATACATGAGCAATCCCACTCATTTTCTCAATCTTGGATAGCCAGAATCACCCTGCCAAAATTGTTCCACAACTCAGAATTCAGTAACTTCAAAATCCATTCTCAGGCCTTTTTCAATCCAATTTTTCCATCAATTCACCTTCCTTGATCTTCCCTGAAGCTGACCATATAATTACATTCAAGAATCGTGCCTTATACTGCTCCATAGAAGTCCAGTTTCAGAGCTCTGCAACTCAACTTTAATAGGTAGATTCCTTCATCAATTCTTCAAAACTCTGATATCATTGTGTTGCTCCCATTGCTCTGGTTCTAGTCACAACACTTACCTTCTACTGGAAACACGTTTTGACCATGAAACTTCAAATCCCTTTTCAAAACTTTCCTTCCAAATTGCTTGAGCTACAGTTTATATAAATTTGGCACGAGGGTGTGGTTGTCTTCGTCTTGAAGAGACGAAGCAAACAACATAGGTCTTAGCTTCTGATTTTACAGTTTGAGAGACCTGCAAATCACGTTGGCTGGAGGTTGAAGATGACCTACGTGTCATCTTTCAACCAATGATGGCACGCCACTTGTTATTTTTGAAAATCTGATTTATATTTAATTCTGTACTTTATTCACTAATGACCATGATATGCACAGCGCGCCAGATCCCTTGGACTTGATTACTAATGCGTTTTGACTCTCATCCAATGGTCCACATATTTTTACTTTTATTTTCTTTTTCTGATTTTTATATTTTAATTGTTTTAAATTTCAAAAAATCATAGAAAATTCATTTGAAGTCCAAAAAATTTGAAAAAATTATGAAAAAATATATTGATTATTCTCTTTTTGATTTTTATTTTTTCACAATTTAATTTTGTGTTTTGATATGTTTTATAAATTTACACTTTATTTGAATTATTTTAAATGTTTAAAAACACTTTTATACATTTTTAAATTTTGAAAAAATTATGGAGTAATCCAATGATATTGTGACAAATATTGGTCACCTAATTTTATTTTTGTTTCTGACCTTACTATTTTTTTATCATTTTTTGTTTATTTTACCCATTTCTTTTAATTTTAAAAATAGTTTCTGACTTTAAAAAATTACCAAAAAAATTTGTAAAATTATTTGAGCCTCTTTCTGATTTTTCTATGGTCTTACTTTTTATTTCTTGATTAATTTGAACATAGTTGATATTTTTCTCTTTATTTTCTATTTTTAAATATTATTTTTAAACCCTTTTGTATATATTAAAATGTAATATTATTTTGTGACTATTTTCTGGTTGATCTTGGGTTAAGTTTTGGATCATGAACTTTATTAACATCATTGGATCCATAGTGTTGAGTTTAACTCCATAAAAATGGATGAATGATTTTTATAATAGTTTGATTAAATTTAATTCAAAAGTGGTTTGTATATTCACTCACATCCCTCTTCATCTCATCCCATTCTTATTGCACTAAATGTTATTGGAGCATGATCTCTATATCATGTCTCAGAATAAATGGTGCATAGATTGCTATTGATCAGCCTCAAAAATAGGTGCGACTTCTATATAAGTCCACTTACGATTGCTTAACATACCGCTAAATTTTATCCCGATTCGAATAAATGATCATTCGTGGCTCAAACTTATGTTTGCAAGCCCAAGTATGTTAATTTGATCTCTTTGATCCAATAACCTTGAGATTCATTGTGTGGAGGCTTTGGTTCTACCAATCCTCTAATGGATCTACAACACCTTTGGTCAACACGGATCACTTAAACATCATTGATTATTAAATGGCACTTGTGAGAATTCCAAATGGATGATATACTTGACAAAAAGCAAATGCAACTTGTTGTGTGGAGGCTTTGGTTCTACCAATCCTCTAATGAGTTCCAAATGAAAGCTTCAAGATGGTCATCCAACTAACCACTAATTATTTACTTGTTTTACGTTATTCTTTTATTTTTTTTATGCTTTATGTACCATTTACTTTTAGCATTTACATTTCATGCCATTTTCATCTTTGCTCATTTGAGCATTTACTTTCTTGTCATTTTTAATTTTCTCACTTGAGCTTATCTTTTTTTTAAGATACTTAATAATCAATATAAACCATAAAAATATTTAATGGTACTTGAACTATTTGGATACTATCCTTGGCATTATGGAGCATGGTACTTTTTCTTGGACTTAGGATTAGAAACCTTGGCCTATCTTGGGAGACCTTGTGATCTTATCTGATTATTTTGTCTGGAGTTCTTAAGGTTTACCTCAAGACATTGGGTTGCTTGTTTGTTTTTTATGTGCAGGTTTTTGTGATTACACCCTTTGTTTGTAATCTGGAATTCACCTGTATACAGCCGTTACTCTGTCCAATTTTTGTGAAGACTTAATATACTTGAAGTTTGGTTCTCTCAAGAGGTCAATTATTTTTTGCTTGATTGGTTTTCAATCCAAGGAATGGGAATTCTATCTTGGCTCATAATGTCAAGTATTGGCTTCTTGTTGGTTAGATGGTTCTTATCTCTAATTTTCACCTTATGCTTTAGGATAGTCCCTTCTTCTCCTCCCATCTTCTTTAATTTAAAAAATCTTCTTCCTCCTTTTGAAAACTCTTCTTGTTTTTAAACTTGAACCACTTTCATAATAAACTTGGACTTATGTCCATGCATTTTCAAAACATTTTCATAAATAAACTCCAATCGACTTAATAATACCTTGACATTTTTTGTGAGAAGACTAAAAGTCAATCAATCTGATTTCAAACCATTTTGCCACTTTGGCTTTTATCTTTAAACTTTTCTCAAAAGATTGAACTCTTGTCAATCTTTGTAGTGATGCAAACAACTATACTTCTACAATATATAGTGAAGAGAGATATTTTCCACTTGGGTGTTGAGTGAGGCATTGTTGATTTTAAGATCCAGGCCATATCCTCCACTTTGAGATGACGCAAATTATCCTTTCTCATAATTGTGGGTAGTAGGTATGTTTTCCACACGGACAATGACGATGATGTTTTATCTCATAAAATTAACATACACATTTGTGTTTTAAATTTTTAAAAGAGGAACTACGTGTACCCTGATCCCCTATTGCACGAAAATATGGTACGTAGGCACTAAAGGTTCGCAACCGCGGCGGGTGCAAAAATTATAAAATATATATATTTCTTTTCTCACCTCCACCATCCATTTTTATACAACATTTTTCATAGCCAAATATACAAATTTCACAAAGAGGTTCCCGCGGAGTACGATATATGTTTAAGGTGCTAATACCTTCCCTTTGCATAACCAACCCCCTTACCTTGAATCTTTCCCCTTCTTTTTGGGTTATTTTCTCTTTTACCATACCTTTGGAAACAATAAAGCGCAGTGGCGATTTTGATTTTGATTTGTATAAGTCAAGTCAATCCAATGGCTTAGTCTTAAAACATTTCAACCGCTACAGAAAAATGGCAACTTCACTGGGGAAAGATTAACCTCTTGCTGGTCCATCCCTAAGTGGGTTGAGCCTATATTTCTTTATATCTTTATATGTGATATTGTTTGTTATATGTTATATGTTGTATATATATATATATGTTTGCCTGGATTTTCCTGGTTTTCAGGATGCTTGGTGATTACTCATAAGTCCTATACCCGGTGTGATACAGTGGCAGAACCGACTGTTAATACTGGTTTGCATTTTGTATTCGCAAATGTCGCGGTAAGCAAGAGTCGCCATCGACTTTTATTTTATCCAATTAGGAAAAGGAAAAAGAACAGAAAAAAAACCTTTTTTCGAGAATATTTCTGAGTACGGGGGGTAGATTATAGAAAGGGAAGGTGTTAGCACCCTTTCCATCTGTGGTTTTCCACGGGCTCTTAGGTACTTGCTCGTTTTGAAATTTCTTGTGTGTGTTTGTTTTGAAAAGGTTTTACTTCGTGATAACTCTTGTATCAGTCATCAAGAGTGTGCCGAAGTTTGTTTCAAAAATTGTTTTGAAAAGTGTCTGTGTGAAAAAAAAGTTTGTTTGAGCAAGTACGTAGGAACTAATCTACCTACTCGAAAAAAGGTCTGTTCGTTTTCCTTTAGACAGCACTATCCTATTATTAAGGAATATGTAGCACCGTCATTGGAGTTTTAAGGGACGTTTGAAGGGGACAAATACAATCACTAAAGCAATGACTAGGAAACCTTAATAATTACCTTAAAGTCCCAAAGATCTTTCTGAGGCAACATTCGAATGGGTCATTTTTAATCTTTTAGATTGGAGGGAAACCACTAAAATTACCTAGGCTTAGTGACTGTTTACCGAAGGAAACCAAAGTGAGGCAAACCCTAGAAGTGCGAGTGTACAAAAGTGTTTGATTTCAGCTATTTATCTTATAATTTAGTGATCTAGGATTGATTCATTAGTCATACACGCCTAAGTTGCTAACCATTATATACAGGCATATAAAATATAAGAGTGAGAAAATAACAGTCCTACGCTATTACGAGACTTTTGCAGATACATGATTGTTTTGACTGAAAATACTGCGAAATTTAAACCCTAATTACTATTACAAACTCGGAGCATTTACAAATAATAATAAAAAGAAAAAATTAAGAGCGCGCGACAATTTAGATGCTAGAAATGATTAGCCGACCTAGAAATCTAAATTGCAAAAATATTTATTTTTTGAGGAAAAATTAAGTTAAATATAGAATTAAACCCTAAATCTAGTTATTTTAATTATAATAGGAAAACATTAAATTACCCTAATTTAATTAAACTAATTAATTAATAAAATATTTTTTACAAAAAAAAAAAGATTTTTGATGTTTTTTTATGATCTTTGATTAAATAAAAGAAGATTTATTTTTGGTGTTATTAAAAAATATAATTAATAAATAATAAGAAAAAAGAAAATAAAAAAAGTAAGAATCTGGGCTTGTATGAGAAGCAAATGGGGGGTGCCTTTCTGAATTTGTCCAGGCCCAAAGAGCTGAGCCCAGCCAGCGCGCCTGATTCTGTGTGTCGGTCTCCTGATGATCCATGGTACGTCTGTGCATATGGGACGTTGGATCTGGATGTGATGAGATCTGATGATGATAAATTTGAGGTGTATGGTGATCTCTTGGAGGTGAAGCGCATGGGATCTGAAAGGTGATATTTGGAAAACAAGAAAAATTTCTGGACCTGGGATCGAACCCAGGTCCTCCCACTTACACACATGCTTCGTTGCCAGTTGCGTTAGGATGTTAACTTGTTAATATAACAACAACAATATGCCTTATATGAAAATAAGTGATTAGCTGGAAACTTAAAAAAAGGTCCACGCTTATTCAAAACAACCGATGGGATCAAGCCACATATCTTCTTCTTACTTCCTCCGTCGTGTTAGATAACAACCTTTTACCTACGAATGATACTCGTAGCTACAACCCTATGTCATTCAAAAATCAAATACAGGCAATATAAATTTCAATGGAGACCATGAATCAACTGGGCATGAAGCCCTGAACGTCATGGTACTCATATTCAGCCCTAATTTCTCCTATACTAAAAGACCCCAAAATGGAGCTTGAAACCCTAGGAATGGCATCTTTTGATTCCTGCACCTATACTCAAATTAAACAATCCAGATACGTTGCATACATGATGATAAACATGAATATGTATTTAGAACATGTTTATGATGCCAAAATTAATGAAAACGATATTTAAAAAAATAGCAAACCGTGAGGCTTGATGAGTGTGTTTCTGGACGTTTCAGGCTTCGAGGATGCTTGCTACTGCTTCAATGATCACCCAGGAATACAATTTGACCTTCAGCACGCTTTGAAATGGTCTATGGAAAGAGATAGCACCTGCACTTTTTTACGAAAAATTTGGAATTTGTTTCTTGCTTTTGAGGCAGCTGCGCGGCTTTCAATCCCTCTCCTAGGGTTCATAATGATCTTGTATATGTATGGAATCAAATTAGGTCATTTGTTTTGGAAATAATCCAAGATATGGATGTGTTTCCAATTTGCTTCCATTCTTTCCAATTATGGAGATTCTCTCCTTTCATGGCATGGCACGATTTTGCTTGACTTTTGATAGCATAGGAGATCTTCATTCAATGCAAAAGATATCCCAAAAACAAATTATGTGATTTGTTTTGATTTTATTTGATTTTATTTCAATTTTAAATAAATTAAATCACAATGAATCAAATAAATAAGTGAATGAGGCATTTAGTGGTTCATGGGTCATGGACCATGTCCTTAACAAGATACAATCCTAAAATGCTAGGCCCTTTTGGCAAAAAATGCATTTTTGAGCACATTTGGCTTTTGGCAATTTTCCAAAAATGGTCAACTTTGACAATACATAACTATTCCAATTTTAAACCTAGAGATGTGTTCTTTGACTTTTTATAAAGCTTATGATGTCCCCTAAACAACCATTTTGGTCTCATCTCAATTGGGTTTTCCATGTTCATGTAAGAAGCTTTGACCCAAAAAGTGTTTTTGTTGACTTTTCAAAAGAACCTATAATGTAGAAATTCACATCTTTTGATGAGTGCATATTTTGAACTTGTGGAATGAATATGAGTTTTAGGGAATTGCATCCTCTTCAAAATGAGCCTTGGATGGAAAATTTTCGATAAAGTATGAAGAAGTTATGCTTGGTCAAAGTTTGGTTGACTTTTCTTAAGAAACCCTAATTTAGCAACTTTTGGGTTTTGATGAATTTGGGGCATTCCTTGAGGAATCATGATCAACCCTTGATCAAATGATGGATATAACTTCAAAATCTTGATGTTGACCAAAAATCTTGAAGTTTGACTGTATGTGTGCCACAGTTGACTTTTGATCTAATACAGTCGATTCTTAAGCATCTGAGCAGTTGATTGAGCAAACTTCTTGTGCAAGGCTTGAAATTTGACATGGAGGGTATTGAGAACATATAAGGACCATGTAAATCATTTGGGGCCCTTGGAACTCAAACATCTTGATAAAAATGGAAACCCTAGTTTAAGGCTCATTGTCTTAGGAGGAGGATTTGTCTGGTCAATCCTTAGACATCCTTGGGAAAATTGAGGACCTCAATGAGCATGTGTTGAGTAAAATGAGAGGGAAAATTTTAGGGTGCAACAGCTGCCCCTGTTCAATCTTCTTAAACCTGAGGATGTAGATTGGCTTGTATGCCTTTCGTGATCTGAAGGTGGAAGATGATTGAACACTAGAGTGCCCAGAAATTTGCACTCGTATGAAGTGAGTGTCAATCGGTGGTATTGGGAATGGGCTTACAGATTCCATTTGGAAAGCAACGAAGAGTTGTCGGGGATGGTCTTAAAGATGCCATCCAGAGAAAATATTGGTCGCATAAGAGATTCCTTTGCGAGAATTCCCGTATTAGCTAGTGAGAAGGACTTCGTCGGGGCATGTTGACTTAAGTCTGGGGCAGTAGAGTATAGGAGCTTCGGTTGTCCATTACTCTATTGGGGAGTTAACTCCCGATTGATGAGGTGGAAGTAAGCTGTATATCTGGTCAGGGTCCAGGTTACACAACGACTTACCGGGGAAGCGTGAAATTGATCGTATCTTATCGGGTCCAAGTCTTACAACGTTGTAAACTGTTGTCTAGAGATATGAGAGAAGGAACCTGGATAGTAGGGTTGATTCGAGATGAAAGCCTGGATAGTATGGCTATGAGAAGGAACCTGGGTCGTAGGGTTACTTCGAAATGAGAGCTTAGATAGTAGGGATATGAAAAGGAACCTAGGTCGTAGGGTTATTTTGAAATGATAGCCTGGATTGTAGGGCTATGAGAAGGAACCTGGATAGTAGGGTTACTTCGAAATGAAAGCATGGATAATAGGGCTATGAGAAGGAACCCGGGTCGTAGGGTTACTTCGAAATGAGAGCCTGGATAGTAGGGCTATGAGAAGGAACCTGAGTCATAGGGTTACTTCGAAATGAAAGCCTGGATAGTAGGGCTATGAGAAAGAACCTGGAAAGTAGGGTTACTTCGAAATGAAAGCCTGGATAGTAGTGCTATGAGAAGGAACCTGGGTCATAGGGTTACTTCGAAATGAGAGCCTGGATAGTAGGGCTGCTTCGGAATGAAAGGCTGGGTAGTAGGGTTGTCTCATTTGATTGCGTATATTAGTTGACCCGTTTGGTTTCGAGAACTGATTTTCTGTTAGTTGTCTGCAGATATGACATGTATAGCTTCGCAGATTTAATCTTGAATTGTTGGAATTGTTGATGATAACCATCTTTCCTGAAAAGGTACAAGATTAATTATATGCGATGCATGAGATGCATTGTGTGATGATGTTCTCAAAATAAATGAGATTATGCTGTATGCAATATGTATGCGCATGTCATGATGTATGCACATGAAATTTTATTGTGACATATCCAAGTCTGGGAAAATAAATCCCTGACTATTGCTGGAGAATATAACATTCCTGACTGTGGTAGAGGATTATGATCCTTCTACTTCCGTCGGGGATGGTGAATGGAGACGACTATGCTATAGATTCGCTCCTTGTTTGTGAATATTCTGTCGAGGAGAGACTCTGCTTGATAATAACTCTGCAGGGAAATAACTCTGTTGGAGGATGAACTTCCGTATCTGAAGGAATAAACTCTGTCGGGGATTGAGTTTTTGTGTCCAGAGAAATAAACTCTGCTTGGGAGATAAAAATTTACTGATTCACTCGCGACTATGAAATTCGGATGGGGAACATACGTCAGGTTTTTTGAATGACCCTGGCTGGGGAGGTTATTTCCTGTTTTGGAAAAGGCTGACGTCAATGCCTTTGAAAGCTTTTACTTTGTGGGGAGTACTGATATAATGATATCGCATGTACTGATGACTGTGTTCCAAAGCCGTCTCTGCCTCGGTACCTGGTGGACAGAGTAACTCTCGGGTTTGACATTCTTTTAGTTTTTTTACTCCTGTTTCTTAAGTTACGAGCAATTGTCTTTCTATTTCCTATGTAAATATTTGTGAACAACAATTATATTCAAATGCACATGTCAAGAATAACTCATTGGACGTTCTCGCAAAACTAAACAGAAAAAGGGAAAACAAACACTTTTGTGTGTAAGAATGACTTGTATTAATTTTGAAGGTGGCCTATAACAGGCGTTTTTGTACACGGAGGCTGACGTTCTAGTAAGAGAACACCGCCGTAAGAATAGAAGCTATACATAATTGTGTGAAAGTAAAACAGCTATGTGAAACGATCCCATTGAGTTCCAACTCCGCTATTGCCCCTATGTCTTCGAGCGTATCATTACTTTGCTACTTGGCCGAAGGTTAATTAAATTGATTGGTGTCGTCCGAGCTTGATAATTGATACCGAAGTCTGGTCGCAAGATGATCCAATGAGACATAGTGATACGCTTTATATCCCTAACTTTTTCCTGGACCGCCCTTTCGGGTTTTCAGTCCACCGGGATACCCTTTTTTTCCCAAGCCGCCTTTTCAGGTTTTCGACTTGCCGGGTGTATAGATTTTTTTCATTTTCATCCCTTATTTTTGCCCGAACCCTTTTGGTTCGCCGGGAAGCCCTTATTTTGCCTAGGCCAATCAACCTAGCGGGTCTTTTAATTAGGCGTAGTATCTTTTCACTATGTCTGCATTGGCATGGTGAGGAAGGTCGTCACCATCCATGGTGGTTAGAATCATAGCTCCACCTGAGAAAATGTTCTTAACCACAAATGGCCCTTCGTACGTGGGGGTCCATTTGCCCCTGGGATTACCTTGCGGCAGTATGATGCGCTTGATCACTAGATCCCCGACTTGATATTCTTGACGTCTGACTTTCTTGTTAAAAGCCTTGATCATTCTCTTTTGATACGTCTGACCATGAAAGATAGCAGTAAGTCTCTTCTTATCGATTAGATTTAGCTGATCAAGTCGAGTTTGGATCCATTCGTCTTCATTCAAACCCGCATCCTTCATAATCCTGAGAGAAGGTATCCAGACTTTGATGGATAGGACTGCCTCCATGCCATATACTAGAGAGTAGGGTGTTGCCCCTGTCGACGTCCGCATTGAGGTACGGTATCCATGAAGAGCAAATGGTAACATCTCATGCCAATATTTATACGTCACTGTCATCTTCTGTACAATTTTCTTGATGTTCTTGTTAGCTGCTTCAACAGCGCCATTCATCTTCAGTCGGTAGGCAGAAGAGTTATGATGCTGTATCTTGAACTGCTTGCAGAGCTTAGTGATCATCGTGTTATTGAGATTTGTACCATTGTCCATAATAATTCTCTCTGGCACGCCATACCGACATATCAAGTTATGCCTGATAAACCGCGCAACAACGTTCTTGGTCACAATAGCAAAATAGGCCGCCTCAACCCACTTTGTGAAATAATCAATAGCCACTAGAATGAAGAAATGCCCATTGGAGGCGGTAGGTCTGATTTCTCCGATCATGTCAATGCTCCACATTTCAAAGGGCCAAGGAGTCGTCAAGACATTAAGAGGAACCAGAGGCACATGCACCTTAACAGCATAGATTTGGAACTTATGACAGGTTCGAGAGTGCTGATAACAATCCGCTTCCATAGTGGACCAATAGTATCCCGCCCGTAGGATCTTCTTAGCCATGGTATGTCCACTTGAATGGGTTCCAAAGGTACCTTCATGTAAATCCGCCATGATTCTCTCTGCTTCACCATTGTCTACACACCGCATTAAGGTAGAGTCATGGTTGTGCTTGTAAAGAATTCCATTACTGAGGAAGAACTTTGCAGCGAACCTTCTCAGAAACTTCTTGTCGTTGACAGATGCTCCCTCGGGATACTCCTAAACCTCGAGATACCTCTTTACTTCATGAAACCAGGGTTTATCTTCTACCTCTTCAGTCTCAATCTCACAGCAGTTTATTGGTTCATCCAACCTCTCAATGGTGATTCGAGGTGCTTCGTTGTCCCACCTGACTTTGAACATAAAAGACATGGTAGCTAACGCGTCCGCTAACTGATTCTCTTTTCGTGGGAAATGTTCAAAGGTGATCTCTTCAAAATGCGGCAGCAGTGTCAGTACATACTCTTTGTAAGGAATAAGGTTCGGGTGCTTCGTATCCCACTCGACTTTGATCTGACTTATCACCAAAGCGGAATCCTCGAATACACTCAAGAACTTGATCCTTAGGTCGATAGCGGCTTTGAGACCTAGGATGCAGGCTTCATACTCTACCATGTTGTTAGTGCAGTTGAAACATAGTTGGGCGGTGAAAGGAGTATGACAGCCTTCCAGAGATATGATTACGGCACCGACGCCATTACCAAGTGCATTTGAAGCTCCATCAAAATACATAGACCATCAGGATCCTTTCTCAGGTCCTTCATCCGGTTCAGGTTCTTCATAGTCGGTTACCAACATGATATTCTCATCCGGGAACTCAAAATTCATGGACTGGTAGTCGTCTACATCCTGATGTGCCAAATGATCCGCTAACACACTTCCCTTGATTGCCTTATGGGTTGTATATTGTATATCGTATTCGGTTAAGATCATTTGCCACCTTGCTATCCTTCCGAAGAGAGCGGGCTTCTCAAAAATGTACTTGATCGGATCTAACTTCGATATTAACAAGGTAGTGTGGGTCAACATATACTGTCTTAGTCGGCGAGCAGCCCATGCCAAAGTGCAACAAGTTTTATCGAGCAATGGGTATCTTGTCTCACAGTCGGTAAACTTTTTGCTAAGGTAGTATATTCTGTGCTCTTTTCGACCAGACTCATCATGTTGCCTCATCATACACCCCATTGAATTGTCTAGCACTGTTAGGTACAAAATTAAAGGTCTTCCTTCAATCGGGGGAATCAGAATTGGTGGTTCTTGAAGGTATTCCTTGATTCTTTCGAAAGCGGTTTGGCATTCATCATTACACTTTACTACTTGATCTTTCTTTAGAAGCTTGAAGATTGGCTCACAAGTAGCAGACATATGTGAAATGAACCTGGCGATATAATTCAAGCTTCCCAAGAAACCTCTAACTTCCTTCTCTGTACGGGGAACCAGCATCTCTTGTATGGCTTTTACCTTCGTAGGGTCTACCTGAATACCCTTGTCACTGACAATGAACCCCAGAAGCTTACCAGACCTTACCCCGAAGGTGCACTTGTTTGGATTCAACCTCAACTTGTATATCTTCAACCTGTCAAACAATTTTTGCAGATGATCAAGGTGCTCTTCTTCGGTTTGAGACCTGGAGATCACATCATCCACATAAACCTCTATCTCATGGTGAATCATGTCATGGAACAAAGTGACCATGGCGTGCTGATAAGTTTCCCCAGCATTCTTCAACCCGAAAGGTATCACCTTGTAACAGAAAGTGCCCCACTGTGTAACGAAGGTTGTCTTCTCCATGTCTTCAGGAGCCATCTTGATCTAGTTATAGCCATAGAAACCATCCGTGAAGGAGAAGATCTTGTGTTGCATGGTGTTATCAACCAAAAAGTCAATGTGCGACAGTGGGAAGTCATCCTTGGGACTTTCCCTGTTCAGATCTCTGTAGTCCACAAACATCCGTACCTTACCATCCTTCTTAGGTACTAGGACGACATTAGCAACCCATTATGGGTAGGAAGTGACAGCTAGGAACCCAATGTTGAACTGCTTCATAACCTCTGCCTTAATCTTCTCTGACATTTCAGGGCGCATACGACGGACCTTCTGTTTAACCGGAGGACAGTCTTATTTGGTCGGCAGACGATGAACCATAATATCAGTGTCTAAACCTGGCATGTCTTCATATGACCAGGAAAAGATCTCAACATAGTCGTGCAACATCTGTATAAACCTCTATTTGACGCTAAGCTCCAGATTTGCACCTATTTTAACCTCTTTTCTGTCTTCCTCAGTACCCAAGTTCACTGTCTCAATTGGCTCTTTGTGAGGTTGTATGGCCCTGTCTTCCTACTGTAGTAGTCTAGCAAGCTCCCCAGGCACCTCACAATCTTCCTCACCTTCGTCCTCAGCTTGGTTGATCGGATTTTCGAAGTCATAATGAGCAGTAGCAAAACTATTATCAATGGGATCCAGAATGGATGTGGATCTGCAGTTTGATACGTGAGTGTGTGTAAGAGCATAGTTGTATTTTAAAAAGCAGGAAAGAAAAGATAGAGAGCGCAAAATTTGTATGCAAGAACGTCCAATGCTTTATTGATGACATGTAAAGATAACATATAATAGCCCTCACAAATAGAATCGTTGTGTCCCGGGAAAGACACAAGGCCATAAAGTTTAAATTGTTTATTACAAGCTCAAAAAACAAATAAGACAATTACTGCGGAATGAAAGAAATTGGTATAAAATCTCTGGTCTTCCAATTACTAAGTCCACCGTTGGTAGTCGGGTAGATCCAGCTGTCAATTACACAATTTTCCTTGCTGTCTTCAATGGCGTTAACCCCACGATTGCTGATGCGTAGGGGAGGTCCTCCAGCCCGAGCACGTTGAATAGCACTTTGAGCCCCTTCTTCAACTACGACCCTGGCGTCCTTGAGAGAAGCCATCTTCAAAGGAGGTTTGTTGTTAGTAGTAGTTTTAGTCGATGCCAAGATCTGAGGGACCTCTTCGAAGTTCTGACAAGGAGTTTCTATGAATTCCCCATCCATCTCCATGTACCGGAAGTGTGATACGGTGGGAGAACTGACTTGGGATTTGCGTTTTTTTTTGCACTTGTTCGGTTTAGCAAGAGTCACCACCGACTTTTTATTTTATCCTAAGGAAAGGTCAAAAAGCACAGGAAAGACCTTTGAGATGTTTTCGTGGGTTCGGGGGGTAGATTATGAAAAGGGAAGGTGCTAGCACCCTTTTCATCCATGGTTATCCATGGGCTCTTAGTTACTTGTTTTAGATCACTTGCCTTTGCTTTTCAATTGTTTGAAATGGTGCTTTGTGTGTGTGGTTTTGAAAATGTTTTGAAAAAGATGCCTTGTCTAGGCAACCTTTGTAATGACTCTTGTTTGAGTATATACAAAGGTGTGTGTCTTTTTGAAAAGATAATCCAATGTTTTAAAATTGTTTTTGAAGTTGTGTTGTGAAGTGTGTTTGAAAAATGGTAAGGATGTTTTGCAAGATTTCTGATCAAGTAACTAAGATTTGTCTACCCTATTTTACTCAAAGATTTTTCTTATGTTTTTAACCCTTTTAACAGTGTTATTTCACCATTATAATTAAGGTATAAGAATAAAAAAGAATCAAAAGTATTGTGTGATGTGTGAAACAGTAAGAAGGGGAATTAATATCTTGGGGTTTTGTTTTTGGAGAGGAGGCAGAAGGTTGGACGGCGGCTCTCTCAGGTGGCCGGAGGAGGGAGCGTGATGGTGATGCTAGCTTTTCTGGTACCTCGTATCTTTCCTTCTTGAATTGTTTGGTGGTGAAATATTTCTGAAAACACTGTGTTATTTTGCATCTGAATTCTCTCCTTTTCTTATCTGAATGTTGGATATCTTGTTGGCTTGAGTTGATTCCGTGAGGAACTTTGTTCTGAGAATGCTTGCTATTGTTGTTGTGATATTTGGTTTGGATTTGTTGACTCTGATGAACTTTGTTCTGAGAGTGTTATTGTTGTTGTGATATTTGGTTTGGATTTGTTTGAGCTTTGCTTGTTTGGTATTTGATGATGGACAATCTGTTTCTAAGGATGCTTGCTTCTGAGTTGTTTTTCTTTGAAGGCAAGTTTGGTGTTTTTGTGTTGGATTGTAGTTTGAAACAGGTTTGTTGGGTTTGGAAACATACTTGCTTTGTTTTTGGTACAGGCAGGCTGTTCTTGTTTGTGGTTTTCTGCAGGTTTGAAGTTATGCAGGCTTATGTTTTACCAGGTTTTTGCAAGCTTGAAAGCTTGCTTGTTTGTCACAGTCAGGCTGTTTTGTTTGTGGTTTTCTGCAGGTTACAGGTTTGAGTTTGCTTCTGGTACAGGCAGGCTTGCTGTTATGAAGTTTGTAAAGGCTTTGTTTATCTGGTACAGGCTTTGGCAAGTTGATAACTTGCAGCTTTGAAATAGGTTTGGAGTTATGTCGGCTTATGCTTCTGCAAGTTTGTGTTTTTGTAAGTTTGAAGGTTTGAGGCAGGTTTTGATAGATTGCTGTTTTGCTTGCCCTTACAGTTTTGTGGTTCTCTTTCTCTTTGTGAACTGCCCCCCTTGAACTGTTAGAACTGTTATATTTATTTTCTTTCTTCCTTCTCTCTATAGCCTGCCAAACTGCAAAGTCTACTTCACTCTCTCTTTCTCTCTCTATCAAAAAAGCATATTTAATTTCTTAATATATCTTTTATTCTGAAAAGGTTGTTGGCCAGGAAATAATGAAGAGTTTTTGACAAGCTTGTTTGCTTTCATTTTGGTTTTCCTCTGCATTCTATACTTTCTTATCTTCTGCATTGACAGTTTGGTAGCTTGTAGGCAGTTTTTCTGTTTTGACAGCTTGGTGACAGCTTGTTGACATCTTGGTTTGCTTTTATGCAACTTGGTTTGCTTAGTTTGTGTACTGTGCAGCTTGGTTTGCTTTGTTTGACATTGCAATTTAGTTTGCTCAGTTTGTGCAACTTGTGCTTTCTTTATGCCTTGTATTATATGTTTGCAAAAATAATTTTACCTTCCTCTTTGTGAACCAAGAAGAGAAATCTTCTTGTGATTTGCAAAGAAGACGAGTAAAATATGATGAAAACCAAAATAAACTGATTCCGGCCAACAATCTTTAATGATGAGCTTTTATTTATCTGCCTGAAACTGCTTTTTAATTTAACTGTACTGACTTCTTTTTCTGTTTTTGCGGGTAAATACCAGCTGAACAATGGAAGCAGCAGTAGAAGATAGAAGACTTCAAGAGATTTAGATTTTAGATTTATTTTCTTTTCAATTATTTGTAATAAATATCATTGTAAATATATAAATTTACAGTATCCAAATAACATTTGTAACAACAATTAAAATGAATAAAAATCTTTTGTCAGATATTTCATTCTTTCTTTTACACTGTTTATTTAATTATTTAAATCTCTTGAATTAAAATGACTGGAAATGCATCCCAATTATTTTAACTTAGATAAAATAAATAATCAACAAACAGTGTAGTCTCACAACCTTGCATTAACCACAATAGACCCGGCATTCCAATCAACCATATGCTTTGTACAGTTGAACCAACAAACGTCCATACACCTTTTACCTCACTGATCAAACTAAAGCTTCAAACTTTCAATCAGAAGCCTCAACTTCTATCCCGGATGTTTAGGCTTTGAGAGACAAACAACAATCTTGAACAAGCGTCAAAACAATGTGACAGTCGATTGAAATACTGTGGATCCAAATTCTTCTGAGAATACGTGTGCAAACCCTAATTTTGGATTTATTGTCAAAGAAACGTCTGCTTGATCAAACCCTGAGCCAAATCCAAGCAAATCAATAGAAACCCTAATAATCTGTTTGACTGATTCAAAATCAATGGGAACCCTAATTTTGGACTGACTGATAAAGAAAAAGCCTGTTTGATCGATTCTTGAGCCAATCTCGAAAATCAGAGAAAACCCTGGGGTTGTGATTTCTTGTGAAAAAGGGAGGGCAAATTTTGGGGTACAACAGTTTCCCCTGTTCAATCTTCTTGAACCTGAAGAGTTAGATTGGCAGTTTTGCCGTTCGCGACTCGAAGGTAAAAGATGATTGGACACTAGAGTGCCCAAAAAATTTGCACTCGTCAAAGTGTAGTTTGAGGGAATGGGCTTAAAGATGTCATCTGGAGATGTGACAAAATCTTGTCGGGGATGGGTTTAAAGATGCCATCTGGAGATGTGACAGAATCTTGTCGGGGATGGGCTTAAAGATGTCATCTAGAGAATGTGACAGATTCTTGTCGGGGATGGGCTTAAAGATGCCATCTGGAGAATGTTTGTTGAACTGTATGTCGTAGGTGAGTGGGTGAGTATCAGAAAGGTATCCATGTTTGGAACATCTCTGAGCTGGGGGTCTGAATAAGCAATAGATTAACACCCATGTTGGGAAGCATCCGTAAACTGTTTTCAGAGGTCTTGAAGTTGAATAAGCAATAGATCGACATCCATGTTGGGAAGCGTCCGTAAACTGTTTTCAAAAGTTGAGCCTGAACAAGCGATAAATTAACATCCGTGTTTGGGGAATCCGTAAACTGTTTTCAGAAGTTGAGTTTGAATAGTGATCAGTTCGTGTAGAACTTCATTCGAAATTTCCTGAAAAGGAACCGGTGTAGAGTTGCTTTATGATGAGTCCGTGTAAAACTGCATCTGAATTTGAGAAGGAACCGGTGTAGGGTTGCCTCATGATGAGTCCGTGTAAAACTGCATCTGAATTTGAGAAGGAACCGGTGTAGGGTTGCCTCATGATGAGTCCATGTAAAACTGCATCTGAATTTGAGAAGGAACCAGTGTAGGGTTGCCTCATGATGAGTCCGTGTAAAACTGCATCTGAATTTGAGAAGGAATCGACGTAGGGTTGCTTCATGATGGTGGTCAAGCAAATAGTTGTCCTGGTTTGTCACAGGTGTTAATCTGGAACTTAAAAAAAGTTGTTGTCGACCTTTTGCTGAAAAAGGTAAATTGTTAGTTGAAACACAAAGTTATGTTGCATGAAATGTATGATGCGATATATGTGTTTTGTCAATGTTCATGATATATGAATGAAATGGATGCGCATGTAAGTTGAGTAGCTGTCTTGTTGAGGAAAATAAATCCTGGATAATGAAATCTTTGACTGCTGCCGGGGAAAGTAAATCCTTGACTGCTGTTGGGGATTGAAAATCCTTTGATCATTGAAAAATGAGAAGTCCTGGGGACCACTGTTGGGGAAACAGGAGTTTGGGTTGTATGCCAATCTACTGGGGATTCCCATTTCGAGGAGATCTTCACTGGGGAATATCTGAATACTCGTTGAAAAGTAGCTATCCTGTTGGAGAGTAAAACTCAAGATTCTGGAAAAAGCTTA
The DNA here is from genome assembly GCA_948472305.1 of Vicia faba. Classification (NCBI taxonomy): domain Eukaryota; kingdom Viridiplantae; phylum Streptophyta; class Magnoliopsida; order Fabales; family Fabaceae; genus Vicia; species Vicia faba. Next base: position 357,445,252 of record OX451738.1, read on the forward strand.
TTCCTGTCTGGAAGAAGTTCAGGTTTAGGTCGTATGCCACTTTAAGAATAAGAATCTTTACTCTGTTGGGGATATCAGGAAGTTGAATTGTATTTTATAGGTGAAAGGATGAGAAGCAGGAAGGTATCTGCGTTTGAAGCATCTCTGGGCTGAGGATAAATTCTGAATGAGTGATAGAATGGCAACCGTGTCTGGAGCGTATCTGGACTGTATCTGAAGTTGAGATCTATATGAGTAGCAGAATGACTTCCGTGTCTGGAGTGTATCTGAAACTGTAACTGGGATCTGAATAAGTGACAGAATGGCAAACGTGTCTGGAGCGTATCTGGATTGTATCTGAAGTTGAGATCTGTATGAGTAGCAGAATGACTTCCGTGTCTGGAGTGTATCTGAAACTGTAACTGGGATCTGAATGAGTGATAGAATGGCAACCGTGTCTGGAGCGTATCTGGTGTTGAGATCTGTATGAGTAGCAGAATGACTTCCGTGTGTGGAGTGTATCTGAAACTGTAACTGGGATCTGAATGAGTGACAAAATGGCAACCGTGTCTGGAGCGTATCTGGACTGTATCGGAAGTTGAGATCTGTATGAGTAGCAGAATGACTTTCGTGTCTGGATTGTATCTGAAACTGTAACTGGGATCTGAATAAGTGACAGAATGGCAACCGTGTCTGGAGCGTATCTGGACTGTATCGGAAGTTGAGATCTGTATGAGTAGCAGAATGACTTCCGTGTCTGGAGTGTATCTGAAACTGTAACTGGGATCTGAATAAGTGACAGAATGGCAACCGTGTCTGGAGCGTATCTGGACTGTATCTGAAGTTGAGATCTGTATGAGTAGCAGAGTGACTTCCGTGTCTGGAGTGTATCTGAAACTGTAACTGGGATCTGAATAAGTGACAGAATGGCAACCGTGTCTGGAGCGTATCTGGACTGTATCGGAAGTTGAGATCTGTATGAGTAGCAGAATGACTTCCGTGTCTGGAGTGTATCTGAAACTGTAACTGGGATCTGAATAAGTGACAGAATGGCAACTATGTCTAGAGCGTATCTGGACTGTATCGGAAGTTGAGATCTGTATGAGTAGCAGAATGACTTCCGTGTCTGGAGTGTATCTGAAACTGTAACTGGGATCTGAATAATTGACAGAATGGCAACCGTGTCTGGAGCGTATCTGGACTGTATCTGAAGTTGAGATCTGTATGAGTAGCAGAATGACTTCTGTGTCTGGAGTGTATCTGAAACTGTAACTGGGATCTGAATAAGTGACAAAATGGCAACCGTGTCTGGAGCGTATCTGGACTGTATCGGAAGTTGAGATCTGTATGAGTAGCAGAATGACTTCCGTGTCTAGAGTGTATCTGAAACTGTAACTGGGATCTGAATAAGTAACAGAATGGCAACTGTGTCTAGAGCGTATCTGGACTGTATCGGAAGTTGAGATCTGTATGAGTAGCAAAATGACTTCCTTGTCTGGAGTGTATCTGAAACTGTAACTGGGATCTGAATAAGTGACAGAATGGCAACCGTGTCTGGAGTGTATCTGGACTGTATCTGAAGTTGAGATCTATATGAGTAGCAGAATGACTTCCGTGTCTGGAGTGTATCTGAAATTGTAACTGGGATCTGAATAAGTGACATAATGGCAACCGTGTCTGGAGCGTATCTGGACTGTATCTGCAGTTGAGAGATTTCTTAAAATCTTGACTGGACTGCCCCAGGTTTAATGGACTTTGAAAGGTTTGTTGAAATCTTGACTGGACTGCCCCAAGTTTAATGGACTTTGAAAGATTTGTTGAAATCTTGACTAGACTGCCCCAGATTTGTTGGACAGTACCAAACCAAGTCTCTTTTTGTTGACGGGAGATTTTTGAAACGGGAGTATCATCCCACTTGAAGTGATTTTAACTCACTGAGAGAGCTTTCGTTCCTCCGAACATTCACTGTATGAATTTCTTCGCTGTTTAAACAAGTAAACCATGTGCAAACAACGATATTCAAATAATGCAAAGTTTATGCTTGTCTCGAAGTTTTGAAAAATGCGTTTTTTAGCAGAAAACTTTTTATAAGACAAATTCAACACAAGATTTTAGGGCAAAGCCTTACAGGAGTCAGGATACCTTTTTTAACAGTATGCTTTTGAACTAACCCATGCTTCAATTAGGACTTTCGAAGGGTTGTAACGTGGCTTGGTTCACGGTTTTAAGAAGCAAAGGATAAAGGCTCAAAGTATATTTGTACCCACCCGCTCTTCGTGATGTTCTTCAATCCTAAACTCAGTTAATTGTGCGTCGAACTCTATTCGAATTTGGAACGATGTTTTGATGATGGTTCACACAAGTTGTATTTTATTGGAAGGCAGTCATTATTTTTGCAACATTTTTCATGTTGTTGAGGATTGGTAATGACCCTTTTTTTGATTTATTATCCCTAATTTTTGCCTGACTGTTCCTGTTTTCGAGATTACAGTCAGCGGGATGCCCCAGCTTTCTTAAGCCTCCTTTGTAGGTTTTGGCTCAGTGGGCTTTTCTCTTTTGAGAGATAATGACTGCCTATTAGATAAGGAACCATCACTGTCTTTTGATTCCCAGGGAATGCTTTTGATGTCGTTCGTTGTATTATGAACTGAGAGTTTGCGACTTAAAGCGCATTTGAATTAACTGAGAGACTACCCTGCCCCAGGTTTAAATTAAAGGTTTCAATTTGTGTTTAAAACAGAAAACTCCTACTTCTTTGGCTCGAAGGGGTTGACTAAGGATTATCTTCCTTATAACTCCAGTGTTTAGGATTTGAAAGAAATGCCTGTACATCATCAACAAGGTCTGTTCAAAAGCATACTGTATGAGATTATGGCAGTGTTTCGTCATCCTCCCTCTAAAGGCTTGTAACTTTTAGCAAGAGTTGAATGTCATAAATAAAGTAGAAAGCATAGTTTAAGAATGGTGAAAACGAATGGATGAATTCAAGACAAACATATGCAATGCATTAATGAAACAGAGTTTGACATTAACAGATAATTGTTTGAATAACAAAAGAGATTACAGCTTTAAAATTCAAATGAAACAAAGATGCTCTCAATGATTCGTCAAAGGAGCAGTGATTATGCTAGAGACTCCGGAGGGTCAAACTCGATCTCCTTGGCATCAATCATGTCTTGGACCTTCATTATGGTTATCTCAGTTTGTAGCCACTCCAACTGGTCATCTCTGTCGTCCCCAGGATTTCCCACGATCATGCCCCTGGTGAGGAACGCCTTGACCTCTTCTTGTCCCTTGGATAGGTTCAAGAACATCTCTTGAAGTTGAGCGTTTTGAGCCTGGATGTCCTTGATAGTCTGCTCTAGAGCCATCTCTACTGAAATAAACAGTAGGAAGATAAGGAGACCTGTGTGGGAGAAACCTGTCATGATATGATGCATGATATGTGGATGCATGTTTTCAAGGATCTCGCGGGGTAAACACAAGAAAATGTTAGAGCTTGAACTTTGATCAACATCTTTGATTGGAGAACTTTGTATCGGTGGATGTCTTTCCACGAGAATCAAGCTCACCATGTCAAGTGGGTCATAGCCCCTGATTTAAGTTGTTGCACTTGATCTTTGACGGTGTTTGTTTAGAGGGGAACCCTCTTTCCCTTTGGTAGATGTCTGGTTCAACGTGACCCTGCATCAAAAGACCCTCGAGATCCTTGAAATGGTTATTGAGAATGCCATGGTATGATGTTATGATGTTATGTACATGTATGCAAAAGTAAGCAAGTGTATATACAGACAGTCATATTCACACAGAGCAAACAAGTCCTTAGGTTTAGGCTTGCATGGGGTTTGTAGGTAAGTACCCTCTTGAAGTTAGTTGGCTCAACCTGTCCTAAAATAGAAACCGGGTTCTAAGGAGCTCAATATCACTATATTATTTTCTGTGTTCATGGTTTTGGTTTAGCCACTTAACTGGCGACCAAAATATTCCAAGAAAACAATCCTCAATGAGTGTAGTATCGAGTATCTACCAACTTCGGACTGCACCAAAGTCGGTCATCTCACTACCCCTAAAAAAGACCAAGATGGTCAAGTAAGGTTCTAAGAGTTCGTTAGTGCTTCATGACATCACTCAGCGCCCCTGTATTCTCCTTGACTACTCAAGAGCTACCGGTACCCACAAATATGTCACACTAACGTAGCTACTGTTTCAACCATGTCGGTATACCCCGCACAGTTCCCTCACAGTTTATTGCTACTTACCTAAAAGGTGCCCCCAAATTCGGGTGTAGGATTTAAAACAAACCCAAGCAAGGAACCCAAAAAGTAAAGCGATCAAAGCAATCAAAGTAAGCATGTAAAGGTGATCTAAAACCCTAAGGTAACCCCACTTTTAAAAATATCCCCAGCAGAGTCGCCAGTTCTGTGATACGGTGGGAGAACTGACTTGGGATTTGCGTTTGTTTTCGCACTTGTTCGGTTTAGCAAGAGTCGCCACCAACTTTTTATTTTATCCTAAGGAAAGGTCAAAAAGAACAGGAAATACCTTTGAGATGTTTTCGTGGGTTCGGGGGGTAGATTATGAAAAGGGAAGGTGCTAGCACCCTTTTCATCCATGGTTATCCATGGGCTCTTAGTTACTTGTTTTAGATCACTTGCCTTTGCTTTTAAATTGTTTGAAATGGTGCTTTGTGTGTGTGGTTTTGAAAATGTTTTGAAAAAGATGCCTTGTCTAGGCAACCTTTGTAATGACTCTTGTTTGAGTATATACAAAGGTGTGTGTCTTTTTGAAAAGATAATCCAATGTTTTGAAAGTTGTTTTGAAATTGTTTTTGAAGTTGTGTTGTGAAGTGTGTTTGAAAAATGGCAAGGATGTTTTGCAAGATTTTTGATCAAGTAACTAAGATTTGTCTACCCTATTTTACTCAAAGATTTTTCTTATGTTTTTGACCCTTTTAACAGTGTTGTTTCACCATTGTGTTTGACGAACAACCTTGTGTTAGGATGTTGAACGGGACGGGCGCGGGTCATCGTATGCAATCATTGAAGGCAACTTGTGAGACGCTCTAGCAATTTTGTAAGGGACGAGATCATTTTATCGAAGGCAACATCGAGGGACTACGATCTTTGTTTATCGAAGGGACATTTGCTATAGTGTCTCATACTCGAGGGACATGATTGCATTTTCTGAGGCAACAAGCGAGGTTACCCTAGAGGTGCAAGTGTGAATTGTGTATTGATTTTCATGCATTTATCTTGTATTGGGTTATCTAGCGGTTGATTTTGAATCTTCGCATACAAACCCTAATTACTATACAGTATATTGAAAGCGATAAATTGCGGGAATTTAAAGTCTAAGTTATTACAAATAAGTATCCGGGGATAGGGGTACAAATGTTTACAAATGGGGATGAATCTTATCAGAATAGTAATGTCCAAATATTATTTACAACCAAATCGAATCGTCACATTCTCAATGTAAAAATATAATTAAGGTATAAGAATAAAAAAGAATCAAAAGTATTGTGTGATGTGTGAAACAGTAAGAAGGGGAATTAATATCTTGGGGTTTTGTTTTTGGAGAGGAGGCAGAAGGTTGGACGGCGGCGCTCTCAGGTGGCCGGAGGAGGGAGCGTGATGGTGATGCTAGCTTTTCTGGTACCTCGTATCTTTCCTTCTTGAATTGTTTGGTGGTGAAATATTTCTGAAAACACTGTGTTATTTTGCATCTGAATTCTCTCCTTTTCTTATCTGAATGTTGGATATCTTGTTGGCTTGAGTTGATTCCGTGAGGAACTTTGTTCTGAGAATGCTTGCTATTGTTGTTGTGATATTTGGTTTGGATTTGTTGACTCTGTGATGAACTTTGTTCTGAGAGTGTTATTGTTGTTGTGATATTTGGTTTGGATTTGTTTGAGCTTTGCTTGTTTGGTATTTGATGATGGACAATCTGTTTCTGAGGATGCTTGCTTCTGAGTTGTTTTTCTTTGAAGGCAAGTTTGGTGTTTTTGTGTTGGATTGTAGTTTGAAACAGGTTTGTTGGGTTTGGAAACAGACTTGCTTTGTTTTTGGTACAGGCAGGCTGTTCTTGTTTGTGGTTTTCTGCAGGTTTGAAGTTATGCAGGCTTATGTTTTACCAGGTTTTTGCAAGCTTGAAAGCTTGCTTGTTTGTCATAGTCAGGCTGTTTTGTTTGTGGTTTTCTGCAGGTTACAGGTTTGAGTTTGCTTCTGGTACAGGAAGGCTTGCTGTTATGCAGTTTGTAAAGGCTTTGTTTATCTGGTACAGGCTTTGGCAAGTTGATAACTTGCAGCTTTGAAACAGGTTTGGAGTTATGCCGGCTTATGCTTCTGCAAGTTTGTGTTTTTGTAAGTTTGAAGGTTTGAGGCAGGTTTTGATAGATTGTTGTTTTGCTTGCCCTTACAGTTTTGTGGTTCTCTTTCTCTTTGTGAACTGCCCCCCTTGAACTGTTAGAACAATGTTATATTTATTTTCTTTCTTCCTTCTCTCTATAGCCTGCCAAACTACAAAGTCTACTTCACTCTCTCTTTCTCTCTCTATCAAAAAAGCATATTTATTTGCTTAATATATCTTTTATTCTGAAAAGGTTGTTGGCCAGGAAATGATGAAGAGTTTTTGACAAGCTTGTTTGCTTGCATTTTGGTTTTCCTCTGCATTCTTTACTTTCTTATCTTCTGCATTGACAGTTTGGTAGCTTGTAGGCAGTTTTTCTATTTTGACAGCTTGGTGACATCTTGGTTTGCTTTTATGCAACTTGGTTTGCTTAGTTTGTGTACTGTGCAGCTTGGTTTGCTTTGTTTGACATTGCAATTTAGTTTGCTCAGTTTGTGCAACTTGTGCTTTCTTTGTGCCTTGTATTATATGTTTGCAAAAATAATTTTACCTTCCTCTTTGTGAACCAAGAAGAGAAATCTTCTTGTGATTTGCAAAGAGGACGAGTAAAATATGATGAAAACCAAAACAAACTGATTCCGGCCAACAATCTTTAATGATGAGCTTTTATTTATCTTCCTGAAACTGCTTTTTAATTTAACTGTACTGACTTCTTTTTCTGTTTTTGCAGGTAAATACCAGCTGAACAATGGAAGCAGCAGTAGAAGATAGAAGACTTCAAGAGATTTAGATTTTAGATTTATTTTCTTTTCAATTATTTGTAATAAATATCATTGTAAATATATAAATTTACAGTATCCAAATAACATTTGTAACAACAATTAAAATGAATAAAAATCTTTTGTCAGATATTTCATTCTTTCTTTTACACTGTTTATTTAATTATTTAAATCTCTTGAATTAAAATGACTGGAAATGCATCCCAATTATTTTAACTTAGATAAAATAAATAATCAACAAACGTTGTAGTCTCATAACCTTGCATTAACCATAATACACCCGACATTCCAATCAACCATATGCTTTGTACAGTTGAACCAACAAACGTCCATACACCTTTTACCTCACTGATCAAACTAAAGCTTCAAACTTTCAATCAGAAGCGTCAGCTTCTATCCCATATGTTTAGGCTTTGAGAGACAAACAAAAATCTTGAACAAGCGTCAAAACAATGTGACAGTCGATTGAAATATTGTGGATCCAAATTCTTCTGAGAATACGTGTGCAAACCCTAATTTTGGATTTACTGTCAAAGAAACGTCTGCTTGATCAAACCCTGAGCCAAACCCAAGCAAGTCAATAGAAACCCTAATAATCTGTTTGACTGATTCAAAATCAATGGGAACCCTAATTTTGGACTGACTGATAAAGAAAAAGCCTGTTTGACCGATTCTTGAGCCAATCTCGAAAATCAGAGAAAATCCTGGGGTTGTGATTTCTTGTGAAAAAGGGAGGGCAAATTTTGGGGTACAACAGGAAGGAATTGAGGTGGCTCACCATATACTCCTCTTCACCCCGCACAGTGACAATCTTCCCTTTTACCGGATACTTCAGCATTTGGTGTAGTGTGGAAGTAACTGCCCCAGCCTCGTGGATCCAAGGATGACCCAACAAACAAGAATATGACGGCCTGATGTCCATCACATAGAAGGTGGACCCAAAGGTCTAAGAACCCACTTTAACAAGGATGTCCACCTCCCCGTGCACCATTATTTTCGACCCATCAAAAGGCATTACCACAATTTTACTAGGCTTTAAAGTCAAACCCTCACAATGCAACCGGTCCAATGCCTTCTTGGGCAGAACATTCAGCAAAGACCCAGTACCCACCAACAAATGAGCCATAGTGGTGCCCATGCATTCAATCGAGACATGTAGAGCATCATTATGCTTCCTTCCCTTCGGTGTCAAGTCTGCATCTGAAAAACCCAGCCCATTGTCAGCAGTCAGGCTAGCCATGCAATCTTTAAATTGATCAGCTGAAGTCTCTTGCGGCACATGCGCAGTTTTGAGGAATGCAATCAAAGCCTTCTCATGGGCCTCAGAGCACAACAGTAGGGATAACATGGATATCTTTGAGGAGGTCTGCCCCAGTTGCTCGACCACATTGTAGTCGCTCTTTTTAATTATTTTCAATATTTCCTCTATCTATTGCTTAGAGGCTTCCACAACAATTTTTCTAGGCGCCTCTGTCCGGGAAGGCTCTCCTATGATTTCTTTGCCTCGGGTCCCAAATGACTCGTCGGTGGGAGTGATAATTGGAGTAAACACATGAGTAGTAGTTAATGTACCAGCAGGAGTAGCAGACGGAATAATAATAGGCCTCTTGACAGTCTTAGGGGAAATCTCGGGAGAGAAGACCCTTCCACTTCGGGTAACCTTGCTGGTCCCGACAATGTTATCAATATCAGGATCAAACTCTTCATTTTTCAGATCTTGTTTAATGCCATGCTAGTACACATCGGAACCATAATTCCAGGGGACAGCTTTTCCGAGGCATACGGGACAGGACCAGGAACAGTGATTATTAGTGGGGCGATTCTTGGAGCAGATGTAATCCTAACAGGTCTTCTCGAGGTGACCTTGGAAGGATTGGCTGAAATGGTTATAATGGCAATGTCTTCAGATGGAGCAACAGGAACCAAAGTTTTTTCGAACAAAATTTCTTTGTTGTCCATCAGGCGTTGGACAACTGACTTCAGCAAATGGCAACCAGAAGGTAGAAATGAACACATGTGGCAACCTCCACCATAACCCGGAAATAAACCGGACAACAGTAAATTCTTCTTCACAGTCATGAGAGGAGTAGAAACTTCATCCACCAAGGTCACAAATAAGTCGATATCAACAACATTAATTCCACGACCGTGATTAGGCATGGGAGCAGTTATGACTTTGGGCTTTTCCGGAGCATCGAACTCAATTTCCTTGGCTTCGATCAGATCTCGTACCTTATTTCTTAGGGCCCAGCAGTCATTGGTGTCGTGGCCAGGTCTTTCAGAATGATAGGCACATTGAGCATTTGGATTATATCAGGGAGATGTGATATTCGGGTTCTTGGGAGCCTCTTTCAAGGTCTCCAAGTTGAATCTCAGCAGATGGGGTAGAACTTCAGCCAGTTTCATGTTGATTCGGGTAAACTACCGTTGTGGCCTTTCCACCCTTGGTTGATTTTTGCATTATGGAGTGGTTGTAGGCCTAGGTATCATTATGGCACTTACTGTTTGACGATGTTCAACTCTATTTTGGCCCCTCGGGCTATAGATGGCACTGGCTTCCTTCTTACCAGCAAAAGGCTTCTTTACCGAACTCAAAGAAGCATCCTTCTGTATCTTGTCGCTCCGAATCCCAACTTCTACTCTTTCTCCGGTCAAGATCAGCTCAGTGAAACCAACTGACGAGCTGCCGATCAAATGATTAAAGAATGGACCAGATAGCGTCCCCAGAAACATATCAACCAACTCCCTATCAGACAATGGGGGTTGGACTCTTCCAGCCAAGTCTCTCCACTTCTGTGCATAGTCCTTAAAGCCTTCACTCGCCCCCATGGACATACTATGGAGTTGAGTACGAGTAGGAGCAAGGTCGGCATTGTACTAGTACTACTTATAGAAAGCAGCAGCCAGATCTTCTCAATTTCGGACATTGGCTCTCTCCAGTTGGTAGAATCATTCAAGTTGAGTCCCTGACAGGCTATCTTGCAAGAAATGAATCCACAAATTTCTATCAGCGGTGTGGGGCTGGATCTTTCTGACATAAGAGCGGAGATGGAGTTTTGGGTAGGACATCGCATCATACTTTGCAAAAATTGGAGCTTTGAACTTCTGCGGGATGACCACTCCCGACACCAATCCCAATTCTTCAAAATCTAAGCCAGGTATCCTCTGGATCTCCATAGCACTCAGACGGTCTTCCAACAGCTTGTACCTATCCTCAGCGGGAGGATACTGCTCATCATTATAATCTGTGTGATCATCAGAAGAAGAGTACACTCATCATCTTTTCATCAAAGTTTGAAGTAACCAGGTTGAGAAGTCGACCATGTCTCTTAGTGAATGCAGAAGTTTCGGAAACCTTTGATACTAGCTCTTTGAGTTGGGCAAGTATCTTCACAAAGCTGTTTCGGATAGTGTTTCTACGAACGGAAGCCATGATCTGCAAAACAGAACAAATATAAATTCCCTTGGTCCTTGAAATGGTTAGTGCAATAAGAATGGATGCTATGTTATGATGCATGATATCATGATAAATCACAGGTATAGCAAACACAGGAAAATCACACCAAGCTCTTAGGTTTAAGGCTTACATGAGGTTAAAGGTAAGTACCCTCTTGAAGTTTAGTTGGTTTCAACATGTCTTAGAAAAGTAATCGGGTTCTAAAGATTCTCAATATCGCTGACCATCCTTTATCAAGCATTATTTCAGCTCAAGCAATCTTTTCTTGCGGCCGAAATATCCCGAAAGTCTAATCTCAATGAGTGTAGCATCGAGTATCAACCAATCCTCAACTCTATACCAAGGCCGGCTATCTCACTACTTTCAAATGGCCAAGTTTGTTTAACTAAGGTTCTAAGGTCCGTTAGTGCTTCACGACACCATGCGGAGGCCCCGTATTCTCCTTGTTTCCCCACAAAGGATACAGGTACCAACCAAAGTGCCACACCAACACAGCCATTGCTTAAACCATATCGGTCTACGCCGTACAGTCTCCACGATCTATTGTTGTTTACCTAAAGAGTGTCCCCAGATCCGGGTGTAGGATCTATAATAACCCAAGCAAAACCCCTCAAAGATAAAGCAGGCAAAACAAACAAGAAAGCAATTTTAAAAATTACCTAGATCCCAAAGTAAACCCCACTTTATTTTAGTCCCCAACAGAGTCGCCAGTTCTGTGATACGGTGGCAGAACCGACTGTTAATACTGGTTTGCATTTTGTATTCGCAAATGTTACGATAAGCAAGAGTCTCCACCGACTTTTATTTTATAAAATCAGGAAAAGGAAAAAGAACAGAAAAAACTTTTTTTTCGAGAATATTTGAGTACGGGGGGTAGATTATAGAAATGGAGGGTGTTAGCACCCTTTCCATCCGTGGTTTTCCACGGGCTCTTAGGTACTTGCTCATTTTGAAATTGCTTGTGTGTGTTTGTTTTGAAAAGGTTTTACTTCGTGATAACTCTTGTATCAGTCCTCAAGAGTGTGACGAAGTTTGTTTCAAAAATTGTTTTGAAAAGTGTTTGTGTGAAAAAAAAGTTTGTTTGAGCAAGTACCTAGGAACTAATCTACCTACTCGAAAAAAGGTTTGGTCATTTTCCTTTAGACAGCGCTATCCTATTATTAAGGAATAGGTAGCACCGTCGTTAGAGTTTTAAGGGACGTTTGAAGGGGACAAATACAGTCACTAAAGAAATGACTAGGAAACCTTAGTAATTACCCTAAAGTCCCAAAGATCTTTCCGAGGCAACATTCGAATGGGTCATTTTTGATCTTTTAGACTGGATGGCAACCACTAAAATTCCATATGCTTAGTGACTGTTTACCGAAGGCAACCAAAGTGAGGCAAACCCTAGGAGTGCGAGTGTGAAAAAGTGTTTGATTTCAGTTATTTATCTTGTAATTTAGTGATCTAGGATTGATTCATTAGTCATACACGCCTACAAGCATATAAAATATAAGAGCGAGAAAATAACAGTCCTACGCTATTACAGGGCTTTTGCATATACATGATTATTTTGACTGAAAATAAACTGCAGAATTTAAACCCTAATTACTATTACAAACTCGGAGCATTTACAAATAATAATAAAAAGAGAAAGTTAAGAGCACGCGGCAATTTAGATGCGAGAAATGATTAGCCGACCTAGAAATCTAAATTGCGAAAATATTTATTTTTTAAGGAAAAATTAAGTTAAATATAGAATTAAACCTTAAATATAATTATTTTAATTATAATAGGAAAACATTAAATTACCCTAATTTAATTAAACTAATTAATTAATAAAATATTTTTTACAAAAAAAAGATTTTTGATGTTTTTTTTAATGATTTTTGATTAAATAAAAAAATATTTATTTTTGGTGTTATTAAAAAACATAATTAATAAATAATAAGAAAAAAGAAAATAAAAAAAAAGTAAGAATATGGGCCTGTATGAGAAGCAAATGGGGGGTGCCTTTCTGAATTTGTCCAGGCCCAAAGAGCTAAGCCCAGCCAGCGCGCCTGATTCTGTGTGTCGGTCTCCTGATGATCCATGGTACGTCTGCGCATATGGGACGTTGGATATGGATGTGATGAGATCTGATGATGATAAATTTGAGGCGTATGGTGATCTCCTGGAGGTGAAGCACATGGGATCTGAAAAGTGATATTTGGAAAACAAGAAAATGTCTGGACCTGGGATCGAACCCAGGTCCTCCCACTTACACACATACTTCGTTGCCAGTTGCGCTAGGATGTTAACTTGTTAATATAACAACAACAATATGCCTTATATGAAAATAAGTGATTAGCTAGAAATTTTAAAAAAGGCGCGCGCTTATTCAAAATAACCAATGGGATCAAGCCACATATCTTCTTCTTCCTTCCTCCGTCGTGTTAGATAATAACCTTTTACCTACGGACGATACTCGTAGCTACAACCCAGTGTCATTCAAAAATCAAATACAGGAAATATAAATTTCAATGAAGACCATGAATCAACTGGGCTTGAAGCCCTGAATGTCATGGTACTCATATCCAGCCCTAATTTCGCCTGTACTAAAAGACCTCAAAATAGAGCTTGAAACCCTAGGAATGGCATCTTTTGATTCCTGCACGTATACTCAAATTAAATAATCCAGATACGTTGCATACATGATGATAAACATGAATATGTATTTAGAACATGTTTATGATACAAAAGATTAATGAAAATGATATTCAAAAAAATAGCAAACCGCGAGGCTTGATAAGTGCGTTTCTGGATGTTTCAGGCTTCGAGGATGCTTGCTACTGCTTCAATGATCACCCAGGAACACAATTTAACCTTCAGCACACCTTGAACTGGTCTGGGGAAAGAGATAGCACCTGCACTTTTTTACCAAAAATTTGGAATTTGTTTCTTGCTTTTGAGGCAGCTGCGCAACTTTCAATCCCTCTCCTAGGGTTCACAATGATCTTGTATATGTATGGAATCAAATTACGTCATTTGTTTTGGCAAGAATCCAAGATACGAATGTGTTTCCAATTTGCTTCCATTCTTTCCAATTATGGAGATTCTCTTCTTTCATGGCATGGCACGATTTTTCTTGGCTATTGACAGTATAAGAGATCTTCATTCAATGCAAAAAATATCCCAAAAACAAATTATGCGATTTGTTTTGATTTTATTTGATTTTATTTCAATTTTAAATGAATTAAATCACAATAAATCAAATAAATGAGTGAATGAGGCATGGAGTGGTTCATGGGTCGTGGGCCATGTCCTTAACAAGATACAATCCTAAAATGCTAGGCCCTTTTGGCAAAAAATGCATTTTTGAGCACATTTGACTTTTGGCAATTTTCAAAAAATGGTCAACTTTGACAATACATAACTCCTCCAATTTTAACCCTAGGGAGGTGTTCTTGGACTTTTTAGAAATCTTATGATGTCCCCTAAACAACCCTTTTGGTCTCATCTCATTTGGGTCTTCCATGTTCATGTAAGAAGCTTTGACCCAAAAAGTGTTTTTGTTGACTTTTCAAAAGAACCTATAATGTAGAAATTCATATCTTTTTATGAGTGCATATTTTGAACTTGTGGCATGAAGATGAGTTGTAGGGAATTGCATCTTATTAAAAATGAGCCTTGGATGGATAATTTATTATAAAGTATGAAGACGTTATGCTTGGTCAAAGTTTGGTTGACTTTTCCTAAGAAACCCTAATTTAGCAACTTTTGGGTTTTGACGAATTTGGGGCATTCCTTGAGGAATCATGACCAACCCTTGATCAAATGATGGATATAACTTCAAAATGTTGATGTTGACCAAAAATCTTGAAGTTTGACTGTATGTGTGCCACATTTGACTTTTGACCTAATACAATCGATTCTCAAGAATCTAGGCAGTTGACTGAGCAAACTTCTTGTGCAAGGCTTGAAATTTGACATGGAGGGTCTTGAGAACATATTAGGACCATGGAAATCATTTGGGACCCTTGGAACTCAAACATCTTGATAAAAATGGAAACCCTAGTTTAAGGCTCATTGTCTTAAGAAGAGGATTTGTCTGGTCAATCCTTAGTCATCCTTGGGCAAATTGAGGACCTCAAAGAGCATGTGTTGAGTAAAATGAGAGGAAAAATTTTGGGGTGCAACACCCAGACTTGGGAAAACTTTAAGATAGGACAGGCGGTATAGTCATGTTAACTTTGAGGGAGTAATCCCAAAAAAGGAGGCATGAGATCCCCCACTCAGTGGAGGCCCCTTTGACTGTAGTGTCGTTTACCGAGTAATCAGGAAGACGTATTGCTTTCGACCTGGGAGCTTGCTGAAACTGAGGACCGTAGAATACCAAACCCATCTTGGCCTTTTAGGTGTAGTTCGGAAGCTATGATGGAGTAATCTGAAAATAGTTGTCACGCGATACTACGCTCAGACGAGTCTTTCTTGAGAATATTACTAATTACTGAGTTAATCGGGAAGTTAGTAATATCCGAAGGAAGGATGTAGACTCTGGGAACCTCTAGAACCTTGTTCGGCAGGTGATAACTTTTAGACCAACACCTTATGGGTAGTACCTTCGACCTCATGCTCGTAAAGTTGAACCTATGAACCCTATATCTATGATCTTGTGTGTGATTGCTGCATCATGCATCCATGCACTCATAAGCATCTTTTGAAGAAACCATATTTCAAGGGATTTAAAGGTTGACCATTTGTGAATATCTCGGGTACTTTCTAACCATGGATTCTGGAAAGAGAAATACCGGGAAATACAGTTTCAAGGATCCTAAGATAGATGAGTTGATCAGTCTAATTCCTGAGATCGAGTGTTCTGCAGACTTTCAGAAGAAGTATGGATCCATTATTCCTCTCATGAAGCTGAAGATGAAGGAGGGTATTCTCTCGACCTTGGTCCAGTTCTATGATCCGATGTATCATTGCTTTACTTTTCCCGACTATCATTTGATGCCCACACTGGAGGAGTATTCTTATATATTAGATTTACCTGTTACCGATCGTGTTCCTTTTACTTGTTTAGAGGGTGAGCCAAAACCACATGAGATTGTTGCTTTGATTCATCTGGGGAAATCTGAGGTGGAAGCCCATATGACTACTAAAGGAGGAATTAGAGGATTACCATCTCAGTTCTTATTGGAGAAAGCTTGTTACTTTTCCAGAATGAAGAGTACAGTTGCTTTTGAGGCCATATTTGATCTACTTGCTTATGGGTTATTTTTATTTCCTAATGTGGACAAGTTTGTTTACATTAATGCTATCAGGATCTTCATGATTGGAAACCCAGTTCCTACATTGTTGGGTGATGCTTATTACTCTATTCATCTTCGGAATTCTTATCATGGGGGGATGATTATCTGTTGCACGCCTCTGTTGTACCGGTGATTTATCTCTCATATGCCTCAGTCTGATGCTTTTTGGGATGTCAAGAAGGAACCCCGTTGGGCTCCTAAGATCATGGAACTTACTCACTCGGATATTGATTGGTATCATCGAGCTTACCAGGATATAGAGATTATTGACAGTTGTGATAGTTTCCCCAATGTACCTCTTCTTAGTACAGAGGGAGGAATTAACTATAACCCTATTCTTGCACGGCGACAGCTTGGTTATCCGATGAGGGCTAAACCGAATAGTATTCATTTGAGTAGTTTCTTTCAGAAGGAATGAGAAGAACATAGGGAAGCTAGGGAGAATATTGCGAAGGCCTGGAGTCACATTTATAAGAAGAGTATGAAGGACTTGGGACCTAGGGGTGTTGTTTTTTTGGAGCCATAACTTCAGTGGGTCTGATCGAGAGCTATTCAGTTAAAGATGCCGTATACCCGGAAGACACCCATGCCTGATCTATTTGTTAAGACCACTCCTCCCTTATTAGATGATCTAGAAGAGTTGTAACTTTCTTTGGTTAGGATGCAACAGGAAAAGGATGCTTGGAAGAACAAGTTCCAAACTTTAGAGAGTTCCTATAAAGTAGACTTGAAGGAGAAAGACGACTTAATTGAGATCCTTGAGAGTCGAGCGGTAAAGTCTATGGAGAGGCAAGGGGATTTATTTTCTCCTAAGCCTCAATTGGATGTTGATCACTCACTTCCTGATTCAGGTGATTGGAAGGAGGTTTCCATCAGACATGCGGAAGAAAACCAGAGGTTGAAGGCTCAGATTTCCAGGCTCACGGGGAAGCGCCGGCGTATAGAGTGATCTCCATCAGTTCTATTTCTCAGGGTTTCAGATTTTATGTTCATCTTGTACTTGGGATCATTGAAACTTTTAATCTATTTTGGAGTTGTTATAATAAATTTTTTCAGTATTTCAAATGCGTTATTACTTTGATATTTGCAATATGTCCATAAACTATAAATCCCTTGAAATATTAAATAACAAAGTAAAAATAATCATATGAATTACATATCATGCATCATATTGCACATTTTTCTTGCATTTGTTATGCATATCTAGGTGCCTTACCAAGCTTCTTTACTTCATTCAGCAAGCTGACTTATCACTACAACACTCGGGCTAATTTCAGAAAGAAGATGGACAACTTAGAACAAGAGAATCTCGAGCTGCGCGAAGAGGTTTCTGCTTTGAAGGCCGGCATGGCCAATCTGACTACTCTGATGGAAGCTCTGGTGGCTGTTCATAATCAGCCACCGAGTGTTCAACCTCAACCAACAAGGGCAACTACTGAAGCTCCAATTGTTCCCGTATATGCTACTCCAGCTGTTGTTCAGAATCGCATGCCCCAAGGTTATCCATGAGGAATGCCAGAGAATTTTGCACCTGAAGGTTTCAATCTTGGTCCTCAAGATACTCCAGTTGTTTAGACTATTATTACTGTTGCACCCCCTTCTGTGAATATGATTCCTTATGTGTGTCGTCCTTTCCCTCCACCAAGTGAAGACTTGGGTCTTTATGACAAAATGGATGATTTTCAAGAGCAGTTTGACAAGATGAAAAGAGAGATGAAGGCCCTAAGGGGAAAAGAGCTATTTGGGCAGAATGTGAGTGAGTTATGCTTGGTCCCGAATGTTAAGATACCTTCTAAGTTTAAAGTCCCGGAGTTTGAGAAGTATAAGGGCAACACTTTCCCTCGTGCTCATCTAGTGATGTACGTAAGGAGAGTGTCTACCCATACTGATGATCAGTGCCTGCTGATTCACTTTTTTCAGGATAGTTTGACCGGTGCTGCGCTAAAGTGGTATATGAGTTTGGACAGCGCCAATATCCATACTTTTAATGATTTAGGAGAAGCATTCATCAAACAATACAAGTACAACGTGGACATGGTGCCTGGTCATGATCAACTCAGGGCCATGGTTCAGAAAGATAAGGAATCGTTCAAAGAATATGCGCAGAGATGGCATGAGGTAGCCATCCAGGTGATTCCTCCCATGGAAGAGAAGGAGATGACTAAGATTTTCTTGAAGACTCTTGGTGCTTTCTACTATGAGAGGATGGTAGAAAGTGCGCCAAGTGACTTTACTAAAATAGTAGGGATGGGTATTCGCTTAGAAGAAGCTGTAAGAGAAGGCTGTTTAACAAAGAATGAAGGATCTGAAGGTGCGAAGAAGCCATCTTATGGGTTTACCAAGAAGAAATAAGGAGACGCAAATGTTGTTATACAATAGAGGAGGGTAAACACTCCTAGAAGGAATTATCCGCGTCATCAGCAAGTCGCCTCAGTTACTCCCGTTATGAATGCCGCTCCAACTACCGTTGCTTATCAAAGACCGTCCCAGTAGGGGAATCAATGGTATAATCAAAGAAGGGAGAGTTATGACCCTATTCCCATTATCTATACAGAGTTACTACCAGCATTGATTTAGAAGAAGTTGGTTCAGACCCGACAACCTCCCACCGTACCATCACCATTTCCTTGGTATTACAAGGCATACCAAACATGTACTTTTCATCAGGGAGCCCCAGGGCATAATGTTGAGAATTGTTATCCTTTGAAGACTGATATGAAGAAGTTGGTAAAGTCTGGTGTTCTATCTTTCAAGGACATGAGACCTAATATGAAAGACAACCCTCAACCCAAGCATGGGGGAGTAAATGATGTGAATATGGTGGCTGGTTGTCCAGGAGACTTCCGAATTTTTGATATTAATCTGGTTAGAGGAGATTTGGTGAAAATGCATGCAGACCTCTGAATTTATCTACTATACACATGATCATGCCAGTTGTGCTATTTGCAGTACAGACATACAGGGTTGCAATAAGATAAAGGTTGATTTACAGGAGATAATGGATGAGGGCCTAATCCATATAATCAGGCCTAGGGCAGAGTATGAATAGGAAGTGAATATGGTTTCTGGATGTCCCAGAGAATTCATAATTTATGATGTAGAGTATATGAATGAGGACCTCGTACAGTTTCATGCTACATTTTTCCATACGGTTGGTCAGGTAGAACACCAATATGGATCTTGCCGAGCTTGCTGTCGAGACCCCCGAGGATGTTCAATTGTGAAGAAGGGTGTTCAGTTGTTGTTAGACAATGGAACTATCAAGGTCACAAGTTAGAGGGATGATTACCATGAAGTTGATATGGTTGGGTTTGTTTGACTGAAGAAGGGTCAGATGAAGAGTATGCTTCCGCAGATGAGTATTTCTCTTCAGACGAAGATTTGTTTTCTAGAAATGACTTATTAATGACTGATTATGTTGAAGAAGGGGTAAACGTCATTGTGCCTTGTTTTGGTGCACTCGGCCATTTTGAAGTTGAGTATCATAGCAAGCCAGTTGTTACCCCATTGGTGATTAGTTTACCGGGTCCTATCCCCTACAAGTCAGATAAGGATGTGCCTTACAAAAACAACGCTACAATCTTAGAGGATGGAGTGGAAGTTCCCATCCAGCCAATGCCTGATGTTGGAAATATAGCTGAAAATAGAAGGGTGACCCGCAGCGATTGTGTGTTTGCACCAGTTGTTCGAAGAGATGTTGGTGCTGGAAAGAAAATTGTTGAGAATGATGAACCTAAGAAGGCTACGGGTGAGACTAGTGGAGCTATGTTAAAGAAAGATGTGGATGATATTTTGAAGATGATTAAGATGAGCGACTACATAATTGTAGATCAGCTACTGCAGACTCCTTCAAAAATATCTATCTTAGCTTTATTGATGAAATCCTCTGCTCACAGAGAATCCTTGATGAGGGTACATGACCAAGCTTTTGTGGAGAGTGATATGCCAATAGACCAATTCAGCAGCGTAATAGGAAACATTACTTCATGTAATAACTTGAGTTTCTGCGATGATGAATTACCAGATGAAGGAAGGAATCGCAACTTGGCCTTCCACATCTCTATGAACTGCAAGAATGATTCACTATCCAATGCGCTGATTGATAATGGATCCGTGTTGAATGTTATACCGAGGAGTACGCTTATGAAGTTGAAATATCAAGGAACTCCTATGCGCCTAAGTGGCATCATTGTGAAAGCGTTTGACGGGTCAAGGAAATCTGTTATTGGTGAAGTGGACTTTCCTATTCATATAGGACTACATTTGTTTCAGATAACTTTCCAGGTCATGGATATTGTTTCTGCTTATAGCTGTTTGCTAGGACGGTCATCCATACATGAGGAAGGGGTTGTCACTTCAACTTTACACCAGAAGCTGAAGTTTGTACGTGAAGGGAAATTAGTGATCATAAATGGGGAGCAGGCATTGTTGATATCCCATTTGTCCTCTTTCAGCATTGTAGAGGCGGATGAAGCTGCTGTTGGAACCCAGTCCCAAGCCTTATCCATTGATAACATAAGAGAAAATGAGAATTCCATGGTTTCGCTGAAGGACGCGCAACAGGTTCTCCGTAATGGCCATAATGAAGTTTGGGGACGAATTGTGGATCCACCTATGAATAAGAACAGAACTGGATTGGGGTTCTCTTCGAAGAGTGACAAAGGTAAGGGCATGAAGCCGAAGTCTACTGCAGGCAGGTATCAAGAAATTTTCCGTAGCGGGGGTTATCTTCATCCGAATGTTTCCAAGATTAACGCCATTGTGGAAGATGAAGCAGAGCAGGAAATGTCGAATTATGTGACGCATGGAGTTAGGGTTCAGAACTGGATCACCATTGATGTTCCCTCTTGCATACATGTTTCAAAGTAATTTGATTTGTTAATCTTTTTGAAAAAGCTTTCACTCTGCCCAAGGTGGAATTATTTATGTTGTAGGGCTTATCTGTTTGCTATGACTTTTAAAATAAATAATAAAAGTTGTCTTTGTTTCCTAAATTATGTCTTTATTTTCTACTTTTTCTTGGAAAATGGTAATCAGAATAAACCTTTCAAAATAAATAATAACTGAAATTCAACCTGCATGATCACTTGTTATATGTGTCAGTTTCTAAATGCAATCACAAATCATATGTGCAGATTAATTAAAAAACCTGTTGAATACAATGAACCTGCACCCTCTCCCAACTTTGAATGCCCTATGTATGGGGCTGAAGAAGAAGATTATGATGAGATTCCAGAAGAGGTCTCGCGGTTGCTTGAGCACGAGGAAAATACCATTCATCCATATAAAGAGCCATTGGAAGTGGTCAATTTGGGTTCAGAATAAGATCCAAAGGAAGTCAAGATTGGAGCATTGTTGCATCCTGATGTGAAGAGCAGGTTGATTGAGCTTTTGAAAAAGTATGTGGATATTTTTGCTTGGTCTTATCAAGATATGCCTGGTCTAGATACAAATATTGTAGAGCATCGTTTGCCGTTGAAGCCAGCGTGTTTGCCAATTAAATAAAAGTTGAGAAGAACTCACCCAGATATGGCAGTAAAAATCAAAGAGGAGGTTCTAAAGCAGATTAATGTTGGTTTTCTTGTGACGTCAGTGTATCCTCAATGGATTGCCAATATTGTCCCAGTACCGAAAAAAGACGGAAAGGTCCGCATGTGCGTAGATTACAAAGATCTAAATAAAGCTAGTCCAAAAGATGATTTTCCATTGCCATACATTGATATGTTAGTGGATAGCACAACAAAATTTAAGGTATTCTCGCTCATGGAAGGATTTTCCAGGTATAATCAAATAAGAATGGCTCCAGAGGACATGGAAAAAACAACGTTTATCACACCCTGGGGAACATTATGTTACAGAGTGATGCCCTTCGGGTTGAAGAACGCTGGTGCAACGTACCAGAGGGCTATGACAACCCTATTCCATGATCTGATGCACAAGGAAATCTAAGTATATGTTGATGATATGATTTCCAAATACCAGACTGAAGAAGGGCATGAAGAAGATCTATTAAAGTTGTTTCAGCGTTTGAGGAAGTATCGTCTCCGCTTGAATCCAAATAAGTGTACATTCGGTGTCCGATCAGGGAAATTTTTGGGTTTCATTGTTAGCCAGAAAGGAATTGAAGTTGACCCTGATAAAGTCAAGGAAATTCAAGATATTCCAGCACCAAGAACTGAAAAGCAAGTCATAGGTTTCCTCGGGCGTTTGAATTATATTTCCAGATTCATCTCCCACATGACCACAACATGTGAACTGATCTTTAAGTTGTTAAAGAAAGATCAAGGTTGTGTGTGGACGGATGATTTCCAAAGGGCATTTGAAAGTATTAAATAATATATGCTTGAACCTCCTATCTTGCTCCCTCCTGTAGAAGGAAAACCGTTGATTATGTATTTGACAGTGTTAGATAACTCCATGGGTTGTATTCTGGGACAACAGGATGAAACAGGGAAGAAGGAGTTCACCATTTATTATCTCAGTAAAAATTAACTGATTGTGAGTCGCGGTATTCCATGCTGGAAAAGACATGTTGTGCTTTGTCCTGGGCGGCAAAGCGTTTGCGGAAATATATGTTGAATCACACTACTTGGTTGATCTCCAAAATGGATCATATCAAGTGCATTTTTGAAAAGACTGCTCTTACTAGGAGAATTTCCCGCTGGAAGATGTTGTTATCTGAATATGATATCGAATACCACACTCAAAAAGCTATTAAAAGCAGCGTGTTGGCAGATTATCTTGCTCACCAGCCAATGGAGGATCACCAGTCTGTAGAATATGAATTCCCCGATGAGGATGTCATGTTCCTGAAAGTGAAAGATTGTGATGAACCATTGCCTGAGGAAGGTCCTGACCCTGAATCTCGTTGGAGTATGATATTTGATGGAGCTGTGAATGCTTATGGTAGAGTAATTGGTGCTGTGATTGTCACTCCTCATGGATCGCACATTCCTTTTACCGCAAGGTTAACATTTGATTGTACTAATAATATGGCCAAATACGAGGCTTGCATCATGGGTCTCGAAGAAGCTATTGATCTCAGAATTAAAATTCTAGATGTGTATGGTGATTCAGCTTTGGTAATAAATCAGATTAAAGGAGAATGGGATACTCGTCACCCTGGCTTGATCCCTTACAAAGATTATGCTACAAGATTATTACCCTTCTTCAATAAAGTTGAATTCCATCACATTCCTAGAGATGAAAATCAAATGGCGGATGCTCTGGAAACTTTGGCTTCTATGTATAAAGTGAATACTTGGAATGATATACCCCGAATTACGGTTCGACGACTGGATAGGCCCGCTCATATATTTACAACAGAGGAGGTAGCAGATGAAAAACCTTGGTATTATGATATTAAGCATTTTCTTCAGACTCAGGAATACCCGATTGGTGCGTCGAAGAAAGATAGAAAGACATTGAGAAGATTGGCAGGCAGTTTCTCGCTCAGTGAAAATGTGTTGTACAAGAGAAATTATGAAATGGTCTTGCTCAGATGCGTGGATAGACACGAAGCAGACATGTTGATGCATGGGATTCATGGGGTTTCATTTGGAATTCATGCTAATGGACATTCGATGGCTAAAAAGATGTTAAGGGCAGGTTACTATTGGCTGACAATGGAGTCTGACTGTTATAAATTTGCAAAGAAGTGACATAAATGCCAAATTTATGCAGACAAGGTCCATGTGCCTCCGACACTTCTCAATGTGATTTCCTCCACGTGGCCTTTCTCTATGTAGGGTATTGACATGATTGGGATGATAGAACCCAAAGCTTTGAATAGACACCGTTTTATCTTGGTAGCAATTGATTACTTTACCAAGTGGGTGGAGGCTACTTCATATGCCAATGTTACTAAGCAGGTGGTTGTGCGCTTCATTAAGAATAACCTTATATGTCGGTATGGTGTGACGAGCAGAATCATCACTGATAATGGCTCGAATTTGAACAACAAGATGATGACATAACTGTGCGAAGAATTCAAGATTGTCCATCACAATTCATCTCCATACAGGCCAAAGATGAATGGGGCTGTTGAGGCTGCTAATAAGAATATCAAGAAAATTATCCAGAAAATGGTTGTTACTTATAAGGATTGGCATGAAATGCTTCCTTTTTCTCTGCATGGATATCGAACATTTGTCTGCACTTCAACAAGAGCAACCCCGTTCTCCCTGGTGTATGGAATGGAAGATGTACTCCCTATCGAGGTGGAGATTCTGTCTTTACGTGTGATAATGGAAACCAAATTGACAGAGGCTGAATGGGTCCAGAACATGTTTGACAAATTGAATTTGATTGAGGAGAAGAGAATGACGGCTTTGTGTCATGGCCAGTTATATTAAAGAAGAATGAAGAAAGCTTTTGATAAAAAGTTTAAACCTCGTGAATTCAGAGAAGGTGATCTCGTGCTCAAGAAGATCATGTCTTTCAACGCTGATTCTAGGGGCAAGTGGAATCCCAATTTTGAAGGCCCATATGTTGTCAAGAAAGCCTTCTCTGGCGGTGCATTAATTCTTGAAACTATGGATGGTGAGGAGTTCCCACGTCCCATGAATGCTAACGCAGTCAAGAAATACTTCGCCTAAAGAAATAAAAGAACAGCTCGCTAAGCTGAAAACCCGAAGGGGCGGCTTAGGCAAAAAAGGAGCATCTCGGTAGGCTGAAAACCCGAAAGGGCGGTCTAGGCAAAAATTAGAGACCTAAACAGAATAAATTTCCCGCTAAGTTGAAAACCCGCAAGGGCAGCTTAGGCCAAAGTTAGGGACTTTCTTGGCAAGTAACTACGTCAGACAAGACTTGATCGTTGAAGCAACAATCTTCCCGGATCCTCACCATACTTCAACAGAAGCTGCTGCTCAGGATTTCGAAAGTTGTTAGAGGGGTTAGTGGTCATTGTATCTCAATGTATATTTTCCATTATATATTACCATTTTTCAAACTTTGTAATCATCTATGGAGTCTCGCCATTCGCAGACTACCATTCTATTAATGAAATTTGAGCTTTTACCCAATTCTTTGTATTTATTATTTTATTTAGCTTGCAAAGACTCCATTTATTATTGATAATAACTTTCAAAGTAAAAAAGATTAAATAACAAAATTGATTTTTCAAAAAAAAGATTTTACAATCTGCTTTTACTTTGAGATTTGTGATGAAACAATGACAACAAAAATGGTGATCCCAGGAATGGACAAACTCCAGTTGTTTTGATAAGTTTTGTTCCCCTCGAGAAGGGTTACTCAGGATGTTTTTTCCGTATTGGGTTTATGATTCTGGTATCCTCGGTCAAGTTTGGATTCATTTCTCCTCTTTTCTGAGTTTTCATGATGTGAAGTTTCAATCCGCATTTTCTCCAGTGAAGTTTTTGTTTGGCCTAATAGAGGTTCTTTTTCTAGAGAAGTTGGCATCATAACCACTCTTGAAGAACACAGGTCCCTGGTTTCTTTAAGTGAAAGACATATTATGGTTTTCCCTTTGTGGATGTAGTGTTAACCTCCCCAATGAAATAGGCCTGAATTCCCTAGTGAATGTTTTGATGTTTTGGTGTCAGTCTTCTTTACTTGAGACTGGTTTTGCAATCTCCAGTAGGAATGTTACTTTTAAAAACACTTGTTTCCCGGGTGAAGCCTGAAGAAGGATGTTCTATCCCTGTATCTGTACTATTCTGTCACTTCATTTTGTTTACTTACGGATTATGTCGCTCCCCAGTAAAACTAAAGCAGCCAGTAGGTTTTGTTTCCTCAGTTGGAATTTACTTTTTCTTAGAATGATCATCTTGGATGAAGTTTAGCCGAGTGTTGTTAGTGCCCGAGAAGGGTTTTTCCTTGTTATTCCCAATGTTGTATATCTATTTTGTCAGCATACGCACAATAACACTCATACATTCATACATACATCATGCATAGCTAAAATTGGCAAATCATTGTTCATTGACATTTGTTAATATTTTTGTTGATATATCATCCTGTTTTACAGAGTTACATTGTCCTCTCTTTAATAGAGTGTTGGCCTTAAGCAGAAAGTGTATATTCTTTCAATTTCCCCACTGATTTTTCCCTAGTGGAAGATTTTTGCTTTAGCCTTCCTGTACAGCTCCTACTTCGAATGAATTTGGTTTTCCCTCTTGAGTTTATTTCTCAAAGGATGTATTCTGGTTGACTGTTTCGTTCCAGTTTATTTTTGGTTTGAATTTGTGGTTCCACAACAATATTATTTACTTTGGATTTCTGAAAACTTCAAGTTTTGGTTGGTGCATTTACTTTGCACGAGAATACTTTATCTCCTCAGCAGGAATGTCGTGGCATCTCCCCAGGAAGTCATATTTCTTTCTCCAGGAAGTCATATTTCTCACCCCAGGAAGTCATATTTCTTTCTCCAGGAAGTCATATTTCTCTCCCCAAAAAGTAATTTCTTTTTACAATCCTCCATGACAACAAGTAGCGGGTCTATTTATTTCAGTAACGTGTGCTTCCCTGTAAAATTCGACATAACTTTTTTTTGATATCTCCTCTATGTGTGAATAGTTCGCAGTTTGTCGTCAGATTACGCCAACGGATGGCAAGACTTTCAATATCACAGAAACAGCTCGTTGTGAAATCTTTGCAAGTGGAAGTCTCTTTATTTGAGACAACTTATATATCATCCTTTCCAGGCGAAGTGCATTGGTTAAAAAAGAAGTTGAGACTCGTTCTATGTGAAATTCCAGAATCTTGGGGAAACTTGTTATCTTTTTGCTACTCTCAGTGAACATTGGTGGTTCATCGCCAGTGAACGGCGATACAATGATATATTCTCTTTCTACCTTCAGTGAAAGTTGGTAGGTCATTGGCAGTGAATGTCGATGATTGTTATCTTTTTGATACCCTCAGTGAACATTGGTAGTTCATCGTCAGTGAACGACGATGCTATGATATTTCTTTTCTTTCTAACTTCAGTGAAAGTTGGTACGTCATCGGCAGTGAACATCGATGATTGTTATATTTTTTCTACCCTCAGTGAACATTGGTAGTTCATTGTCAGTGAATGGCGATGCAATGATATATTCTCTTTCTACCTCTAGTGAAAGTTGGTAGGACATCAGCAGTGAACGTCGATGATTGTTATCTTTTTTCTACCCTCAGTAAACATAGGTAGTTCATCGTCAGTGAACGGAGATTCAATGAGATATTCTCTTTCTACCTCCAGTGAAAGTTGGTAGGACATCAGCAGTGAACGTCGATGTTTGTTATCTTTTTTTTACCTTCAATGAACGTTGGTAGTTCATCATCAGTGAACGGTGGTGCTATGATATTTTCTCTTTCTATCTTCAGTGAAAGTTGGTAGATCACCATCAGTGAAAGATTATGTTTGTTATATTTTTGCTACCCTCAGTGAATGTTGGTAGTTCATCGTCAGTGAACGGCGGTGCTATGATATTTCTTTTCTCTCTACCTTCAGTGAAAGTTGGTAGGACATCGGCAGTGAGCATCGATTTTTGTTATCTTTATCTCTACCTTCAGTGAAATTCAGTAGGACATCAGCAGTGAACATTGATGTTTGTTATCTTTCTCTCTACCTTCAGTGAAAGTCGGTAGGACATCGGCAGTGAACGTCGATGTTTGTTATCTTTCTCAACTTTCAGTGAAAGTCGGTAGGACATCAGCAGTGAAAGTCGATGTTTGTCATCTTTCTCTCTACCTTCAGTGAAAGTCGGTAGGACATCGATAGTGAACATTGATGTTTGTCATCTTTCTCTCTACCGTCAGTAAACGTTGGTAGCTTCACCTTCGGTAGAAGTTGGTGTATCCTTTGACCATTCTACCATCCTCTTTGATTCAGGTCTTTTAATCCACCAGTGATTTATTTTCTTGGTGGGGTCGCTCTCTTGTTTCTTTATTATTGTTATATCCCCAGTGGTGATTTGCGTCCCTTTGGAATTGTCCATGTGCGTTCATGATCATAAACATTTGCATGGCATCTTAGGGCCAAAAATAGGGTTTGTTTTATATTTAAGTATCTTCAATCGCATGGACACGAAGATTTTTAACCTTCGTATCTCCGGATAGAAGAAACTTAAATAAGGGCAGCTGTTGTACCCCAATTTTTGCCCCTAAGATCCTTTCATCATACCATGTTGATTCATTCACAATAAGATCACACTAGGATTCTTGGTTCCCCACCCTATATGTAGCTTTTCCCTTTTGAGGAATCACCAAGCACCTTGACTTATGTTCTTTTGTGATCATGAATATTGTTTTTGTCTTGATTTCTTCTTTCAACTAAATAAAATGCAATTTTGGTTTGTCTTGCTTGTTATCCATGTAGGTAAAGGCAATGGGATTTAACAAGTTACCCCATGGGTTCATGAGTTTATTTCCATGCCCTAGTCAATAAAGCTTGAGAAGTCCAAACCTCACCATTGGCTTGGTTTTGGAAGAATTGACATGGCAAGGTTGTTTTGGTTCATCACATTTCAAGGTTATCAAATTTGGTTGAAAAGCACAAGGGGTTGATTGAAGAAGTTGTCATGCTTGGAAAAGGCTTTGTTCCATTTGGTCATAAGTGCATATTTCTCTCAATGTTCAAGATATGGAAGTGTTTTTGGTGGCTATTAATTCTCATTATCATCCTCAACAACTTATATTTACAAATCATGTGTGTTGGTAAAAGAAGTTTGTTCAAAATTGTCAAAGTTCCTCAAAGCATTCTCTTGATCTAAGGAGCTAGGATTTTGAACTTCAAAGGAATATATCTTGCTCATCTCTTGGTATTTTTGAGTGATTACAAAGACATCTTTCTCTTCAAAGGGTTATTAACAAATCACTTCAAAAGTTTCAAGGAGTTGTCACGAGGAAGAAAGATTACAAGTCCTCCAGATGAATCCTCAATTTTCCATGTGTGACTTCAAATGATCATAACTTGGTCAATTTTTATCACCTTGAGCCCATTCTTTTTCCATAATGATCTTGAAGGTGTGAATTTTATGACTTCTTTTATGTTCAAAGTTAGAAAATGGATGGAAGTTGCCTTAAGGATGCAAAAGATTATAGGTCATTTCATGATTTTTTTGCATACTTCAACAATTCATAACTCTCTCAATTTTTGGATATTTTTAATGGTTCAAGTTTCAAAATGTCATTCAAGAGATCTACTTCATGCCATCTTTTTTGGTCAGGAGCAAATTCCAAGTGGAAGGCCATGTTTGGATGCAAGACATTATAGGTCATTTTTGAAGAAGAACTTGAAATATTTCTAAGTATGGAAAGTCAACTTTTTTTCTCCAACTTTGACTCAACACAACTTTTAGCTCAATCATCCATTTGATTCCATTCTTTTTCCATTGCAAAGCTTGTAACCTCATCTTTCTAAAGCATCAAGAATCATGCCTTAAGACCCCTTGAGCTGAGAATGCCATTGTTTCAAAAGTGGTAACTTGGAATTGAAGTTTCATTGCAAGTCAGAATTTGAATTTCATGTTACAACCTCTAAACCTCAAATTAGTACGCGTTTTGGGTCTAAACATGATTAGCCAACTTTCCCAAGTGGATTAGTGCATTAAAACACGCATTTTGGATGAGTTTTGAAAAAAAGAGAAGTCACATTTTCTTCATGATGCAGACCCACACGAATTCCCTCCAAATTGCATCATTCACCCTTCCTTTTGATCCCATTTTCTTCTCCTATAAATACATGAGCAATCCCACTCATTTTCTCAAGCTTGGATAGCCAGAATCACCCTGCCAAACTTGTTCCACAACTCAGAATTCAGTAACTTCAAAATCCATTCCCAAGCCTTTTTCAATCCAATTTTTCCATCAATACACCTTCCTTGATCTTCCCTGAAGCTAACCACGTAATTACATTCAAGAATCGTGCCCTATACTGCTCAATAGAAGTCCAGTTTCAGAGCTCTGCAACTCAACTTCAATAGGTAGATTCCTTCATCAATTCTTCAAAACTTTGATATCATTGGGTTGCTCTCATTACTCTGGTTCTAGTCGCAACACTTACCTTCTACTGGAAACACGTTTTGACCATGAAATTTCAAATCCCTTTTCAAAACTTTCCTTCCAAATTGCTTGAGCTACAGTTTATATAAATTTGGCGCGAGGGTGTGGTTGTCTTCGTCTTGAAGAGACGAAGCGAACGACATAGGTCTAAGCTTCTGATTTTATAGTTTGAGAGACCTGCAAATCACGCTGGCCTGAGGTTGAAGATGACCTACGTGTCATCTTCCAACCAAAGATGGCACGCCACTTGTTATTTTTGAAAATCTGATTTATATTTGATTATGTACTTTATTCCTAATGACCATGGTATGCACAGCGCGCTAGATCCCTGGGATTTGATTACTAACGCGTTTTGACTCTCATCCAATGGTCAACATATTTTTACTTTTATTTTCTTTTTCTTATTTTTATATTTTAATTGTTTTAAATTTCAAAAAATCATAGAAAATTCATTTTAAGTCCAAAAAATCTGAAAAAATTATGAAAAAATATTTTGATTATTCTCTTTCTGATTTTTATTTTTTCACAATTTAATTTTTTATTTTGGTATTTTTTTATATAAATTTACACTTTATTTGAATTGTTTTAAATGTTTAAAAATACTTTTATACATTTTTAAATTCTGAAAAAATTATGGAGTGATCCAATGATATTGTGACAAATATTGGTGACGTTATTTTATTTTTGTTTGACCTTACTATTTTTATCATTTTTGGTTTATTTTACCCATTTCTTTTAATTTTAAAAATAGTTTCTGACTTTAAAAAATTACCTAAAAAATTTGTAAAATTATTTGAGCCTTTTTCTGATTTTTTATGGTCTTACTTTTTATTTCTTGATTAATTTAAACATAGTTGATATTTTTATCTTTATTTTCTATTTTTAAACATTATTTTTAAACCCTTTTGTATATATTAAAATGTAATATTATTTTGTGACTATTTTCTGGCTGATCTTGGGTTAAATTTTGGATCATGAACTTTATTAACATCATTTGATCCATGGTGTTGAGTTTAACTCCACAAAAATGGATGAATGATTTTAATAATAGTTTGATTAAATTTAATTCAAAAATGGCTTGTATATTCTCTCCCATCCCTCTTCATCTCATCCTCTTCTTGTTGCACTAAATGTTATTGGAGCATGATCTTTATATCATGTCTCAGAACAAATGGTGCATAAATTGCTATTGACCGGCCTCAAAATAGGTGCGACTTCTATATAAGTCCACTTACGATTGCTTAACATAGCGCTAAATTTTGACCCGATTCGAATAAATGATCATTTGTAGCCTAAACTTATGTTTGCAAGCACAAGTATGTTAATTTGATATCTTTGATCCAATAACCTTTAGATTCATTGTGTGGAGGCTTTGGTTCTACAAATCCTCTAATGGATCTACAACACCTTTGGTTAATGCGGATCACTTAAACATCGTTGATCATTAAATGGCACTTGTGAGAATTCTAAATAGATGATATACTTGACAAAAAGAAAATTCAACTTGTTGTGTGGAGGCTTTGGTTCTACCAATCCTCTAATGAGTTCCAAATGCAAGCTTCAAGATGGTCATCCAACTAACCACTAATTATTTACTTGTTTTACGTTATGCTTTTATTTTTTTTATGCTTTATGTACCATTTACTTTTAGAATTTACATTTCATGCCATTTTCATCTTTGCTCATTTGAGCATTTAGTTTCTTGTCATTTTTACTTTTCTCACTTGAGCTTTTCTTTTTTTTAAGATACTTAATAATCAACATAAACCATAAAAATATTTAATGGTACTTGGACTATTTGGTTACTATCCTTGGCATTATGGAGCATGGGACTTTTTTCTTGGACTTAGGATTAGAAACCTTGGCCTATCTTTGGAGACCTTGTGATCTTATTTTATTATTTTGTCTGGAGTTCTTGAGGTTTACCTCAAGACATTGGGTTGCTTGTTTGTTTTTTATGTGCAGGTTTTTTTGATTACACTCTTTGTTTGTAATCTGGAATTCACCCATATACAGCCGTTACTCTGCCCAATTTTTATGAAGACTTAATATACTTGAAGTTTGGTTCTCTCAAGAGGTCTAGTATTTTTTGCTTGATTGGTTTTCAATCCAAAGAATGGGAATTCTATCTTGGCTCATAATGTCAAGTATTGGCTTCTTGTTGGTTAGATGGTTCTTATCCCTAGCTTTTACCTTATGCTTTAGGATAGTCCCTTCTTCTCCTCCCATCTTCTTTAATTTCAAAAATCTTCTTCCTCCTTTTGAAAACTCTTCTTGTTTTTAAACTTGAACCACTTTCATAATAAACTTGGACTTATGTCCATGCATTTTCAAAACATTTTCAAAAATAAACTCCAATCGACATAATAATACCTTGACATTTTTTGTGAGAAGACTAAAAGTCAATCAATCTCATTTCAAACCATTTTACCACTTTGGCTTTTATCTTTAAACTTTTCTCAAAAGATTGAACTCTTGTCAATCCTTGTAGTGATGCAAACAATTATACTTCTACAATATATAGTGAAGAGAGATATTTTCCACTTGGGTGTTGAGTGAGGCATTGTTGATTTTAAGATCCATGCCATATCCTCCACTTTGAGATGATGTAAATTCTCCTTTATCATAATTGTGGGTAGTAGGTATGTTTTCCACACAGATAGTGACGATGATGTTTTATCTCATGAAATTAACCCACACATTTGTGTTTTAAATTTTTAAAGGAGGAACTACGTGTACCCTGATCCCCTATTACACGAAAAGGTGGTACGTAGGCACTAAAGGTTCGCAACCGCGGCGGGTGCAAAAATTATAAAATAAATATATTTCTTTTCTCACCTCCACCATCCATTTTTATACAAAATTTTTCATAGCCAAATATACAGATTTCACAAAGAGGTTCCTGCGGAGTACCATAGATGTTTAGGGTGCTAATACCTTCCCTTTGCATAACCAACCCCCTTACCTTGAATCTTTCCCCTTCTTTTTGGGTTATTCGCTCTTTTCCCATTCCTTTGGAAACAATAAAGCGCGGTGGCGATTTTTATTTTGATTTGTATAAGTCAAGTCAATCCAATGGCTTAGTCTTAAAACATTTCAACCGCTACAGTTGCTCCTAGTTGCTCGCTTGCTTACAATTAAAACATTTTATACACCAACACTTTCATTTAAAACATTTTCAAAAGACAAAGCTTTTTGTACGCGTTCTTATAGCAACAAGAACCATTACAAAGACACTTTTCAAAATACTTTCAAAACCCATACTACAAGCACATTTTCAAACAAAAGCAAGTGATCTAGCAAGTAACTAAGAGCCCGTAGATAACTACGGATGAAAAGGGTTCTAACACCTTTCCTTTTCATAACCTACCCCCCGAACTCAAGAAAATATCTCAAAAGGTCTTTCCTGTTCTTTTCACCCTTTCCTTTATTGGATAAAAGAAAATTTGGTGGAGACTCTTGCTATCGGAAACAATTGCGATAAAATGAAAAACACCCAAGTCAGTTCTCCCGCCGTACCACAAAATTAGCGAATCTGCTGGGGACTAAACTTAAAAGTGGGGTTACCTTAGGGCTATATCACCTTTACTTGCTTGACTTTCTTGCTTTAAATTTTTTGGGTCCTTGTTTGGGTTATTGTTAAAGATCCTACACCCAGATCTGGGGAAACTTTTTAGGTAAGTAGCAATAAATCATGGAGGTTGTACGGTGTAGACCGATATGGACAAAGTGATAGCTATGTTAGCGTGATACTCTGGCTTGTACTAATGTTCCTTGAGTCAGTCAAGGATAACATTAGGCTTCCTTATAGTGTAATTAAGCGCTAACAGACCTTTAGAACATTTACTTGACTCATCCTAAGCCATTAGAAAGTAGTGAGATGGCCGGCTTTTGTTTCGACGGAAGTTTGGTTGATACTCGATGCTAAACTCATTGAGATTAGACTTTTGGGATATTCTAGCTGCAATACTTTCGTGCTTGAGCTAGAACAATGCCTAAAAGAAAGGTCAATGATATGAGACTCCTTAGAACCCTGTTACTATTTATAGGACAGGTTAATCGAACTAAACTTCAAGAGGGTACTTACCTTTAAAAACTCGTGCAAGCCATTAAACCTAAGATCTTTTGTGTGACTTGTTTGATATATTTGTGATTTCAGAGCATAACCATAACATCATAAACATCATGACATACACGCTAACCATTTCAAGGGCCTGGAGATTTATTTTTCCTTTTGTTTTGTAGGGCATGGATTCAATTCGCAGAAAGACCATCCGAATTAATTTTGTAGAGGTCCCCCCCAAAGCTCAAAGAATTGGTCCTAAGAGTTCCTGAGAGCTCATCGTTCAACAAGAGATATGGTCACTTGCTCAGTTTGGTTACTATCGGGTTTGACAAAGGTCTGATGAGTGTCTTGTTCCAGTTCTTTGACCCTAAACACCATTGCTTCACTTTTCTAGATTATCAGTTGGTGCCTATGTTGGAAGAATTCTCCAAGATACTTGGTTCACCTATATTGGAGCAAGTACCTTTCACCGGTTTAGAACAAGATCCAGTTGCTGAAAATGTTGCCATAGCTCTGCATTTGAAACCATCTGACATTGAATCCAATTGGGAAAGAAGAAGTGGAGTTAAGGGCCTCCTTGCAAATTTTCTAATGAAGAAAGCTCAGATATTCTTAGATGCTATAAGTTATCATGCCTTTGAGGATTTCTTAGCTCTCTTGATCTATGGATTGGTTCTGGTCCCCAATTCAGACCAGTTTATAGATGTCAGTGCCATTAACATCTTTCTTGCTCGCAATCTAGTGCCTACATTGCTCAGAGATGTGATGAATTCACTCCACACTTGTACCATAAAGAAACGAGGGACTCTTATGTGTTGTACGCCTTTTCTCTATCGGTGGTTTATTTCGCACCTCCCTTGGTCAGTAATGAAGAATGAGTTAGGCTTAATGTGGAATCAAAGGATATTGTCCCTTTCTCACTCTGATATCTATTGGTGCCCTCGCTCTCAAGAAGATATCTCTTTTATTGATTGCTGCAGAGAGTTCCCTAATGTGCCACTCCTTGGCATTAGATGAGGCATCACTTACAACCCTTATTTGGCCCTACGTCAATTCGGCTACGCCAGGAGGGATGGTCCCCGCGATATGCTCATCCAAGGTATTGTGTTTGACTATTCAAATGATCTTTAAGGTTATTGCCAGAGGTTAATTCGCATTTGGGGAATGGTAAAGAATACCGATAGCAGTGCCTTGGGACACAAAAACCCCATCCTTTTGGAGCCTTACCTCAGATGGGTGCGAGATCATGCTCAAAGTATTATAATGCCATATGCTGCTATCATGCCAGTGATCTTAGAGTCTGTTGATTAAGAAGACGAGCCTCGCATCATTTTTCATTCTAATATGCCAACAAGCTTCGAAGAGTTGCAAAAGTCTTGGATCCAGCTCAAGGAAGAACGAGACACCTTTGAGAATCAATTCTACGCCAGTGAGAAGAAGGTTCTGGATCTCACGAAGCAGCTTCATGAAGAGCAAAGTTTGAACGCCTATATTGCGCTGAAGAGGATGCGTTCAACCTTTTTGTCTTAGGAGTTTTATTTTTGTATTTTATTTCTTCCATTGTAAGCCCCGAGAGGCATGATGTAATAAACTTTGATTTATTAATACAATGTATGTTTATTTTTGTCTAAGCAAATTTAAATCTCCTAGTTTCCTTGAAATCATTTGCATATGCACTTTCATTCATCATAACACAAACAAGTTTTTTACAACAGGCCTCCTTATCTTTCTACTATTTATTTTAGTGATATGGATATTGAACAGACAATAAAAGATCTTCAAGCACATAATGCTCAATTCCAACCGATGTTCTTGGCTCTGGCTAAAGGATAAGAGGACCTGAAGGCTCTTATGATCAAAGATAAGAAGAAGAAGGTGAAGAAACCAGTCGACATTTTGAATTTGGGAAGAAGGTTCAGAGGACCAGCCAAGCGAACTCTAGATTTTGCAACCTCGTAGGGTGAAGGAGATAATCAAGAAGTAAAGAGCAAGGAAGGAAATGACAACCCAGAGTCTGAAGAAGAAGAAGCTGACTACTCTGAAGAGTCGTATCCTCATGCTGATGATAAATACAAACAGCTGGAAGATCGCCTCAATGCTATGGAGATCCAGAGGGTAGCCGGGCTGGATTTTAAAGAGCTAGGACTTGTCGCAGGGGTGGTCATCCGGCAGAAATTCAAGGTCCCCACATTTGCTAAATATGACGGTGTCTCTTGTCCTAAGCTGCATTTAAGGTCATACGTCAGGAAGATTTAACCCCATAATGATGATAGGAACCTGTGGGTACATTTCTTCCAAGAAAGTTTGTCAGAGATGTAGTTGGATTGGTTCTATCAGTTGGAAGGAACCAATATTCGCAATTGGGAATATTTGACTGTTGTTTTTTACAAACAATACCAGTATAATGCTGACCTAGCTCCAACTCGAACACAACTGTAAGGTATGTTTATGGGTGCTGGTGAGGGTTTAAAAAATTATGCCAGGAAATAGAGGGATCTCGCAGCAAGAGTCCAACCCCCTTTATCTGACAGAGAGTTGGTGGATATGTTCTTGGGCACGTTGTCTGGTCCATTCTTCAACCATCTGATCGGAAGCTCTTCAGCTGGATTTACTGAGCTAATCATGACTGGTGAGCGGGTAGAAGCCATTATTAAGAGTGGAAAAATTCAAAGGGATACATCCTCAAGCACGATGAAGAAACCCTTCACTGGAAAGAAGGAGGTCAGTGTTGCTTATGGCCACAGGAATCAAAACAAAATTGAACGTCATCTGACGGTAGGGGCTGTTATGATCTCCAATCCTGTATCAAATCAATAGCGAAACCATCAATGCAGGGCGGAGGTGCCCATAAGACGATTCACCCGGATTAATATGACCTTGTCCCAGGTTTTTCCACACCTGTTGAAGTCCAATCTGGTGACTCTAAAGGAAGCTCCCAAGAACCCCAATATTGCTTCTCCCCGCTACAACCCGAATACTCGATGTGCCTATCATTCTGAAAGTCTGGGGCATGATACAAACGATTGTTGGGCCTTGAAAAATAAGGTACAAGACCTTATTGAGGCGAAAGAGATTGAGTTTGACCCTCCAAAAACACCTAACTTAATAACGGCGTCAATGCCTAAACATGGCCAAGGTGTCAATGTTGTTGATGATGACCGTTATGTTTCCTCTGTGGATGATTTAACTACTCCCCTTTTGACTGTTAAACAAAATCTATTGTGAGCCGATTTACTTCTGGGCTGTGATGAAAGTTGTCACTTATGTATGTCTCTACCAGATGGCTGTTTGTTATTGAAGATGGGCGTCCAGTGCCTGATGGTTAACAAAGAAATTCTGTTTGAAAAAGTTCCCCTTACAAAAAGTTGTTGTGAAGATGTCTCGATAATCACCATTTCTGACAATCCTCCCAGGGTCTCCACCAAAAGACCCGTCAGGATTACATCTGTTCCAAAGCTTGCTCCCCTAATCATCACCATGTCGGGGCCAATAACATATTCCTCGAATAAAGTTGTTCCCTAGAATTATGGGGCCGACGTTTATTAGCATGGCGTCAAGCAAGACCTGTGAGTTATCAAAGACAAAGTTGCTGAAGGTACTGATCCTGATGTCGACAATAACATTGGGACCAGTAAGATAACGAGAAGTGGAAGAGTTTTCTCCCCCTAAATCTCTCCAAAGACCATTACTACTCCTGTGATCATTCCCGTTGTTGCTCCTGTCAGTATTCCCACGGTTATTCCCGCTGTTAGCCATGCTGTTATCCCTGCTACCGAGTCGGCAGAGACACGGGGCAAAGAGGTATTGGTTAAGCCTGTCCAGACGAAGGCGCATCCAGAAGTCACCCTTGAGGCTTCTAAAAGAGAAATGGAAGAGATATTAAAAATAATCCAGAAAAGTGATTACAACATCGTTGAGGAGTTGGGGTAGACCCCCTCAAAAATATCAATGATATCCTTACTTTTATGCTATGAGGCCCACACTAAGGCTTTAGTAAAATTTCTGAAGACCGCCCACGTGCCCCAAGAGACCTCTGTTGATCAATTCGAGAATTGTGTGGCCAGTCTAACTGCTGATAATGGACTGGTTTTTTCTGACGCTGATTTAACTCCCAAGGGAAGGAAACACATCAATGCCCTGTATGTCTCCATTGAGTGCAGGGGCGCTACATTAGCCCATGTTCTGGTGGATACAAGTTCATCCCTGAATGTCTTACCCAAGAATGCTTTTGACCAGTTAAATTGTGAAGGACTCACATTGAAGCCCAACAACATTGTGGTGAGGGTTTTTGATAGTTCTAAAAGAACAATGCACGAGGAGGTGGACATCCCTATCAAAGTTGGAACTCAGACTTTTGATTTAACCTTCTATGTGATGGATATCCGCCCATCTTATTCCTATTTATTGGGTCGACCCTGGATCCATGGGGCTTGTGCTGTCACTTCTACCCTACATCAGATATTGAAGTACCCAGTCTAGGAAAAGATTATCACAGTCCATGGGGAGGAGGAAAACATGGTTAGCCACCTAAACTCTTCCATGTATGTCGAAATGGACAATGAGTTCATTGAGATCCCTTATCAGAATTTTGAGGAGGTTCCACAGATGGTTGCTATGACCAAGACTGCTACCAAGGCCCCGAATATTACTAGACCTCCATTGAAAATGGCTTCTCTGAAGGATGCTAGAGCGGTAGTTAAGGAAGGTGGATGTACCATTTTGGGTCAACTTCTGGATATTCCCTACAAATCTAACAAGTTTGGTCTGGGTTTTACTTCAGAGGCCCAAAGAGTTGTTCGACGTACTCACGCTGGGGGACCACCATTATGCATCAGCAATCATGGAGTCAACGCGTTGGAAGACAGTGATAGCAGCAATGATATGGACGATTGGATTTTTCCAACCATCGGCGGTGGACTCAAAAATTGGAAGGCCAGAGATTTTGTTCCTATTACTTTTATTCAAGAGTAACTGTCTTTTAAATTTTCGAACTTGTAATATTTAAACAATTTAGACTTTAAAACCTTGTGTCTTACCCGAGGCACAATGGTCCATCTGTGAGGATTGTTACTTCATCTTCATATGTCATTAATAAATCATGGGACGTTTTTGCATGCAAATTTTACTCTCTTTGTTTTCTTTTTCTACCTTTTATTTTATCAAAGATAGCTATGTTCTTACACACACTCACATATCGAAATGAAGATCCACATCCACTCAGGATCCCATTGGCAACGGTTATGCTATTGCCTATCATGACTTTGAAAATCCGATCTACCAAGCCGAGGACGAAGGTGAGAAATATTGTGAGGTACTAGGGGAACTTTCTAGATTACTACAACAGGAAGAAAGGACCATACATCCTCACGAAGATCCGGTTGAAATAGTTAACTTAGGTAATGAAGAGGACAAGAAAGAAGTCAAGATAGGTGCCAACCTGGAGCATAGTGTCAAGAAGCATTTAACTCAGGTAATACATAACTATGTTGAGGTCTTTTCCTGGTCATACAAAGACATGCCAAGACTCGACACTAATATCGTTGTCCATCGTCTGCCAACAAAAAAAGACTGCCCTCTAGTGAAAGAGAAGGTTCGTCGTATGCGGCTAGAAATGTAAAAAAAAATCAAGACTGAAGTCATGAAGCAGTTCATCGCTGGATTCTTAGCTGTCACCTCTTATCCACAATGGGTTGCCAATGTCGTTCCGGTGCCTAAGAAGGACGGTAAGGTACGTATTTGTATGTATTACAGAGACCTGAATAGGGAAAGCCCCAAGGATGACTTTCCGCTTCCCCACATTGATATTCTGGTTGACAACACCACACAGCATAAAGTATTCTCCTTTATGGATGGTTTCTCCGCATACAATCAAATTAAAATGGAACTTGAGGACATAGAGAAAACAACCTTCATCACACAATGGGGCACTTTCTGTTACAAAGTTATGCCATTTGGGCTGAAGAACACCGGGGAAACCTATCAGCGTGCCATGGTAGCTTTATTTCACGATATGATCCATCACGATATAGAGGTCTACGTGGATGATATGATAGCCAGATCTCAAACTGAAGAGGAACACCTGGACCACATGCAGAAGCTATTTGAAAGACTGAAGAAATACAAACTAAGGTTGAACCCGAATAAATGCACTTTTGGAGTGAGGTCCGATAAGCTTTTAGGCTTCGTTGTCAACGACAAAGGTATTGAAGTAGACCCTGCAAAGGTAAAATCAATACAAGAAATGCCCACTCCTTGCACTGAGAAGGGAGTTAGGGGATTCTTAGGACGGATAAACTACATCGCCAGATTCATTTCCCATCTAACCGCTACTTGTGAACCAATCTTCAAATTACTGAAGAAAGATCAAGTGGTGGAATGGAATGACGTCTTCCAGGCTGCCTTTGACAGCATCAATGAGTACCTTCAAGAGCCTCCCATTTTAATGCCTCTGGTTGAGGGAAGACCTCTGATAATATACCTAATAGTTTTGGAAAATTCAATGGGGTGTGTGCTGGGGTAGCATGACAAGTCTGGCCGAAAAGACCATACAATATACTACCTGAGCAAAAAGTTTACCGACTATGAAACTAGATATTCACTGCTCGAGAAAACTTGTTGTGCTCTGGCATGGGCTGCTCGTTGGCTAAGACAGTATATGCTAACCCACACTACCTTATTGATATCCAAGATGGATCCTATTAAATACATATTCGAGAAGCCTGCCCTCTCTGAAAGAATAGCAAGATGGCAGATGGTCCTGACCGAATACGACATTCAGTACACTACCCAAAAAGCAATAAAAGGAATTGTACTAGCTGATCATTTGGCTCATCAGGCTGTGTATGACTATCAATCCATGAATTTTGAATTCCCAGACAAAGACATCATGTTGGTAAATGATTGTGAAGAATGTGGACCGTATGACAGACTTGAACAAGGATCCCGATGGACCTTGGTTTTTAATGGAGATTCCAACGCACTCGGTAATGGCATCGGTGCTGAGATCATATCACTTGAAGGCTGTCATACTCCCTTCACTTCCAGGATGTATTTCAACTGTACCAATAATATGGTTGAATATGAAGCGTGCATTATGGGTCTCAAAGCTGCTATAGATTTGGGGATCAAATACTTAAGTGTATTTGGAGACTCAACCTTAGTAATCAGTCATATTAGAGAAGAATGGGACACGAAGCATCCTAATCTCATCCCTTATAAAGAACATGTGTTGACACTGGTCCCACATTTTGAGAAAATTACCTTTGAGCATTTTCCACGAGAGGAAAATCAACTAGCAGACGCGCTAGCTACTATGTCGTCCATGTTCAAAATCAGTTGGGATAACGAGGCTCCTCAGATTACTATTGAGAGAATGGATGAACCAGCATATTGTCATGAGATTGATATTGAAGAAGTAGTGGACAAACCTTAGTTCCATGAAATTAAAAGATATCTCAAGGCCCAAGAATATCCTGAGGGAGCTTCAGTCAATGATAGAAGTTCCTAAGAAGGTTCTCTGCTACATTCTTCCTCAGTAACAGAATCTTCTATAAGTGCAACCATGACTCTACTTTGCTTCGGTGTGTAGACAAGAGTGAGGCAGAAAAGATCATGGCTAATTTACACGAAGGTACCTTTCACACCCATTCTAGTGGGCACACGATGGCTAAAAAGATCCTATGGGCAGGATACTATTGGTCCACTATGGAAGCAGATTGTTATCAATATTCATGAACTTGTCACAAGTGCCAGATCTATGCTGACAAAGTACATGTGCCTCCGGTTCCCCTAAACGTCCTGACTTCTCCAGGGCCATTTGAAATGTGGGGCATTGACATGATTGGAGAGATCAGACCTACAGCTTCTAATGGACATCGCTTCATCCTGGTTGCCATTGATTACTTCATGAAGTGGGTCGAGGCAGCTTCATTTGCTTTTGTTACCAATAACGTTTTGGCCGGTTTCATCAGACATAATCTTATCTATGGATATGGTATTCCGGGGAGAATCATTATAGATAATGGTACCAATATCAACAATACTATGATCACCGAACTATGCGCGCAATTCAAAATTCAGCATCATAACTCTTCTCCTTACCGGCTGAAGATGAATGGCATTATAGAAGCGGCTAATAAAAACACCAAAAAGATCATACAGAAGATGACAGTGACCTATAAAGACTGGCATGAGATGTTACCATTTGCTCTCCACGGTTGTTGTACCACGGCGCGCACATCAACAGGGGCAACTCCTTTCTCTTTGGTATATGGTATGGAAGTTGTCCTACCAATTGAAGTCCATATACCTTCTTTAAGAATCATGAAGGATGTAGGGTTGAATGAAGATGAATGGATTCAAACTCGACTTGACCAATTGAACCTGATTGATGAGAAGAGGCTTACAACTGTCTGCGATAGTCAAATGTACCAAAAACGTAAGATTAAAGCTTTTAACAAGAAGGTCAGACGTCAGGTATATCAGGTTATTGACCTGGTAATCAAACGTATCATACTGCCACAAGGTGATCCCAGGGACAAATGGACTCCTACATACGAAGGACCATTTGTGATCAAAAACATATTTTCTGGTGGGGCCATGATCTTAACCACTATGGATGGTGACGGCCTTCCGCACCCTGTAAACATAAACATAGTTAAAAGATACTACGAATGAAAAAGACCCGCTAGGTTGACTGGCCTAGGAAAATATTAGGGATATACAAAAAAAATTGTACACCCGGCAAGCCGAAAACCTGAAAAGGCGGCTTGGGCAAAAAAAGGATATCCCGGTGGACTAAAAACCCGAAAGGGAGGTCCAGGAAAAAGTTATGGATTTAAAGTGTATGACTATGTCCCGTTGGATCACCTTACAACCAACTTTCAATATCAATTTCCAGAATCAAACGGTATTAATCAATCCAATCAGCTTCGGACAAAGCAGTAAGTGGATGAGACGCTCAAAGACATAAAGGCTATAGCAGAATGAGAACCCCATGGGATTATTTCACATATCTGTCTTTCTTTGTATTAGTTTTCATTCTTACGACGACATTCTCTTACTAGGATGTTTGTCTCTTTGTACAAAAATGCTTATTTAAGTTAATACAAAGTTATTCCTTTAAAAGTTCAAAACTATCTGTTTTTCTTTTACTTTCTTGTTTTGTTTGCAAAAACGTCCAGTGATTATTTTTGAACATATGCATTTGAACATAATTACTGTTTACAAATATATGCATAAAAAGTGAACATAAAACAGAAAGACAATTACTAATGGCTTTAAGAAACAGGATAATATCTATAGGTCATTCTATAAAATCCCCGTAGGTACTTTCTCTAACAGGAGCAGAGGCAGATACATCCTGCTACAGAATCACTTTCGTATCTCTAGTATGAAGCCTAATGGTATCAGGTGCTCTCATATCCCCGACCGAGCAAAATTTCCAATTACTGCTCCAAAGATTCCCCAGTGAAAGTCGCTCAGCTTCTCAGGATTCCCCAACAGGATTTCACAAAGTCCATTAACAATGCACGGCATTTCCCTTCCCCAACAGATTTTATTTCTCTAATAATGGAAACCCATATATCAAGACTTTAACTTCAACAAAATATGAATACTTACACTCCTCATTCCCAACAGCAGTCAAGGATTTATTTTCCCCAGTCCAACAACACTGCAGCAGAACAACTAATATGTTCATACATTGCAGTCATACATCATAGCATCGACAACACAAATGCATATATCACAATCTCATTTATTTTGAGAAACATCATTATGCCATGCATTTCATACATCATGACATTTCATACAACTAACTCTTTACCTTTTCAGGAAAGATCAATCAGCAGAAAATTATCATCAACAAATTTTCAATAAGACGGGACAACTATTTGTGAACAAATCGATCATAGATAAATTCCTGAAACAGGACGGGGTGACTATCTACATGACAAATAATTCTTTCATACTTCTGCTTGTTCAGTTTAAATCGATCAATAGTTTA
Organism: Vicia faba; assembly: GCA_948472305.1. NCBI lineage: Eukaryota > Viridiplantae > Streptophyta > Magnoliopsida > Fabales > Fabaceae > Vicia > Vicia faba. The sequence continues at coordinate 357,489,164 of OX451738.1, forward strand.
TCCTGATTCCTTTCCGGTAGACATTTTCTCTGGTTCAAATAAATCGCTCCAAAGATTTATCATGATTCTTTCCAGTTAAAGATTATTCCAGACTTCAGTTGGTTCATTTTAAATCGATCAATGGTTTATCCTGATTCCTTTCTGTTATACACTTTCTCTGGTTTAGATAAATTGCTCCGAAGATTTATCATGATTCTTTCCAGTTAAAGATTATTCAAGACTTCTGCTGGTTCAGTTTAAATCGATCAATGGTTTATCCTGATTCCTTTCCGGTAGACACTTTCTCCATTTCAGCTTAAATCAACCAAAGATTTATCATGATTCATTCCAGTTAAAGATTATTCAAGACCTCTGCTGGTTCAGTTTAAATCGATCAATGGTTTATCCTGATTCCTTTCCGGTAGACACTTTCTCTGGTTCAGATAAATCGCTCCAAAGGTTTATCCTGATTCTTTCCAGTTAAAGAATATTCAAGGCCTCTGCTGATTCAGTTTAAATCGATCAATGGTTTATCCTAATTCTGTTCAGGTAGACACTTTTTCTGTTTCAGCTTAAATCAACCAAAGATTTATTCTGATTCTTTTCCATTTGAAGTCAAGCTTAGACTTAGTATAATTTATGTCAACAATCACCTTTAGATGGCATTTGTAAGCCCATCTCTGACAACTATCCATCATTTCACCAAATGACATCTTTTATCCCATTCCCTACATAATCAACCACCATATAATCAAGTGCAAATTTCTGGACACTCTAGTGTTCAATCATCTTCCACCTTCAAGTCACGAATGGCAGACTCGCCAATCTAACTCTTCAGGTTTAAGAAGATTGAACAGGGGAATTTGTTGCACCCAAAAATTTTCCCTCTCATTCCTCAAGGTATTTCTCACAAGGATTCTCAAAATTCAAACTTGCACAAGTACAATTGGATTTTCCAGCATCAAGTTAAAAAGGAAACTATTAAAAAAGGGAAAAACAGATAAAGATAATCTTTTTGGCAAAATTGGAGAAAAAATAAGTTTTCTTCGATTCCCCTTGCTTCGATTGGGCTATGGTCTATTTCATGCCTTCTTCAATCCATCCTTTATGCCTCCTTCAATCCACAAGGAAATGATCTCCTGCATGTAAGCTTCACATGGTTCACAATGCAATGGTGGCCTGCATGCTTGCTTCGATTGGACGTTTGATGCCTGCATTGATTGGACAAATAATTCTCTCCATGTTTGCTTTGATTCACAAAGTAATGGCTGGCTGCATATAGCCTTCGATTGAGCAGTAGTTTCCTTCTTGCATGCTCTAAAGCAAGAGGCTCCCACCAGGCTAGCAGGCACAAGGCAAAGCAACCCTTTGTGGCCTCTTTTGATTCAAAGAGGAAAAAGCCTCATGTTGATGTCCTTCGATTCAGGAGGCAAAGGCCTCTTTTCTGGGTTCCTTTGATTGTGCCTTTTACCCCCTGCATACATTATTCATTTGGGGCATAGGGTTTCCTTGAAATACAACCGTATGCATTCTTCATTTGGGGCGTGTGGCCCCCTTCAATATAAAGTTTTGGTTACACCTTTCATTTGGGCACGTGGCTCCCTTCATGCAAGCTTTCGTTGGAGAAAAGGCTCCTTGCATGTTTTTCTTGGAGTCATAAAGAAATAACTTCCTAAAGCTTTCCTTCGATTCAGAGGCCATTTGCCCTTTGCATGATTCCTTCGACTCACAAAAAAAAAACAGGACTCCTTTCAGGCCAGTGTGCACAAGGCAAAAATCTCCCCCATGGCTGGTATTCACAAGGCAATGGCGCCCACAAAGCGTTGGCCAATTTCATGCTAGTTTCGACTGGGAAGTGTCTCCCTTGGAAATAGTTTGCTTCAACACACAATTTCTACACTATGACACATAACTATTGTCTCGTTCGAAAGACGTACCATGGTGGCACATTCAAAGGACTTGCCAGACATACCTGGATGTCCCAATCGAATGACATATTTTGGCGATCCATTCCAGATGCATGCATTTGGTCCATTCGAAGGAACATACAAAAGGCCTATTCGAAAGACACCTATTTGGGTTTCTTCAAAGGATACACATATGAGCCATTCGAAGAGCACTTTGACTTGAAAAGAAATGTTGTTGTATGAAAAGGAGTCTAGTCGAAGGATAAGGCTGGGGGGTCAAAACAAAAGGTTGAGATATCCAAAGATACTTGCTAACCAGAGTCCCATGTGCTGCCAAGTTCAGGCCTGATACATTGGCCATAACACTCCAAAACTGTTGCACAACAGTCCTGCAACACTACCCTTGTTCTTGCACCAATTTGGCATACGAATACTGCCCCTCGAAAGCTACAAGAACATCATGCCTTTTTTGTTTAAATTTCTTTTGTTTTCCCTCCTAAAACATCTGCCAAAATCACCTATAAATATGATCCTCCACCATGCATCTTAGCGTCCCCTGGATAGTTGCAAGAAAACTTTGGTTGTGAGAAATTTCTCAAAACTCTCAAACACCATCCACCGTTTTTTTCTTTCAAATATTCGTAACACTCCTAAAAAACTCAGACCCCTTCATACACTAAGTGAACCCTTCGATTCACTCCTCTAGTCGCCAGATAACTAACCTTTGACCCATTCCCCCAACCACAATATAATAATCTTTTGATTCACTCCCTTACCTATTATAGAGTAACCTTCGATTCACTCATATACCCTTATTCAATTCATTGACTGCTCAAACAAGGTAGTAACTGAACTAGCCTCAGGAAGACCCCAACGAACTTCCATTCACCACCAAGGAAGTCACTTGCAGTTTCCTTTTATTTAAGCGCTTCAAGAGGTATGTTCTCTTTAAACTTGGAATTATTTCATTTAAATATCATGTGTACATACCAATAAAGAGAAAATGTAGATATTTCATCTAGGGAGTTTGACCATGCTTTAACCTTCAATCCTGACTGCCTATATGTTGAAAGTTTCAATCCTGACTAGTTAGACTTTGGATTTTGAGACCCAATAATCGTGTGCTAACCCCTGGCCTGTAGATTTCGAAAGTTACACTTGAATGTTGCATTTTTAAAAGTTTAAAACAGGTTCTCTATATCCTTCGATTGGCTAAGTACTTCATCCTTTCGAATCTCAACTTGAGGGCCTAGAATTCCTGCAGTCGAAGAAGGTAGCAAGGGGATTGAGGCGAAGAGTGTACCTCATGTTGACTCCAGGCCCCAATCTAAAGAAGCAGGGAAAGGATGAAATCTAAAGGGGTGACCTCACTGACTCCAGGCCCAAATCGAAGGAAGCCAGGAAGGGCAGAATCGAAGGGTGTCTCTGCCTAGATCGAAAAGCTCATTTTTCTTCCTTTTATTTTTGTTTTATCTTTACATTTTCTTGCTATTCAATATGGTTGTAATAGTGTAGGATTTATTTTATGCTTTTTTTTGCTTTTGTACAAATGTTAGTAATCATAATGTATGGCAAGATAAAACCAACAAGTAGATCACCCTAATTTAAGACTAAATGCATGCAAATCAAACACATTATTCACACACATGCACCCCTAGGGTAATCTCACTTATTGCCTTGTAAAAATAGTCATGTCCCTCGAATATGGGTGTTTTAGCAAAGACCCTCGATAAAAGATCGTAGTCCCTCAATGACCCTCAATGTTGCCTTCGGTAAACGATCTAGTCCATAAACTAAAATTGCTAAAACGTCCCATAGGTTGCCTTCTATGACTATACAAACGTCCCACGCCCGTCCCTTCACATCCAATGATGGGGCATCTTACCAAATCAATGGTAAGATAGCAAAATCTAAAGGAGGAGGAAAAGAACATAGACCTTTTGAGTAGGTAGGATGCTCCTAGTTGTTCGCTTGCTCACAATAAAAACATTTTATACACCAACACTTTCATTTAAAATATTTTCAAAAGACAAAGCTTTTTGTACATGTTTTTATAGCAACGAGAACCATTACAAAGACCCCTTTCAAAATACTTTCAAAACCCACACTACAAGCACACTTTCAAACAAAATCAAGTGATCTAGAAAGCAACTAAGAGCCCGTATATAACTACGAATGAAAAGGGTGCTAACACCTTCCCTTTTCATAACCTGCCCCCCGAACTCAAGAAAATATCTCTAAAGGTCTTTCCTATTCTTTTCACCCTTTCCTTTATTGGATAAAAGAAAAGTCGGTGGCGACTCTTGCTATCCGCAACAATTGCGATAAAATATAAAACACCCAAGTCAGTTCTCCCACTGTACCACACCAGGGGCAGGGATCAAACACATGCCCTGGCACACTAACACCTTTACACACACATGCTTACCACTGGGGCGGTTATTACATCCGGTATGTAAATCAAACAAAAATAATAAATATGTAAAACATTTCTAATGGCCAGAGAAGCACCAGAGCCCTAGCTCCGGTTGTCTTCTCCGGCGAACCAAAATCTCAAAACCTGTGAAATCGTCAGAATTAAAACCAGAAACACATGCTACCCCCCTAATTCAGGAATTGCGGACCCAATGGTGGGGTTATCTTGACCTGAAACAAGCTGCAAACAAAATTATAATACAGATGCAAAAAACACGGTTAAAAACGGCAGATAGCCATGTTCACGTCTAAGCTCGCATGTAAAGGTTCTATCCTGTTCTACACAAACATACAAGAAGATTTAGATGATTAGAAATACTTAACAACAAATGGAATTAAAAATATGAAAAATAAAAAAGTATGGCAATCAGAGATGATGAAGATGGTTGTTTCAGGCATGGGAGACCATCAGAAATGGCCCTGACATACTCTACTAATCCTCAGGAAGTGAATAAATCACTTATTTTTGATTGAGAGTGCTTGGATTGTGCACTACAGGTTTGCACTTTTCTTGATATTTTTTGTGAATTTGGACGTGTTCTTAGGAAGTATTTTTTGTGGCCTTTTGATCTAAATTTGTTGTGCATATATTGAGAATGGAAGGAAATAATCAAATATGGAAAGGAGACAACCCATTCATGGTCATGAGACAAGAAATCTAACACCTTTAAAAGCTTCTAATTTTGAAATTTTCCTTGCCATTTTGAGTCTTACATGATTTTGGCTTGTTATGTTGAGTTATTTTGGGCCTTAAGAGACCACTCATGCGCCTGGCCCAATTATCTTGTACCTCATTTAATTTATTTTGCATTTATTTGAATAAAAACAAAATAAATATAAATAAAATAATAATAAAATATAAGATAAGGTATGAGTGAGCTTAGGAGTCTTTCATAAGGTCATGGACATGTTTGAAACCTAAAAAGTTAGGCCACAAGTCCAAAATTTCAAGTTTGTTCATCTTGCATTTCATGCATTTCCTCATAATTTCCCAACTTGTGCAACTCATAACTTGCTCAATTTTCATCTTTTAAAGGTGATATTAGACTTTTTGAAAAGCTAAATATGTCCTCTACAAGTTCTCCTTTGATTATTTTTGCATTTGGAGAATTTATCTTGATGTAAGTTGCCTTGACAAAAAGTGTCTTTTTGTTGACTTTTGAAAATGACATGTAATGTATTAGCTCATGTCTTTCAAATGAAGCATTTTTTGGAATTGGGTATAAATACAAAGTTATAGAGAATTTAATTTCCTTCAAAACGGGATTTTTTTGGGGAAAAGTTGATGAAGCATGTGAAATTTATGCTTGGTCAAAGTTTAGTTGACTTCTCCTAAGGAAACCCTAATTTGGCAATTTTTGACCTTTGATGATTTGAGGGCTTTCCTTGAAGAATCCTGATCAACCCTTGGTAAAATGATGAATATCACTTCAAAATTTTGATTTTGACCAAAAATCTTGAAGTTTGATTATACGTTGACAACGGTTGACTTTTTACCCAATACATTTGATTTTCAATCATCTGAGCTATTGACTGAGAAAACTTGTGATGCAAGACTTGAAACTTGGCATGAGAATTGTTGAAGACCTATGATGAACCATGAAAACCATTTGAGACCTTTGAAACTCATTCTTACTTGTGCAATATGAAACCCTAGTTATGAATCCATTGCTTAGGAGGATATTTGATTGGTCAACCCTTCAGCATTTGAGACCTTTGTGAGACATGTCTTGAAGAAAATGGGAGGGAAAATTTTGGGGTACAACAGGAGCATACAAGAGTAGGATCAACAAAAGATAGGATATGGATGATAAAACATCATACAAAGATGGAAAAACATCAAGATATAAGGAAGAAATGACAACACATCACAAAGATGACAGTACATCAAGAAGATGACAATACATCACAAAGATGATAATACATCACAAAGATGGAAATATATCAAGCAAGAGGGAAGATGATAAAACATCACACAAAGATGAAAATACATCAAGTATGGAAAAGAGGGTAATACATAAAGTAAGATATTATAGGACATCAAGCACATAAAACAATATGATAAAACACATAAGAAAAAGATGGTAAAGTATCACATAAATATGGTAAAACATCAAGCATACAAGTATTAGGATGACAAAATATCAAGTATAGATGACAAAACATCAAGTATGAAGTGGGAGGATAAAAACATCATATAAAGAGTGAGATGACAAAACATAAATCACATATGATAAAACATCAATAAATAGGATGACCAAAACATCAATAAATGAGATGACAAAACATCAAGAAATGGGATGATAAAACATCAAGCATGGATGAAAAAAATAAAGAAATGGGATGATAAACATCAAGCATGGATGAAAAAACATCATGTAAGAGATGGAAAAACATCAAATAATAGATGACAAAACATCAGGTATGGATGACGAAACATTATGTAAGATATGACAAAACATCAAATAATAGATGACAAAACATCAAGTATGGATGACAAAACATCATGTAAGAGATGACAAAACATCATGGAGAGGTGATATAACATCCAACATGGATGTTAAAACATAAATTAAGAAATGAAATGATAAACCATCAAGTATGGAAATGAGATGATAAAACATCAACAATCACACAAGACATGATGATAAAATACCAAAGAGATAAAGATTTCACAAGAAAACTTAAAGAAGTGAAGAAGAAGCGTGAAAGCAAAGACAAACGATCAAGAGGAATGGTATAAAATCATATCAAGATATCATCTAAGTTATGACCCTAACATGTTAAACACCTTAGACTATACTAATCATGGCAACAAAGGTTAAGAAGAAAGAACTATCACCTAATAAGGCAAGTAGAAGTGCAAGTGTGCAAAGCAAAACTTTAATACATGACAAAACATGAAAATAAGTAGACATCAATAGGTTGACACCCAAGTCCAAATATGGTTTAGGACACCACAAACTATTATTAAGGAATTACATGTTAACCAGCATCACCTAATCAAGACAAACTGACATGATGAAAAGAGATGAAACTCAAACAAGTGACAATTGCATCGGTAAAGAAACAAGTGAATCCTACAGGAACATGTAAAGGGATCGAATTCGTTATCTCAATTATAATTAAGTGACATCATAGATCAACAATATAGGAAAATGATAGAATCCTAAGGGGAACATGCAAAGGTCGAAGTCGTTATCTCAATTCTAATTGAGTGACATCATCGATCGGCAACAAATGAGGCAAACACAAGCACAAACACATGTAGAAAATAAGTGTGGAACGCCTGTTACAGATATTTAAACATCAACTTTAAGAGCACGCTCTTTATTTCCTACTTATCATGATATCTAGAAAGCAGTGAAAATGCGGAAAAGTAAACCAGAATCAGAATGATACCAACCGAACAAGAGTTCGTAGCAAAGAAGGAAAAATGGAGAAACCCAGAAAACTTCAAGCGAGCTTCACCAAGAAACAAAGAAGAGTCAGAAATCAAATGCTCGGAATAAGCGTCAAGGCATCATCGATGTGAAAATAAATCACAATTGGAAACTCAAGCATATATGCATATCACACAATAAACATGCATAAGACTCAGATCTCGACAAACAAAGGTGAATCACAAATCTCAAGTAATTGGAAAATCATGATTTAATTCCTAAAATCAAATAAAAAATTCTAACAAATTTTTATTGATTTTACAATTTTTCATGTCAAGAAATATAGCCAAAGAAAAACTGGTAAAATAATTAAATTAACAAAATTAAAAGAAAAATAGTGAATGGAGGGAGGTGTGACCTGTGATCCATGGCATGCAAATCTGAATGTGATGGTGGTTCATAAACAATGGCTTAAAATCCCAATAGTGAAGTCCACATACCATTTTTTTATGCAATCAGTTTTAGGTGCCAAAAACAATGCCATTGGGCTTAGGGGAGAGGTACAGATCGGGCCATTAATAAACAAACACCAAGCCCAAACCAGATTCAACATTATTTCTTATTATGATATTTTTCTGCGGAATTAAAATAAAAGAAAACAAAAAAATAATAATAAAACAAAACCTGAAGGTTAGGGTTTATTTGTTCTAAATTTGACTCTTCAGGTTCTTATCAAAGAGAACTCGCTTCCTCTCTTCTTCACACATCGGCTTCAATCTCCACCTTCTTTAACCTTCAACGATGGTGTAACTCCCCGTTCTTCTTCTCCGATCAAAATCACACAGAGCGGTCGCCTCACGAATCAGAGCCTCTGTCTTGCTTCAAAATCTGCTCGAGACTTCTCTCTTATGTCTCACTGAATTCGCTTCGATTCGCCTCAAACTCCACTATATGTTTCAGTTTAAGATCTAAGCAAAACAAAAATCGCTAGGGGAATGATTGAGGAGGACTTACCAACCGAAAAAACATTCGGTGCTTCTTTGATTTGATGAACACGATGAAAAAACCATAAAAATCCGATTCAGGTACATATACTTCTTCTCTTGTCCCAATATTCTTCAATTTTTCACTTCTCCGTGAGTTCTGCATTAATGAGAGCGTGAATTCGCTATTAGCGATCTTTGATGTTGTTACAATCTTGTCACAGATTCGCGGAAATGATGTAAATAAATGGAGTTTGATGATGATGTGCAGAGGAGTTGCGGTTAGTGCTGAAGCTCGGTTCTACAAAGTTGTTGAGTGAAGATCGACTATGAAAATTAAAGAGAAGTAGAGTAGCAACGAATGAAGATGAAGGAAATCAAAGATGATGATGAAGGGAGAGAGAGAGAGAGAGAGAGAGAGAGAGAGAGAGAGAGAGAGAGAGAGAGAGAGAGAGAGAGAAGATTGAATGTTGAGAACTGATTCATAGGGAAAAGATAAAGTTGTGTAGGATCAGGGAGAGAGAGAGAGAGAGCAGAGACATTTGTTGAAGCTTTTGGTGATTCTTCTGGAGTTTGAAGATATGTTGCAGTTCAGAGAGAACTGTAGCGGTAGAAATATTGAGACTAAGCCATTGGATTGACTTAACTTGCACAGATCAAATAAAAATCTACATTGCGCCTTAGTGTTTCTAAAGGAAATGGGAAAAGAGCGAGTAAACCCAAAAAAAGAGGGGGGGGGGAGAATCTAGGTACGGGGGTTGGTTATGTAAAGGGAATGTATTAGCACCCTAAACATCAACGGTATTCCGCACAAACCTCTTTGAAAATTTGTGTATTTTGGCTATAAAATGTGTATACAAAAATAGATGGTGGAGATGAGAAAAGATGTATTTTTTTACAATTTTTGCACCCGTCGTGGTTGCGAACCTTTAGTGCCTATATACCACCTTCCGTGCAATAGAGGATCAGGGTACTCGTAGTTCACCTTAAAAATTTAAAACACGTGTGTGTTGGTTAATTTTAAGAGAAGAGACATCATCGTCATATCCGAGTGGAAAACATACTTACCACCCACGATTTTGAGAAATGATAATTTGCATCATCTCAAAGTGGAGGATATAGCTTGGATTTTAAAATCAACAAAGCCTCACTCAACACCCAAGTGGAAAATATCTCACTTTACTACATATCGTAGAAGTATAGTAGCTCGCATCACTACAAGAATCAACAAGAGTCTAATCTTTTGAGAAAACAAGTTTTAAAGTAAAAAACCAAAGTGGTAAAATGGTTTGAATGAGGTTAATTTACTTTTAGTCTTCTCACAAAAATGTCAAAGCATGACAAGAGAAGGTTTTTGAAAATGCATGAACCTAAGTCCAAGTTTATTTTGAAAGTGGTTCAAGTTAGAAAACAAGAAGAGTTTTGAAAAGGAGGGGGAAGATTTTTGAAATTAAAGAAGATTGAAGGAGATGAAGGGACTATCCTAAAGCATAAGGTAAAAGCTAAGGAAAAGAAAGATCTAACCAACAAGAAGCCAACATTTGACATAAAGAGTCAATGTAGAATTCTCATCCTTTAGATTGAAACCAAGCAAGAAAAAATACTAAACTTTTTAGGAATTCCAAGTTTTAGATGAATTAAGTCTTCACAAGAATTGGGCAGAGTAACGGCTGTACACATAGGAATTCTCAATCACAGACAAAGCACATAATCAAAATAACTTGCACACAAATAAAATCAACCCAATGTCTTGGATTAAACCCTAAGAACTTCCGATAAAATAACAACAAAGTCACAAGGTCACAAGGGTAATCAAGTATTTTAATCACAAGTCCAAGAGGTCCATAACTCCATTATGCCAAGGATAGTAACCAAATAGTCCAAGTAACCTTAAAGTTTTTTATGTTCAAGTTGGTTGTTAAGTGTCTTCAAAAAGAAAAGAAAACTCAGGTGAGCAAAATAAAAAAGACATAAAGATAAATGCTCAAATGATCAAAGATAAAATGACATAAAGATAAATACTCAAGTGAGCAAAGATGAAAATAGCATGAAATATAAATGATAAAGTAAATGGTGCATAAAAGTAAAGGCATAAAATAAAGGGCATAAATTAAAAGCAAAAAGTAAAGTCAATTATTAGTGAATTAGAAGTTAAAGGTTATTTGAATGACCATCTTGAAACTTGCATTTGAAAAATCATTAGAATATTGATAAAATTAAAGCTTCTCAACAAAAAGTTTCATTTGCTTTTTGTCAAGTATATCATTTATTTGAAGTACTCAAGGCAAGCACAGATGATCAACAATGTTTAAATGACTCACTTAGATCAAAATTTATGAAAGTTCGTTAGAGAATTGATAAGATCAAAGCCTTCTAAAAATGAAACTCAAGGTTATTGGATCAAAGGTTTCAAGTTAAACATACCTGGGCTTACAAACATAGGTTTGGGCCATGAATGATCATTTTTTGAATTGGGACAAATTTAGCGCTATGTTAAGAAATCGTAAGTGGACTTATTTAGAAGTCACACCTATTTTGAGGCCGGTCAATAGCAATCTATGTATTACATGTTAGAGAAAATATATGTAGTTTATTCTACAACAACATGTAGCACAAGTAAAAAAGGGATAAGATGAAGAGGAAGGGGATGCATCTGATGAAATTAGAGTTTCAAATATCATCAACATAATTCATCCATTTTGGTGGATTTGGTTTTTCAACCTATCAACACCCAAAATCCAATGAGGTTGAGGAACTTGTCCCAAAATAACACCCAAATCAGGACCAAACAAAAATGATAAAATAATATTCAATAAAACAATATTTAAATGATTAATAAAAGGGGAATAATTGGTAAAATACACAATGTATATTAAAAAACCAAATAAAAAATCCTAAAAAAAATAGTCAGAGGTTAAACATGAGTCAATAAGTGTTGACAAACTTTTTCAGAATTTTTTAGAGTCAGAAACTATTTTTAAAATTTAAAGAAATCAGCAAAATAAACCAATTTTTTTGAAAAATAGTAAAATCAGAAATAAAAATAAAATGAGGTCACCAATATTTGTCAAGAGGTCATTGGATCCTTCCCTAATTTTTCCAGAATTTAAAACTCAAGAAAAGTATTTTTAAACAATTAAACAAGTTAAATAAAGTGTAAAATCATTAAAAGAATCAAATCAAAAAATAAAATTATGAAAAAATAGAAATCAGAAAGAAAAAAATCAAAAGTATTTTTGAGAATTTTTTCAGAATTTTTGAAGTTGAAATGAATTTTTTATGAATTTTTGAAGTTTAAATTAATTAAAATATAAAAAATCAGAAAATAAAAATAAAACCAAACAGATGTAGACCATTGGATCAATGTCAAAATGCGTTAGTAATCAAATCCAATGGATCTGGTGTGTTGTGCATATCATGGTCATTAATGAATAAACCACCTGGTCATTTATTTAAAGCAGATTTTGAAAAAAAAAAGTGTGGCACAATATGATTGGCTGAAGGGAAGACGTGTCATCGTCTTCAACTTCCAGCCACGCGATAATTACAGGTTCCACAAACTGTAAAATTAGAAGCTCACACCAGTGTCATTCGCTTCATCTCTTGGAGACAATTTCAATGGTACCCTCGCGAAAATTTATATAAATTGTAGCTCAGACGATTTGAGAAAAACCAGAAGAAAAAGATTTGAAAGGGTTTTGAAAATTCATGAGCAAAACTCACTTCCAGTTAAAAACTAATGATGCAATCAGTATCAGAGTGATGAGAGCTACATTGTAGCAACAAGTTTGTAGAGAATTAATGGAGGAATCTACTTGAAGTTTTAATTCAGAGGTCTGAAACTTGGCTTGGCTAGCACGATTCAGGGCACCTCAAGGCTTGGTTCTTCTTCTGTTAGCTTCAGGGAAGTTTAAGGATGAATAATCAGCATAGAAATTGGATTGAAAGATTCTTTAGATTCAAATTCAAAGTTGCATAATTGTAAGGTATGGAGGAACATCAACAGAGGTTCTTTGGCTGTCTAAAGCTTGTCAAATAAGTTGGATATCATCCTCTATTTATAGGGAAGTGAATGATGATGAGAAACAAGAGGAATTATAGGCAAATCGTGCAAACCAATCCAACCGTGATCATGCCAAACGTGTGACTTGAAATGCCTCAAAACGACCTCATATCAAGTGAAATTCTTGTCAAAATGCATTTGGACAATTAGTCAAACATGTTTAGCAACTAAACCTTGAGTAATTTGACCTGTAATCCAAGTTTACTCATGGTAAAAAATTCCGACTTGAAGCAAAAACAGATTCCATGGGGCCAGCTTCAATAATGCATAACTCACTACTCAGGGAACTTTATGGGATGGTTCTTGAAGCATTTGAAAGCCAAAGTTACAATATTTACAATGAGCCAAGAAATAAGTCATTTGGATGCTTGAGAAAAAAGTAATGTCCAATTGGATTTGTGAAAACACACAGATGTTTTGTACTTAGAAAATTCTAAGTGTTGAACTTCAAAATGACCTATAATGTTCTTCAAAATAAAATGACTTTCTACTCAAAACTTATCTTGATTTCAAAAGATGATATGACGTAGACCTCTTGAATTGAAGTTTGGAATTGAGATCACTAAAAAATCATAAAAATTGAAAGAGTTATGGTCTTTGGAAGATGATGAACAAATTTGGGGAAATTCACAAGAGACCTATAATATTTTCAAATCTTCAACGACTTTCCAAGCATTATCAAGTATTGTACATAAAAACAAAGTTGTAGTAGATATCCTAAATATTATTGTGGAAATAGAATGGGCTCAAGGAGATAAAAATTGACCAAGTTATGATAATTTGAAGTCAAACCCTAAATTTCAAAGACCTTCCAAGGATACTTGTAATCTTTCTCAATCATTAGTGATCTTCCATTCCAAATTAGCCTTAGATCTCTGAAGAGGTCTTGTTAAGGACCCTTTAAAGAGGATCATGGCTTTGGAACCTATCAAAAATATCAAAAAATGAGCAAGATATGGTCCTTAGAAGTCAATACCCTAGCTTGGAGAGTGTCAAAATGACTTGAAACCCCTTTCAACTTTTGATGATTTTTCTTGCACAATTGGATATTGTCATGTGAAGAGAGGTTCTTGTTGATGATGATACGAATTCATAGAAAAAGAACCAACTCAAAATTTTGAAAATTAAGAGAGTTATGCACTTGTGATCACTGAATATAGTATTTGCTCAATGAGGTCAAACTTGTAAAGCCAACCTTGAATCTCTTTGAACTTTTTTGGAAAAATAAAGCATGATGAATCATAAGAGGCCTTAAAATGATGTTTTCTTGAAGCACACTGAAATATGGAGCTTAAGTCTCAATGAAGCTTGTTGAAGAAGGCATGGAAATAAACATATGAACCTATGAATCTTCTTGATGAATCCCACCATCAACTTTGAGGATATCTTGACCTAAATAAAGTGAGAAGGCTCCTTGAACCACAAATATGTATTGCCATAGACATGACCTTGAAGATTGAGCTCTTGCAATCCATTAGAGAACCATTTGATTGAGAATCACCCATGAAACCCTAGATTAGATGGTGAGTTGAATGCAATTGTGATCACCTATAATATGAACATTCAAAGGAACATATATACACATATTGATGTTAGTTAAAAGAACACATTTATAAGATACACAATCCCAGGTGCTTGGTAATCTCTCAAGAGAAAAATTAAAGATAGGATAAAGAGAGAAACAACCATAATGTGTGTGTCTTGACGCATTGTGACATGAGATGATGAGAAATCTTAGGGGCCAAAATTGGGGTATAACAAGAACTCAGAGAGTTTTTGTGAAGTTGTTGTGGTGATTCTATGGATTATGAAGAATGAGTCTCAACAAAGGTGAGTTTTTGTTTTATAATTCGTTTAAATCGCAGAAAGTTAGTTACAGTTTGTTAGGAATTAGAGAATCTGAGCCTTAGATCCTGAAAGTTTGTTACAAGATGGAGGGTGAAGATCGATTAAAAATGAAACATTCTTTGAAAGATTTGCTGAGCTGTAATTGAACTTTTCCTTTGATTTTATTTCATGATATTTTTCTATTCTGATTTTATGTTATAATATGCTGAGTTGGAAATTCAAAATGAGTTTATTCTGATTATTCCTCTGATGTACTTTACCTTTCTGTTGTACCGTCCTTATTTTCCTTGATTTTTGTTATGGATCAAATGCATGGAAAAACTTTTGAACAAGATTCATGATGTCTTATGGTCTGTACAAGTTGTTCTTGGTATAGAAGCATATGTGCAGATTGATTTCTTTCTTTATTGAACACTACTGTGAACCAAAAAGTTGTTTTTGTGATTTGTAGTAGGAATTAGGCCCATGATTGATACTTTTCAATTTCGATTTGTTATGAAACAAATGTATGAGGCCTTTTCTTGTTAAGCTTGTGAACATGATTGAATTCAAAACCCTCTACTTCTGATTCCTTCTCAAAAACCCTAATGATGAGATTTAGAAGAAAACTTATTGAAAGTTTCATATTTTCATTCAATTTCACATTGTATCTTGTTCTAACTATTTTCGTCTTTCTTTGCTTCATGAACAAATGATCGTGATAAGGGAGCAAGTTGGTGAAGAGGATGAAAGAGGTGGAAAATACTTAAAGCGCTCAAGGAACTTTGAAGTTTAAGAGAACCTCCATGTAGTTTAGAACAAACTTGTATCAATTAGGAGGACATTGTAATTCAAGCTTGTAATTTTCACTTTGAGAATTGAAAACTTGTAATTGGTAGTGAAATTAGAGATAAGTGTATTCAAACTTGTACTTGTAAACTTTAATAACAATGAAACTTTTAGAAACTTGTGGCTTGTACAAATCAAAACTTTTGAAAGTAATGAAATCAAACTTCATACTCTCTTTAATTCTTTCCAAAACTTGGAGCTTATCTTGTATCTTGAAAACAACTCTTGGAACAACAATTTTCCAAAAATGTGAAATTAAATTCCAATTGAAATTTCTTGAGTGAAAACTTGAATGAAATTTAAAGTTTAAATCATCTTGCCTTATTATACTTTGTGATTTTGAACTGAATATATATCACAATAATTAAGAGTCTTTTTACAATTTTGAATTTGGCTCCCAAGTTTTCAAATGAGCATAACAGAGATCTTGAAGAACAAAACTCCAACTTTGTCTCAAAAATGCTTCAATTGAAACTTCAAAACTTGACAAGAATGCAAGTCATTCCAAGTAGAAAATATCAATGGCCTTTTAAAATTGACTTTATCTAAACCAAAGGTTGAAAACCCCGTGATAAGCCCAAAAAGATCTCATCATAACTTCACCACTTGTACTCAAAAGTTAAATCAAACAAGTAACCAAACATTCTCTTGATCTTAGAAACTAGATAAAAACTATTATAATGAAAACCCATATAGAAACTTATCCTTAATTACTGAACTTAAGAACAATATATTACCTTGGAAGAAACTCCATAATGCTTCAAGAGTTTTGTCAAGAAAGACATTACTCGCTTCAATAATCAAAGTCTTAGCATAAAATCCAAAAGATAAGAGAACATTTTGGTTCAAGATCAATATTTACAATTCTCAATTCTCTGATGACACAAAGATTTAATGAGATATCCTGAGGCTTGGAAAATCTTGGTAGCTTGAATGGTCAAAATAATGAGGATATGAGAGCCATCTTGGATTGATTGTCAATACAGCCAACTTAGTGCTTGGCAAAGATCATGACGATAAGAATACCTTGATCCCATCTCATATGCATAAATATGTATGATGAAACATAAGCCATAAAAAGTAGAAATGAAGAGGGTAAATTTTGGGGTGCAACAGACATGAGGAGGAACAGATGAAGGTGGTGTATCCAAGATATGAAGAGAGTATTTTGGACTTTCTTGTTCAATGTCAAGGGAAGCACTCTGAGGCTCTCATGTGCCCCAGATGCAGTTCTATTTATGATCGAAAGGCTACAGAAAACTATGAAAGGATGCATATTGCTCGAAAGAGAGGAAAATGGAGAGATGTCAAGAGCACATTTGTGTTCGACAAGCGCAGAGTCCCCAGAAGGCCAGACAACCCATATCCTAAGGAAAATCGAAGGGTGAATTTTAAGCCTACAGTATATGTCCCAACTGACAAGTGGGTAAATCCAGCATGAAACTGGGGGAAAGGGCAAGGAAAATGGAAGAGTTTCGAGTTTGGAAGACGTTCACTTGTGGCCTATAGGAAAGAATTCCAGGTGTCGGAGCAACAAGCCTATAGATCTGATAACTACAGGGGCAAGAACCCACTGTCTAATGTCTGAATGGAGGAGACATCAAAGCTTAAGAAGGCACAAAGAGAGATGGTAGAGAAAGATATGGGCGAATCAAGAACAAATCAACTATCTCCTCCAAACAAAGAAAAAGAGAGACAATCGGTGGGGAGAAAACTATTTTCCTCAAAGTAGGAGAAAATCAGTGACAAAGGACAAGAAAAATCCATAGAGGACGAAGAAATGCTGATAGACAACTTCGACTCAGAAGATGAACTATCATTGGGTCTAGACTGCAATGTGGTATCTGTATTGTCACATGAATATAATCAAGTGACTGAGGCCGAAGATGAAACGTTTGAGGAAGTCTAAATGGCCAGACATAGGCCAGTGTGTTAATATGTCATGAACAATAGGGTTGTGGAAGAATAAAATGCATTCTTCGAGCGTACTGGTGGTGGTATGAAGAACCACTTAAAGCCCTTATTTATCAAGGGTAAAATGGAAAATACGATGATAAAAAATCCCTAGTTGATGGGAAAGAAGCGTTCCATCTGATGCCACAATGCTTGCTCCAGAAAATTGGAATGTTTGATACGGACCTCAAGCCTCACAACATGGTCCTGTCAAATTAAGAAGGAAAAGTGGGTCATACTTTGGGTGTGGTACAAGTGGATCTCACTGTAGGATCCATAACAAGATCCACCATGTTCATGGTGATTATGTCGAAGACAAATTATAATATTTTTTTGGGCCGTAAATGGATTCATGGCGTGAGGGTAGTGTCATCATCACTCCACCAATGGGTTTCTATATGGAGAGAAGATGGGGTTATGGAAAATATTGAGGCAGATCAAAGCTATTACATGGTGGAGATCAATCATGTCGATAGGAACAACTTCGATAGAAACCTAGCCAACATAGACCCATGTACTCCTGTAGATGTGGCCTACTCTCCAACAAATAATGCCCCTCCCTTCCTCACGCTACACCTCACCTATGGCTTTTTGTGGGATAAGGAAATAACGGGGGAAGAAAAGGAAGTAGAAGGAGTACCAGGACTTCGGCCAACTGGATGGAGTGACGAATATTGTAATGATGTAAGAGTCAAGTTACTTCAAAAAGATTTCGACCTATTTGGCTGAAAATGGATTAAAAACGGCTTTAGAGGCTAAAGTCAAATATATGGCTGTCGAAGCCACCAATGAAGAAATCCATGCGAAGGGACCTGGGATCAACTTCAAACCAGAGCCCCCTGATGAAGTTTCCATGGAAGAAATATACCAGAGGCTGGATGAAATATATGACGAAGATCCTTTGAAATTCGAGAAAGATCCAACAGCGCCAAGTGAGGAGATGATGGCGCATGATCCTCTCGAAGAAGTTAACTTGAGCGATGGTTCCATTAAAATACCCACGTACATTAGCGCTAAACTTAACCCAGAAATTAAAGATAAGGTGATTCAATTGCTGAAGAATTACAAGGATTGCTTTGCCTAAGATTATGATGAGATGTCGGGGTTGAGCAGAGACCTGATCAAATTGAAGCTACCCATAAAGGATGGAAAGACTCCCATCAAGTAGACTCCAAGAAGATTCATGTTGGAGATTCTTTCAAAGATAAAGGAAGATATCGAAAGAATCCTCCATTGCAAATTCATAAAGACTACAAGGTATGTCGAATGGATTGTAAATATAGTACATGTCATAAAAAAGAATGGATCCTTAAGGGTTTGCATAGACTTTCATGATTTAAATTCTGCAACCCCAAAGGATGAATATCCAATTCCTATGGCAGAAATGTTGGTTGATTCATCTGTGTGATATGAGTATCTAAGCATGCTTGATGGGTACTCTAGGTACAATAAAATTTTCATTGTTGAGGAAGATTTTCCCAAGACAACATTTTGATGCCCATGGGTATTATACACCTATAAATGGGTGGTTATGCCTTTTGGATTAAAAAAATTCTAGGGCAACTTACCAAAGGGAAATGAATTATATGTTTCATGATTTCATTGAGACTTTCATGCAGGTTTACATCGATGACATAGTTGTGAAATCTGTGTCAGATGAAAGTCATCTGGATCACCTTCGACAATCATTCAAAAGAATGAGGAAACATGGGTTAAAGATGAACTCCCTTGAGTGTGCATTTTTTGTGAAGGCATGTGATTTCCTAGGCTTTGTGGTCTATAAGAAGGGAATATAGATCAACCAAAACAAGACAAAGGCCATAATGGAAGGGAAAGCTCCATCGACAAAGAAAGAATTGTAGTCCTTACTTGGGAAGATAAATTTCTTGAGAAGATTCATTTCAAACTTAATTGGGCACACTCAGGCCTTCTCTCCCCTTATACGTTTGAAACAAGGAAGCTTTAAATGGAGGCAGGAACATAAAGAGGCATTCGAAAAACTCAAGCAATATCTTGTTCAACCTCCATTGCTAGCACCTCCTTGTAGGAACAGGTGTTTGAGATTGTACATATCTGCATCAGATGTAACAATAGGAAGTATGCTCATGCAATAGGATGAGAATGGCATCGAAAGAGCCATTTATACCTTAGCTGAGTGCTTAATGATGCAAATACTAGGTATACTACTATAGAAAAGTTATATCTTTATTTATTCATCTCATTTCAATGTCATCAAACATATGCTTTCAAAGCCAATCCTGCACGGTCGAATTGGAAAATGGGCACTTTCCTTAATTGAGTATTCCTTGACTTTCATGCCTTTAAAAGCTATGAAAGGACAAGTAGTCTCAGACTTTATTGTGGACCACACATTAGTCGAAGTTCCACAAAATTATGTTGAGCTAGAACCTTGGAAATTATTCTTCGATGGTTCTACTAATAAAGATGGAACTGGTGTTGGAGTTTTGATTATTTCTCCTAACAAAATTCCAACAAAATTTAAGTATAAGATCGACGGAACCCCGTGTTCGAACAATGAAGCAGAGTATGAAGCCTTGATAGCAGGACTTGAAGCTTTGTTGGTATTGGGGGCAACAAGGGTCGAAATAAGAAGAGACTCTGAATTGGTAATTAAGCAACTCACCAAGGAGTACAAGTGCATAAAAGAAAATTAGATAATGTACTTAGTCATTGCTAATAGGCTTCTTTAAAAATTCGAATATGTGGATATCAAACATATCCCTATACTGAAGAACCAATAAGCCAATGACTTAGCACAAATAGCCTCAGGATACAAAGTATCAAAAGAAAAGTTGGAGGATCTGATTGAAGTTCAAGAGAAAGTAATGGTTACCAAACTTTCTCTATCAGATTTAGAAAACTCAAGTTTGGGATATGCAAACAAAGAAAGTTTAGAGGTATTAGCCATTAATAGTTTGACAGATACAGATTGGAGGAGTTCAATAATAGATTACTTAAAAAATCCAACAGCAAATGCAGATAGAATATTGAAGTATCATGCGCTAAGTTATATTTTCATGGGAAACAAACTGTTTAAGAAATCACTAGAAGGAGTCTTACTCAAATGTTTGGGAGAAAGTGAAGCATACTTGGCATTGTCGAATGTGCATAGTGGGGCATGTGGAGCACATCAAGCAGGTCACAAGATGAAGTGGCTTTTGTTTCGATATGGTATGTATTGGCCCACTATATTCAAGGATTGTATTGAATTCACCAAAGGATATCAACAATGCCAAATTCATTCAGGAATTCAACATGTTCCTGCAAGCAAATTACATTCTATAATTAATCCTTGGCCCTTTAGAGGTTGGGCACTAGACCTAGTTGGAGAAATTCGACCAGCCTCATCCAAAGGTCAAAGATACATTCTAGTACGAATTGATTACTTTACAAAATGGATTGAGGCAATATATTTGGTAAATATGGATCAAGAAACTATCATTGAGTTCATCCAAAGACAAATAATTTATAGATTTGGAATCCCAACACTATCACAACCGACCAAGGATCAGTTTTCATTGGTCGAAAGATGCAGGAATTTGCTAAAGAAATGGGATTCAAATTATTAACTTCTACACCATATTATGCCCAGGAAAATAGACAGGTCAAAGCAGCTAACAAAGTAATTATTGGTTTAATAAAAAGGCATGTGAGAAGGAAGCCAAAAAAATGGCATAAGACTTCGGTTAACTTTTAGGCATGATGCAGTTTTGCCAGTGGAGATATATTTGCAGCCAGTAAGAATTCAAACGCAAAATGAAATCCCCTCTGACTATTATTGGGAAATGATGATGAATGAATTAGTTGATCTAGATGAGGAAAGATTGCTTACCTTATAGATACTAAGGAGGCAAAAAGAAATAGTAGCTAAAGCTTACAATAAAAGAGTCAGAGGCAAAGTATTTTCAATCAATGATTTGGTGTGGAAAGTGATACTACCAATGTATTAAAAGAAAAAATTGTTGGGAAAGTGGTCCCCACATTAGAAAAGGATTGAAGAATCCTGAAGATAAATGGTAAATACTTAAAAAAATTTAAGCCTATGCTTCAGGAATTAAAGAGTTCAACATAACAATAAATCAAAGGTACAAAAGCCAAAATGGTGTTCATAAACCAAAAATGCCAAAATGGATATGTTTCAGAGTTACATATTAAAAGATGCATAAAAAGTATAAGTGATAAATTACAAATGTCAAGGAATCAAAATGGTAACTTCATCCTATCATACTTGATCTTCGCCAACCTTAGCCTGTAATCAATTGAGGATTGAGCAGTCCGAAGAGCATAAATTTCTTCCTCCAGTTTCTCGATGTTTTCGACATGCTGAATGCTTTGAGAAGTTTCCTTGTTGATATCAGTGTGGTCCATATTTTTGATCTCTAGTTGAATAGCTTCATCTTTAGAAATCTTGTTTTGCAATTGCTGGATTTTCTCTTTCCAAAGAGAGATGGAACGAGTATGGACGTTGTACTCTTCTTTCGCCGTCTTGAAATATTTTTCCTTTTGTTCAGCTTTGGTGGAGGTTTTGAGTGCTTTCACCCACTCAGTTGTTTGATCGACTTGTTTCTTCTGAAGCTTCGGTGCAGCATCTCATTCCCGATTGTAGTCTATAGTGATTTGATCAATCAAACTGGTTGTGTCAATTAAGACTTCAGCAACTTTAGCCAGACAAGTGACTATGTTGATTTAATTAATCAACTTCTTCAAAACATAGCATGCAGTGGCATCCTTCTTCAAGGTATCGAACAAATCAGCTTCAAATATCTTTTCTTTTACTTTTTGAAAAAGTTGTTCAAATGTTCCCACATTTGAATCTCCAGTAGAAGTAGTCGAAAGGCTGAAGCGACTTTTTTCTGAAGGTGATCCTCTTTTTGTCATCATTAACTTTACATATTCTAGAGGATTGGTTTTCTTCAAAGTGTCTAATTCCTCTTGAGAAGGTTTTGGTCGAACATTATTGTCATCTTGCTGAGTAGTGAAAGTGGTGTTGTCCTTCGAATCAGCATGAGCTTGTGCATATTCTTCCTCTTTGTCATCTAAGTATTATTCGATATTACCATATAGATGCTCATCTATATCCAGCAGTTCTTCATTAGATGTTACTCCTTTTGGGGAGGAATCATTGGGACTACCATTATCTTGCTCTGCATCGACAGGAACGCTCTGGGTTGCGATTTGAGGTACTTTCTCAGGTTGTGCATTGGTGTCTAGTTGGTTCACATTGGTGGAAGATCTTTTATTTGAATCTTGATTAGTGGGTAAAGGATGGTAAGAAGCTGTACCGCTATTGGGAGCAACTTCACACTGAATTGGAGATTCAATAGGAATTAGTTGAGTATCCTGCAAATAGAAGAGTGTAAGATAATTCGAATAAAGAAAAATGATTTTTCTAAGGAAGATATATGATGAAATTATACCTTCAGTCCTTCGTCTCTAGGACTTGAATTATTCCTCTCAATTCGCTCCAAGACAACATTGCCAGATGGCTGAGAACTCTTTTTTTTTGTGAAGGGGGCAGTATTTCGACCGCTAAGGTTTTTGGTGGTTGAGAAGAAGCAGCATCAGAGAGATTTGCTTTCTTTTTCTTTATCTTCTTGGTCTTTGAATGAGTGGGGGATGCGTCTCCATCATCTTCAAAAACCTCTGGAATTTCAACAATTGATTTTATTTTCCTTGGAGTAAGAGGAGGTTTTTGACTCACCTGTAAAAAAGATACAAATAAATTAGCAGAAGTAACACAATAAAAGAAGAAGACGAAAATACCAAATCATACCTTGGCTATTGTTTTGAGTTTTTCATATTCTGGGATGGCATTATTTGAAGAAGAAGTGTCTTTTTTAGGCGTATATGTCGATCTTGTCATTGAAGTGGTTTTTTCTTTCTTCACTTGTTTCTTTTTAACACCTAAATGAACATTACAAGATAATACATGTTAGTATCAGTTAAGAAAGAAAAATGATGAAGATGGTCGAAGGGATCAAGAGATCCTTTGGTTCCACGCCTTTACATTTTGGAGAAAGTATTGTGACATGATTTAGATCGAAGTGAAGGAAGCCTTTGAAACTTTCCAATGTATGCTTAGTCGAAACCACTCTTTCAGCAGGCTTTTTAGACTGTTATTTTAAAAAGTTGAGATGATTCCCACAGATAAACCAGTCTGGATAAGGAGGGTGAAATGCAAGGCCAAAATTAGCACTGGACAATTTTGGGAATTTTGGTGGTTTGAGTTTGAAAGCTAAATCACACATATCTTCTGGTTTGACACATGAGGGAATATTCAAATGTGGAAGCATTTTCGTGAATTTTTATCTCAAATATTTTGTTGCATTATATATGGTTCGACTAAGATCATTTGTATTGTAAACAGTTTCAAAGTATTTTTTGAATGCCTGGATCTCTTTGATGTAAGTCTTCGTACCTTTCTTGATTTGATCCTGCACAGAGGCAAAAGATTTTGTCAGTTTCTGAGAAAAGATAGTTGCATCGAACATGTTATTGGAGTAGTATTTACTCCACCAATTACCGAAGGCTTTGGTGCAATAAAAGGAAGGTTGAAAAGGGATGAGTGTGAATTCATCAAATGTGGAGTAGTTTTGTACATGTTCTTCTCGTTCAGGAATAGTGAAATGCATTCCTTGAAAGCAAACAACATTTTTTCTTATGAAAAGAGGTTCAGGGATTAACTGGAAAAGCCCAAATTATCGAGAGACAAAATTGGGTTGATAGGCGGGTAAGAAAATATGGATTTTAATAGGCATAAGTCTCGTATTGATTATGATGGGAAGTAAGAAAGCTTTCCATATAGCTAAGGTTTCTGCCTCTTGAAGTGGCGAAATATCATAAAGAGGCCTTGTAAACCATTTAGGGCCATGGGTTCTCTGAGCAAATGGAGCCATCGAAGGAGTAAAGTTATGAAGCTTAGCAAATATGATAATGTAATTTGTAAAACACTCCTTTAAGTCATTTCCATCATCATTTTGGGTCATTCGAACCAATCCCGTTCCTTCAATAGTTCGATTCTGGAGTTCTGGGTCTTTTTCATCTATTTTTCAGAGGTGGAGAGTGAAGGTTCGAATTTGGCATTAAGCCACAAATGAAGAATCTAATATGGGCCAGCTAGAACTAAATTGGAACCTGCTTTGTAAGCTTTCAGGTTTCTGGTAGCTTACCCAAGACACTCATACAATCCAGCTAATATTAATTCACTAAGGCATATGTTTCGACCTGAGTAAAGTTGATTGACCAGGGTTAAGAATATCTTAGCTACTTGCAAAGATTTGCTACAGAAAACACATCGAGATAGCCACATCGCAAGGAAATATATGTGTTCCACGTCTAATACTTCATCGCCTTCAGCATGATAGTGATCAATATATTTGGTAAAGCTAGCATGGTCAACTTTGAAACCAATGGTGTTGTTTGTTTCCTCGGTAGGATCGAAAGTTTCCCTGGTAGGTCGAAGTCTAGTGATGACAGCAACATCGAATAAGGTGGGAGTAATCATTCCACAGGGAAGATGAAAAGTATTATAAGTAGTGTCCCAAAAATTCAAAGATGCCATCAACTTGTGTTGGCAATAGCTTGGCCCAACTTTTGACTGTTGGATTAAGTCAAAACTGCCCATGTCTTTCCAGACTTGGAATTTCTTTTGTTCGACTTTAGATAGCCAATCAAGATATTGCTTGCTATCTTTTGTTGGGCACGATCTAAAGGGCCTAAAGGACTCAGTCACATAATCTAAATGGAAAGGTTTTTCTACCTTTGCAGTTTCTGAAGAAGGTTTCTCCTGGATATTCTCTATAGTTGACTCTTTAGGGTTTTGATCAACCTTTTCATCTGCTTTTTTGGGGGAACTAGGCTTACTAGCTATGGGTTTGGTTAAACAATAAGTTGGAAAGAACCCTTTAGTTTTATCTAAGTCATAAATGTTAACTAAAGGACACATGTATCCTAAAGTTCTATCAGCAAAAGTAAAAGGGATGATTACCTGGGATTTGTAGATTGCGCGTTGTTCTGCATAAAGTGTAGGCGTTGGCATAAATTCCTGATTCCTAGTCAGAGTGGGTTTTGATATGTGACCAATAGGAACTGTAGCAGCATCCTTGGTGTTCTTCAATTTCTTGATAGATTTGTTGTTTTTCTTAGAAGTTGCCATTGTTACAGAAAGTTTGGAAGTTCATTGATTGTGTGAAGAAGAAGATTGAAGGTAATCACAAGTTTTTAAAAGTTTAAACAGAAAAAGTGTTGATGTGAAGAATAAGAAATTATTTATAATATAAAGTGGCAAACGGTTCAATTTTTCTTTTTAAAAATGAAAGAGATAGTGGGACACGTGTTGTTAGATGATAAGTTGACAAGATGGTTATTTTTTGGGAAAGCCTTGATTTGTACCTACTTTAGTGTAGCAATGATGGAAACTAAATTATGCATGTCTCAATGGGACATTTTGAAAGATGGTCATTATGACCATGACATCACAATAGTGAATAATTATCGTGAAACAACTTTTGCATCGAATAGGAAGGTTTTGCAAAAAATGCCTATTTCTCCAAGTATTTCTAAATACACATTTGGGGGGGGGGGCAATTTGTTAGTTGGGAATTTTGACGGCTTATGATATAGAAAAGAAATAAAGGATATTGAAGAAAGGCTAATTTTAAATGAAATATGAGAGATATTGTCTTTGACCGATTGACCAATTGATGGTCGAATATTATTAGATATCAGCGAAGTTTTATTGTTGTGGAATGCATAAGACTCAATATATTTCAAGTTTTGAATGTAAATAATTCGACAAATCACATTGTGGGTTTTTTGGCGCGTCGAATCAAAGACGAATTTGAATTCAAATGATTTGATCTTATCCAGAAGGACACATGGAAGTTTGACAATTAGAAAGGGCATACAAGATTCAAACGTTGCACTCTTGTAGGGAAAGACTGTTAGGATCGAATTAGTATAAATAGGGAACTTTGTATTAGGATTCAGGGTGTTCACTTTGTATAAATCACTCATATAAACTTGAAGTACCAGTGTTAGAGAAAAGAGTCATTGAGAATGTACGTATAGAAACACCATTTTTATTTTCCAAGTCTTTTACACTAAATCAAATCTTTTACCTTTGTTTAATATTTTTGTCGAATTATTTTACATTTCCAATTTTTTACTTCAAAAACCATTTACCTTTGTATTCAAACATTTGTTTTTACTTTTATCTTTGTTGTATTTATCTTTTCAACATAGAACAATAGTTAGAGACATTAAAACACACACGAAATTCGACACATGTCCTAGGATCAATCTAGTCGATCCTGCGGGTAACCAAAAATTATTTTTATTTTGGAGGACTAGAGGTTATTTACCAAATTTCACGGTAAACAGAAACTACATTTCCATTTCTTCTTCTTCTTTCATGAATTGGAACTTTGTCCCTTAATTGAATTGAGTTTGAGATTTGTTTGAGGGACTTTCATGAAACTTATGGTTGCTGATTTTTTTTCTTACCACTTCCTTTGTTAATTGACTAGTTGAATGTTAATTACCAATTTGATTCATGTTTTTGTTTTACTCCTTCATACATGTATGTGATTCTTGATTGAGAAAAATATTGAATTATGAAAGTTTCATTTGGTTATATTTTTAATTCCTCTTGTGATTACTAATATTGTTTATGGTTTGTCTAAGCTTCCCAAGATGGCTCAAGCGTTCACTTTCTCTTTGCACACTTTATTTCTTTTGGTATATTAATCAAATATTAATTTAGTTAGTTAATTTTGTTATTAAAAATTAATTAGTTTTGCTAATTATTTTTTTTTAACCTAATAATTAATTTAATCAATGCTTAATTAATTGATTAAACATTCACTTCATACATCATTCATTCATTTACCTCCGATACATGGTTCTACTTGTTAGGCTTGAATTCTTATTCCATATGAGACCTTTAGGTTATTTCTCTGTTATCCTGGTTTTATCTGTTTATTTGGAGTTTCATCTGATGTAGGAGTTCTTATCTGATACCTTGGGCTTACCTGATGCAATTTTTGCTTGTGATTTATTTTCACTTGATGCAAGGTATACTCTCGGTTTATTCTTTGCTTGTGTGTCATTTCCAAGTGATACTGTGGGTTTTGTTTTGTTATCTTTGTCATATCTTAGTTGAGAACAAAGAGTCACTCAGTTTTTGCCATAGCTGAGATCACAGCATTGTTCTCATGTTTGTTTTGGTTATGAACAAATAGTCACTCAGTTTTCACCATAGTTGAGATCACGACATTGTTCATCATTCTTTTTTTTATTCTTTATTATGGACGAAGAGTTACTCAGTTTTCACCATAGCTGAGATCACGACATCGTCCTCATTTTTGTTTCATTGTGAATAAAGAGTCACTTAGTTTCATGCCATATATAGCTGAGATCACGACATCATTCTCATTATTTTTGTTTCCTTTTGTTGATTTCTTGTGCTAACATGTTCCCTTGGGAGTTTGATTTCATCTTGTTCAAGGTGTGAAATCCTTAGACCCTAGGTTCTAAACCAAGCATGATAACATTAGTAGAAGTTCCCTTAATCTTTAACCTTAGGCCAATGATACATGATAACTCTTAGTTAGTTTTCCCTTTGATATCATAACTCTAGGACCATTGTGCATGACAACATTAGGATTTGAGTTTCCCCCTTAGATTTTTTTCCCTTTTGCATTGCATCGTTATAAGTAAAACTTATTTTTCTTTGTCAAATCTTAATAACTCTTAATGAATAGAGATGTGGATCATATGTCACGAGCCTTAAGTGGTGGGAAAAGGATGAGGTGGTACATTATGAACGTTGTTCTTTATTTCATTCATAGTCTTTAAAATGATTTGATTCACAACCCTTTTCATAAATAAGCATAGAAGTAGTAAGTGTTCCTCCATTGGGATCCATTTGCTATTATCCCAACAAAAACACTTAACCAATTCAAATCTTTTCGCCTCTGGGCTCTTTTTATTTTGAAAACCTTTTCAAGTAAGAACATGTTAATTCCTTTCTACGACAATGCATGAGTCTCCAAAGCTCGAGCTGTAGTAGAATGTGAAATTTAACACCGTTTATTAAAAAATATACAACAAACCAAATTTGTTTAGAAGAACTACGGTAGTCTGATTCCCTATTGCTCGACGGGGATACGTAGGCACGAGGTTTCAAAACCGAGGCGGGCGTAATAATAAAAAACTTTATTTTTGTTCTTTAATAATTCATTCATGCATTCCCTTAGCAAGTTTAAGCTTTAGATAACACACCCTCTGATTAGAACACAGATAGTGGATCCTATTGTGTACAACAGATGTTTATGGTGCTAATACCTTCCCTTTGCATAATCGACCATGTACCTTGATCTCTATTTTATTTTGGGTTTTATTTTCTCTTTTCCCATTTCTGTTTGGAAACAATAAAGTGTGGTGGCGACTTTCACTTTGTGAGTTAATTCAATAAATGACTTAATCTCAACTTTTCACTGCTACAGAAATTTGGCGACTCCACTGGGGAATATCATCTCTAAGTGGGTTAATCCTAGATTTGTTTGTTTCTTTTCTTTGGGTGTTTATCTATATGCTTTACTTGTTGTTTATTTATTACATGTATCCCGTTTTATTTCTTTTCTCTATTCTGGACATATGTTGTGCTGGTTGCTGGATTTGTTGTTGTTTTCTTCGTGGGTGGGATGTTACTATGAGGTAAAAGGCCCAGTACCCATGCCTAAGATAAACACTTAGGAACACATATGAATAAAGTAGAGTCATGACGGCTACTAGATGCAAATCCTATTAGTGTGGTCATGTGTGCCACACGCAGATGAGGTTCATTGTGAGATGCTATAGTTATGCATGTTTGGTACTACCATTATAGTATTTTTCACGTGGACTAACGAATCTGTGAATCTGTTAACCATACCCAAGCCAGAATTTACATGTGATATAGGGTGGGAATTTTTCTTACAGTACAGATGTTGATCTTTGTGCTACTTGGTTTTCTTGTGTTATGAGTTGGTCCCCGGACCTTTGATCCTGTTACGTTCAGAATATTTAGAAATAGTGCAGCTGATATCCAGTCTTGTGGGAATCTTGATCCCACATGCTTGCATATATAACATGTTAATATCATTTTAGAATACATGTTCCTTCTTTTCCAAGTATTGTTTCTTTGATTCCAGTTGTTAAGCCGCCTCAAAAATAAACATTGTCAAGAAGGACACCACGGCTTAATAATAGAAATCAAAGCCTATAAGTTCTTGGAAGCATTGGAACATGGAATTTGCATTGCATGTCATGCATCCTTTTGCACTTATTTTTACATTTCATAAGTTTCCTATGAGTCTTACTCAATTCCCTTGGTCTTTGTTAAGTTAAACTGACACATCAATACAATACTCAGGAGAATTACCGAAAAAGATGGAAAACCTTGAACAAGAAAATCGTAATCTCCATGAAGAGGTAACTACTTTGAGATCTGGAATGGAAAGACTTACTGCTCTAGTGAAATCTTTGATGACTGCTCAGAATCATCCACCACCCCCTCCTCATTCTCCTCGTATTGTTCAACCTCAGCAACAAGCTACTGTTATTTCTAGGATACTATCAGTTCCTATTTCCATTGCTCCTGTTTGTACTGTTGCTTAATATCAGAGGCCTCATCCTTGGGGTATGCTTGAGAACTTTGTCCCTGAAGTTTATAATCCAGCTGTTGAAGTGTCTAATCATGCTCAACCTATTATGGTTACTTTACTTCTTGTTGTTCACATTGTAAATGTTATTAATGATCAGATTTATCATGTTGTTGTACCTAGTGAAGCCTTGAGTATTTATGACCGTATGGATGATTTTCAGAATCAGTTCTTGGAAATGCAAAAGGAAATGAAAACTCTTACGGTAAAAGAGATATTTGGAAAGAATTTCAGTGATCTCTGCCTTGTTCCTAATGTCAAGGTACTTGCTAAGTTCAAAGTCCCATACTTTAAGAGTTACATGGGCAATTCTCGTCCTCAGCTCATTTGTTAATGTACGTTAGAAATATGTCATCCTACATCGATGATCAGCGTCTATTGATTCATTACTTCGAAGATGGTTTAACTGAAGCTACATTGAAATGGTACATGGGTTTGGACAGTACCAACATTTGTACTTTCAATGATCTTGGTGAAGCCTTTATTAAGCAATACACGTATAATGTAGATATGGCGCCTGAATGTGATCATCTCATGGATATGAATCAGAAGGATAAGGATTTGTTTAAAGAGTATGCATAGAGATGACATGAAGTAGCTGCCCAGGTTATCCCTCCAATGGAAGAGAAGGAAATGACAAAGATCTTCTTGAAAAGTCTCAGTTCCTTCTACTATGAGAAGATAGTCGCAAGTGCTCCCACTGATTTCACTGAAATGGTAAGCATGTGAGTCCATTTATCTGAGAATGGGGACTCATCAAATGGTGCCAAGAGGTATGGCGATAGATTTTCCAAGAAGAAATATCAAGACTCCAATGGTATCTCCCATGGTAAGCAAAAGAGATCTCACAACAGGAATCATCAACAACAAGAAGTTGCTTCTTTTATTCCAATGGTTAACCCAACTCCTGCAGTTCTTGCTCTTCAGTCATAACAACAGTGTCATAGACCACCAATTCATCAAGGTCATCAGCAAAGGGAACATCATTTTGATCTAATTCCAATGTCATATGCATAATTGTATCCTTCTTTGTTGCACATGAATTTTGTTCAAACTCGAGCTCGACCAGTCGTTCCTAAAAAACTTCCAAGGGGATATAAGGTTGATGCTTTATGTGCTTTTCATCAGGATGCTCCTGGGTACAATTTTGAAGATTGCTTTGCTTTAAAGGTTGAAGTTTAGAAGTTAGTAAAAAGCGGTATCTTTTCATTTAAGGACGTTGGTCCTAATGTTCAAAACAATCCTTTGGCAAAGCATGTGTGAATCTTTGTTGATGGTGGTCCTGAAGTTTGAAAGATGTTTCCTTCAGCTCAAGTCCAGATGGAGATCCTTCTCAGTTTATTATCATTTTACTACTTTTTCATTTGTAATCTTTCTTGTTTAGTAATGCATTGTTTGCATGTAAGAATTTGTTTGCATTTGAATTATTATCTTAATACAATGAATATGTCTGTCTTGAAGAAATCCATTTGTTTCACTCGTACTCGTTTTCAATTTAAAATTGCTTTTTTTACATTACCAACTTGGTGCCAATTCTCTTGCTTAGGTAGAAATTGAAGGAAGGATCATGAAAGTGAAAAACAGAAGAAGAAAAAAAATATCTGGTTGTATGCTTTTGAGTAAAATCTTATTGGTGATGTGTATGTATTGTTTCAAATCCCAAATGCCAAAGATATAAGGAAGATAATCCCTCTTTAACCCCTTTGATACTTGAAGTGGGAGTTCCTTTTTTTATACGAAAAACCCTCACAATAAACCTAGGGTAGGGTAGTCTTCAGTTAATTTGACTGATTGTTCAAATTTAAAAAGGAATGCACTTATGAAGAGCAACCACAATGGTTATCCTTCACATATCATGAGGCCAAAAGATTGGATACCATAATGGTTATCCTTTATCCATCAAGAAACGAGGCAGTCATAACCTTTTCAACTAGTCAAGACAAAGCCAATGTCACACGATTTGAAAAGAAAAAGAAAAGCCCGCTAAGTCAAGTAACTTAGGAAAAAATTAGGGCATCCTACTGGACTATCAATTCAAAAGAATAATTCCAAGAAAATCTTAGGGAAAAACAAAAAGAAAAGCAAAAAGCGAAAAATACTACAAAGAAAAGACTACAAAGCAAAAAGATCCTCAACAAAGAACAAATCTATGTGACTGCAAACACGGAGATAAAAGGGGGTGATTGCTACTCCGAAAGCCTCATTGGTTCCATAATCATCACAAAAATATTTTCGGAGAGATGAACACTCATGTTGAATTAACTAAACATAGGACTAGAGAACATCACGGAGAATGGGGTGGGCACAAATAAACTTTGAGCCTAAAAATCATTTGTTTTCTTCTGAAAACCATGAACCAGACCATGTTACAACCCTCAAAAGTTCTAATTGAAGCATGGTTTATTTCGAAATCATACTTCAATGAGATAGCGTTTCCTGACTCCCATGAGTTTTGCTAAATACTTGTGTTGGTATCATATGCTTTTGTTATCTTTCATAAAAAAAATCAATGTCGCATCCTGACTAGTGATTCATTCACAAAGTTTTGCAATATATTTTCAATGAAATCTCCAAGACTTACATAATTGTTGCATTAGAATTTTCATTCTCAGAATAAACATTTTCTGCTTGTAAAACAATTGCTTGATATCAAGGAAGTTTACATTTGAGTATCAGTAAGAGGTATGTTGTCTAGAAGAGTTGTTGAGCAAAGAGTATTCCAAGTACACTTAATCTAGGGCAGTTACGTTGAGATTCGACAAATCTGTAAAATCCCATTAATCAGGAAGATTATCTTAAAATGTGTGTAGTCCAGGGCAAGTTGCAAATGTTATCTTGATCAGCACAGTAAACTTGGGGCACCAAAGTTGTTTCTAAGGGAATTTCCAAATTTTGTCAAGATAGTTATTATGTTTTTCCCAACCAAGAATCTTCTCTAAAGCAAGGTTGTTCTTGTGATCTACCTTGCAGATGTGTGCATGGTTTCCCCTGTAGTTGTTAATCATATAGGGGGTTTCCTCCAAGTTGATATGTGATTTTGGGTTTGTGATCCAATATTCACCAACTAAGTCTTGATTCAGATCTCTCTAGCTGAGTGTGATTTTTTTTCCCAGTCAGGTTGTGATCAAGTAGAGATTGTGAAGTTATGAAGATTTTTCTCAGTTGTTGGATTATTTCTCCCTTTGTGTTGAGACTTTATGAAGAATCCCCTGTAGAGTTTTACCTTTCCTGTTACGACATTGTTTCTTTTGTTTGTTCTCCAAGCAGCAAGTCTAGAGCAGCATCCTTTCTAAGAAGCGTTGAGATAGAATTCAACTGTTGGGTTTTCTCTCACCCTATGTTGAGTTTTCATTTAAAATCCACCACATGTCGAATTCTTTCTGTGATGTTAATTTCTTAGTTCTCTTGCAAGTCCAGGATAATTTTTCCCTCAGGTGTTGTATATTCCCAGGGAATTTTCATTGATAACCCCAGGCTTACATTTTCCCTAAGAGGAGTTTGTGCAATTGTTACTCTTGGTTTTGGAAGATTTATGTTGTGTTTACCTCAACTGATCTTTCTATCCCCTTAGCAGAGTTGATTCAAGTGTTATCCCACTCAGAGGTTGATTATTCCACAAAGAGTTTGCTTTGTGTTTATCCCTATCAAGATTTCATCTTCCCATAGCAGAATTTCCATGCTTTTTTCCCATCAGTGTTTGAAAGATGTGGTGTTGATTCCAATAGATTCATCCATTCATGTGGCAGATTTATATACATCAAATTTGTTTTCCCGTAGTGGATTTTGACATCAGAAGATTGGGCTATGGTTTATTTCCAAGCAGTGTCTTCATTCCCCAAAGATTTGGGCCTTGTAGCAAGACTTTGTTCCTTCAGTGGCTTCT
Source organism: Vicia faba (assembly GCA_948472305.1). NCBI lineage: Eukaryota > Viridiplantae > Streptophyta > Magnoliopsida > Fabales > Fabaceae > Vicia > Vicia faba. The sequence goes on from OX451738.1 coordinate 357,523,191, forward strand.
GTTTATCCCCAGTTGAATCACTAGCAAAATTTTCAATAGGATCTCTTGTGGTATCCCTATCCCATTGACATATCATGAGGCCAAAAGATTGGATACCAAATGGTTATCCTTTATCCATCAAGAAACGAGGCAGTCATAACCTTTTCAACTAGTCAAGACAAAGCCAATGTCACGCGATTTGAAAAGAAAAAGAAAAGCCTGCTAAGTCAAGTAACTTAGGAAAAAATTAGGGCATCCTACTGGACTATCAATTCAAAAGAATTAGTCCAAGAACAGCTTAGGGAAAAACAAAAAGAAAAGAAAAAAGCGAAAAATACTACAAAGAAAAGACTACAAAGCAAAAAGATCCTCAACAAAGAACAGATCTATGTGACTGCAAACACGGAGACAAAAGGGGGTGATTGCTACTCTGAAAGCCTCATTGGTTCCATAATCATCACAAAAATATTTTCGGAGAGATGAACAGTCATATTGAATTAACTAAACATAGGAATGGAGAACATCACAGAGTATGGGGTGGGCACAAATAAACTTTGAGCCTGAAAATCATTTGTTTTCTTCTGAAAACCATGAACCAGACCACGTTACAACCCTCAAAAGTCCTAATTAAAGCAGGGTTTATTTCAAAATCATACTTCAACGAGATAGATTTTCCTGACTCCCATGAGTTTTGCTAAATAGTTGTGTTGGTATCATATGCTTTTGTTAACTTTCATACAAAAAATCAATGTTGCATCCTGGCTAGTGATTTGTTCATAAAGTTTTACGATATATTTTCAATAAAATCTTCAAGACTTACATAACTGTTGGATTAGAATTTTCATTCTCAGAATAAACATTTTCTTCTTGTAAAACAATTGCTTGATATCAAGGAAGTTTACATTTGAGTATCACCAAGAGGCATGTTGTCTAGAAGAGCTGTTGAGCAAAGAGTATGCCAAGTACACTTAATCTGGGGGCAGTTACGTCGAGATTCGACAAATCCCTAAAATCCCGTTAATCAGGAAGATTATCTTAAAATGTGTGCAGTACGGGGCAAGTTGTGAAGGTTATCTTGATCAACACAGTAAACTTGGAGCACCAAAGTTGTTTCCAAGGGCATTTCCAAATTTTGTCAAGATAGTTACTATGTTTTTCCCAACCAAGAATCATCTCTGAAGCAAGGTTGTTCTTGTGATCTTCCTTGTAGATGTGTGCATGGTTTCCCCTGCAGTTGTTAATAAGATAGTGGGTTTCTTCTAATTTTCTATGTGATGCTGGGTTTGTGATCCAATATTAACCAACTAAGTCTTGATTCAAATTTCTCTAGCCTAGTGTGATTCTTTTCCCCAGACAGGTTATGATCAAGCAGATATTGTGAAGTTGTGAAGCTTTTGCTCATCTGTTGGATTATTTCTCCCTGTGTGTTGAGACTTGATGAAGATTCACCTGCAGAGTTTTACCTTTCCTATTACGACATTATTTCTTTTGTTTGTTCTCCAAGCAGTAAGTCTAAAGCAGCATCCTTTCTAAGGAGCGTTGAGATAGAAGTCAATTGTTGGGTTTTCTATCACCATGTGTTAAGTTTTGATTTAAAATCTACCACATGTTGACTTCTTGCTATGATGTTAAATTCTTATTTCCCTTGCAAGTCCAAGATGGTTTTTCCCTCAGGTGTTGTATATTCCCGGGGAATTTTCGTTGATAATCCCTAGTCTTACATTTTCCCTCAGTGGAGTTTGTGCAATTGTTACTCTTGGTTTTGGAAGATTTATGTTGTGTTTACCTTAACTGATCTTTCTATCCACTTAACAGAGTCGATGCAAGTGTTATCCCATTCAGAGGTTGATTATTCCTCGAAGAGTTTTCTTTGTGTTTATCCCTAGCAAGATTTCATCTTCCCGTAACAGAATTTGCATGCTTTTTTTCCCAACAGTGCTTGGAAGTTATGGTGTTGATTCCAATAGATCCATCCATTCCTCTGGAAGATTTATATACAACCGATTTATTTTCCCGCATTGGATTTTGATATTAGAAGATTGTGCTTTGGTTTATTTCCAAGCAGTATCTTCATTCCCCAATGATTTGGGCCTTGTAGCAGGACGTTGTTCCTTCAGTGGCTTTTGTTTATCTCCAGTTGAATCACTAACAGAATTTTCAATAGGATCTCTTGTGGTATCTCTGTCCCATTGAGATTTATCCGAGTATCCAGTTGTACGATGATGTTTAATCATCTTCAGTTTATCTGTTCACTTGTTTTGTCAACATATACATGACATACATTCATTCATTTATTCATACATACATCGCACGTAGATGAATGAGAATTCATTGTTCATTTGCATCTCTTGATGTTTCTGGTGATATTTTATCCTCTTTACAGAGTGTGTGTCGTCTCTCTCCAATAGAATGTCAACCTTAAGCAGAAAGTGTATATCCATTTTATTTCCCTATTGAATTATTCCTTTTGAAAGAATTTTTTCTTCAGCTTTCCTTCCCAGCTCATTATCTGGATGGAACTAATCCACATTTGAGTTTATTCCTCATTGGGTAGAGTCTTGGTTAACTATTTCATTTCGGTTTATTCTTAGTTTGAACTTTGGTCCCCTCCAGCAATGCTGTTTGGATCTCTCTAGGCTGTGAAACCTAGATTGAGAGTGCATTTGTTTTTCACCTTTGAGGGTTTTGTACTCCTCGGCTGAAATATGTGTATGATTTCCCCATCATAAGATGAAGAATATTATTTAACCACCAGTGTTATTATGGTAACCTCAGCATAAGTTTGTTTATCTTCGGCATTCTTTACCTTCACATCAAGTTGTCGTCTCTTCGATTTATCCCTAACAGAGAATCCTTTTGTGAAATCAAGTTCAACATTGTTTCGTGGCGTTCCTTTATTTGAGACGTCTGATGTGATCCAGTCAATTCATTATTTCCGATAACTAATGATGGTATCTTTATTTGAGAAGCTTGTATGTCCCTGAATTCACTTTTGGATGGAAAATGGCAGTCTCTTTTGAGTAGTCTGTTAATTCCCAGAGAAGTTGTCCCCATATCAGTTTTATTTACTCCGATGGATGGTTGATTTCTTTGATATGATAGAGATAGTTCATTGTTAAGGTTTTATTTACTTCAATGGATGGCTGATCTCTTCGATATGATAAAGATAGTTTGTTGTGAGGTTTTATTTACTCCAATGGATGGTTTTATTTACTCCTGAGAGAGTATATTCTTGTTGATTGTCTTACAGTCATCTTTGAGTCAGTATATTCTTGATTCTCTACCTTCAACCTTGAGTTGGTAATTTACCAAAATATGTTAGTCAGTGTTACTATCATTTATTGAGATGATGTTATCTTGTTTCCTCTTTCCCCTCTTTGGGCTTTTACCTATTAGAGTTGAGTTCTCTTTCCCCAGCGGAGTTAAGTTTTCTTTCTCCAAAGGAGTTAAGTTTCTTTCCCCAATCGAGTTGGTAATCCTTTCTTAAAGACTACTTCCTTGTTAGCTTGTTGCTCACATTGTTAAGTATTTCCCCATTGGAATCTTACTTTGCATTTGATTCTTTAACTGTGATTTTTGTTTTTCCCCATTCATAGTTATCCCTAGAGTCAGGTTGTTTCCCGGTGAGTTATTTTCATGGTTGAACCCTCTTTCCTAGTCGGTTATCAGTCGTAGCTTTGTCTACATTATGTTGTTATTCTCAGTGGTGTCTTGTTTCCCCTGTGGAGTCTGTCTTTTGCATTGATAATCATAAGCATTATGTGGCATCTTAGGTCTAAAAATTGAGTCTCCTTATATTTAAGCATCTTCAATCACGCCGAGATAAATATTTCAATCTTCACATCTCCTGGTAGAATACATTTAAATAAGGGCAGTTGTCATACCCCAATTTTTGCCTCAGGGTCATTCATTCATCACATTTGCATCATTAGTCGGTCATTCATGCAATTAGGTTGATCAAAAGTCAATTTAAATCAACATTTGCATTTTTTTAGAGTTAAAAAATACCTGATAATTCACTTTATGCATTTTTATCTCTTTACATCGCTTCATGCATTGCGCCAAGTTGATTATATTTCAATAATGTTGATATTTCAGTTCTACAGGCAGATCGTTAAAAGCGTTGTGACACTGTGCAGAAAATTAACAGGTAAAATATTTAGAGTTTTCATCTTTAGCTGATTGTTTTATGAATCTACATTGCACGTAGATCACGTCGATGTGCTCGCTTTATTTTTCGGTACAGTTTGAAGTCTTGTTCTTAACTATCAACGTTTGTTCAGTCGGATATTCTTATTCTCATTTTTATTTCAATTTTGATCATTTGCAGTCTTTATTATTAACCTTTGTGACTCATAGTTTATTTTAATGTGTTTATTTCTCTTTTTTGATTAATTAAGTATCCATTTTTTTAATCATTTTTGATTATTTTAAGTCTCATTTTTTTATTCAGAAAAATTAAAGCAAAAATATTTTAGGATGTATTTATTTTTGTTCTTTTAGTTTTTTAGCTTGATTTTATCCAAAAGGACATTTTGGCCATTTAATAAAATAGGAAAAAATCCTAATTGTTAGTATAATAATAGAGATAAGAGATAAGTGGGGGGAGGCATCAGTCTGTGAAGAAAAAATGCATAGAGCAGAGTTTGGCTCAACACTGCCACAGTTTCGTCCCAATTCTGAGCACCTCACACTCGTCTGCCTCTCTTCTGCCCAGACTCCTTCCGACTGTTACCTCCAACTCATGCACAACCACCTGTTGTACCCCAATTTTTTCCCCTAAGATCCCTTCATCATACCATGTTAATTCCATCACAACAAGATCACATTAGAATTCTTGGTTCCCCTCCCTATATTTAGCTTTGCTCTTTGAGGAATCACCAAGAACCTTGACTTGTGTTCTTTTGTGATCATGAATACTTTTTGTCTTTATTTCTTCTCTTAATTAATAAAATACAATGTTGGTTTATATTGCTTGTTACTCATTTATGTAAGGTCAATGAGATTCAGCAAGTTTCTCCATGGGTTCATGAGTTTATTTCCATGCCCTAGTCAATAAATCTTGATAAGTTCAAACCTCACCATTAGATTTGTTTTGGAGGAAATGGAATGTCAAGGTTATTTTGGTTCACCACATTTCAAGATTATCAAATTTGGTTCAAAAGTACAAGAGATTGATTGGAGAAGTTGTCATTCTTGGACAAGGCTTTGTTCCCATTGGTCACAAATGCATATTTCTATCAATTCTCGAGATATGGAAGTGGTTGTGGTTGCTATGAGTTCTCATTATCATCCTCAACAACTTATATTTACAAAGCATTTTTATTGGTACAAGAAGTTTGTTCAAAATTGTCAAAGTTCCTCAAGGCATTTTTCTTGATCTAGGAGCTAGGGTTATGAACTTCAAAGAAGCATATCTTTCTCATATTTTGGTATTTTTGAGTGATTCCAAAGACATAATTCTTTTCAAAGGTTTATCAACAAATAACTTCAAAAGTTCCAAGGAGTTTTAATGTGGAAGAAACTTGATGATGAAGAAATATTACAAGTCCTCCAGATGAACCCCCATTTTCCTATGTGTGACTTCAAATGATCATAACTTGGTCAATTTTTATCACCTTGAGCCCACTCTTTTTCCACAATTATCTTGAGGATGTGAACTTTATTCCTCTTTTATGTGCAAAGTGATAAAATTTATGGAAGATGCCCTAAGGATACAAAAGATTATAGTTCATTTCATGATTTTTTTTCCAACTTCAACAATCCATAACTCTCTCAATTTTTGGAGATTTTATATGGTTCAAGTTTCAAAATGTCATTCAAGAGGTCTATTTCATGCCATATTTTTTGGTCAAGAGCAAATTCCAAGAGGAAGGCTATGTTTGGATGCAAAACATTATAGGTCACTTTTGAAGAAAAACTTCAAATATTTCTAAGTATGGAAAGTCAACCTTTGTTTCCCCAACTTTGACTCAATGAAACTTTCAGCTCAAGCATCCATTTGATTCCATTCTTTTTCCATTTCAAATATTGTAACCTCATCTTTCTAAAGCATCAAGAATCATGCCTTAAGACCCCTTGAGCTGAGAATGCCATTAGATTGAACTTGGTAACTTGGAACTGAAGTTTCTCCATTAGTAAGAATTAAAAGTGTTTGTTTTGGCTTCTAATCACAATTTTTCCACACGTTTATGCCTCTAGACATGTTTAGTGAAGTTCCAAAATTGATTAGCATAATAAAATGCGCGTTTTGGATGAGTTTTGATCAAATTGGAAGTCACACTTTTCTTGTTTGCAACTTCACACAATTTCCCTCAAAACTTCATCATTTCACACGCTTGGACATTCCATTTGATTCCCTATAAATATAGGGTCATTCCTCATTCATTTCCTCAAGCTTGGATAGCCAGAATCACCCTGCCAAACTTGTTCCATAACTCAAAATTCTGCTACTTTGATATCTGCTTTCAAGCCTTTTTCAATCCAATTTTTCCATCAATTCACCTTCCTTAATCTTCCCTGAAGATAACCATATAATTACATTCAAGAATCGTGCCTTAGATTGCTCCATAGAAGTCAAGTTTCAGAGCTCTGCAACTCAACTCTAATAGGTAGATTCCTTCATCAATTCTTCAAAACTTTGATATCATTGTGATGCCCTCGTTGCCCTGGTTCTAGTCGCAACACTTACTTTTATCTGGAAACTTGTTTTAACCATGAAATTTCAAATCCCTTTTTAAAACCTTCCTTCCAATTTTCTTGAGCTACAGTTTATATAAATTTGTCGCGAAGGTGTGGTTGTCTTCGCTTGAAGAGACGAAGTGAATGACATATGTTTGAGCTTCTGATTTTACACTTTGAGAGACCTGTAATTCACGTTGGCTGGAGGTTAAAGATTACCAATGTGTCATCTTTCAACCAATGGTGGCACGTCACTTGTATTTTTTGAAATTTGATTTAATTAATGATTCAATGCATTATCCACTAAAGTCCATAACATGCACAGCGCACCAGGTCCACTTGATTTGTTTACTAACGCGTTTTGACATTGATCAGATGGCCCTTTTTTTTTTCTTTTCTGATTTTTATATTTAATTGTTTTAAATTTCAAAAAATCATAGAAAATTCATTTTTAGTCCAAAAAATCTGAGAAAAATTATGAAATTTTTTTTTGATTTTTCTCTTTCTGATTTTTATTTTTTTTACAATTTTATTTTGTGTTTTGGTATTTTTTATAAATTTTCACTTTATTTGATTTGTTTTAAATGTTTAAAAATACGTTTCTGCATTTTTAAATTCTGAAAAAAATATGGAATGATCCAACGATATTGTGACAAATATTGGTGACCTCACTTATTTTTTATTTATGACTTTGGTATTTTTTATCATTTTTGGTTTATTTTACTCATTTATTTTAATTTTAAAAATAGTTTCTGACTTTAAAAAATTACCAAAAAATTTATAAAAATATTTGAGTCCATTTCTGATTTTTCTATGGTCTTACTTTTTATTTATTGATTAATTTTAACATAGTTTATATTTTTATCCCTTATTTCTATTTTAAATATTTCTAAAACCTCTTTTTAATGTATATATTAAAACGCAATATTATTTTGTGATTATTTTCTTGCTAATCTTGGGTTGAATTTTTGATCATGAACTTTATTAACATCATTGGATCCATGGTGTTGAGTTTAACTCCACAAAAATGGATGAATGATTTTAATAATAGTTTGATTAAATTTTAATTCAAATGTGGTTTGTATATTCTTCCCCACCCCTCTACATCTCATCCCTTTCTTATTGCACTAAGTGTTATTGGAGCATGATCACTATAACATGTCTCAAAACAAATGGTGCATAGATTGCTATTGACCGGCCTCAAAATAGGTGCGACGTCTACATAAGTCCACTTACGATTACTTAACATAGCACTAAATTTTGTCCAGATTTGAATAAATGATCATTTGTGGCCCAAACCTTTGTTTACAAGCCCAAGTATGTTAATTTGATCTCTTTGATCCAATAACCTTGAGATTCATTGTGTGAAGCTTTGGTTCTACCAATCCTCTAATGGATCTACAACACTTTTGGTCTACGCGGATCACTTAAACATCGTTGATCATTAAATGGTCTTTTAAGGATCCCAAATGGATTATATACTTGACAAAAAGCAAATGCAACTTGTTGTGTGGAGGATTTGGTTCTACCAATTCTCTAATGAGTTCCAAATGCAAGTTTCAAGACGATCATCCAACTAACCACTAATCACTAATAATTGATTTTACCCTTTGTTGTTACTTTAAGCCCTTTTATTTTTTTATGCTTTATGCACCATTTACTTTAAGCATTACATTTCATGTTATCTTCATCTTTGCTCACTTGAGCCTTTTCTTTTTTCTTCTAAGACACCTAATAATCAACATAAACCATAAAAATTGTAATGATACTTAGACTATTTGGTTACTATCCTTGGCATTATGGAGTATAGGACTTCTTGGACTTAGGATTAGAAACCTTGGCCTATGTTGGATACTTTGTAACCTTAATTGATATTTTGTATTGAGTTCTTGAGGTTTACCTCAAGACATTGGGTTGTTTATTTGTTTTGTGTGCAGGTTATTGTGATTACATTCTTTATTTGTAATCTGGAATTCCCGTATACAACCGTTACTCTGCCCAATTTTTTGTGAAGACTTAATACACTTGAAGTTAGGTTCTTTCAAGAGGTCTGGTATCTTTGCTTGCTTGGTTTCAATCCAAAGAATGGGAATTATTTCTTGGCTCATAATGTCAAGTATTGGCTTCTTGTTCGTTAGATGGTTCTTATCCCTAGCTTTTACCTTATGCTTTAGGATAGTCTCTTCTTCTCCTCCCATCTTCTTTAATTTCAAAAATATTCTTCCTCCTTTTGAAAACTCTTCTTGTTTTGAAACTTGATCCACTTTCATAATAAACTTGGACTTAGGTCCATGCATTTTCAAAAACATTTTCATGAATAAACTTCAGTCGACTTAATAATATTTTGACATCATTTTTTTGTGAGAAGACTAAAAGTCAATCAATCTCATTTCAAATCATTTTTCCACTTTGGCTTTCTTATTTTAAAACCTTTATCATAAGATTAGACTCTTATCAATCCTTGTAGTGATGCAAACAACTATACTTCTACAATATGTAGTGAAGAGAGATATTTTCCACTTGGGTGTTGAGTGAAGCATTGTTGATTTTAAAATCCAAGTCATATCCTCCACTTTGAGATGATGCAAATTCTCCTTTCTCATGATTGTGGGTAGTAGGTATGTTTTCCACACGGACAATGACGATGATGTTTTATCTCATAAAAGTTAACCAACACACTTACATTTTAAAATTTTTAAAGAGTAACTACGTGTACCCTGATCCCCTATTGCATGAAAAGGTGGTACATAGGCACTAAAGGTTCGCAACCATGGCGGGTGAAAAAATCATAAAAAATATATTTCTTTTCTCACCTCTACCATCCATTTTTTACATAACATTTCATAGCCAAAATATACAGATTTTACAAAGAGGTTAATGCGGAGTACCGTAGATGTTTAGGGTGCTAATACCTTCCCTTTACATAACCAACCCCCTTACCTTGAATCTTTCCCCCCTCTTTTTTAGTTTACTCGCTCTTTTCCCATTCCTTTGGAAACAATAAAGCACGGTGGCGATTTCTATTTTGATTTGTACAAGTCTAGTCAATCCCATGGCTTAGTCTTAAACATTTCTACCGCTATAGAAAAATGGAGACTTCACTGGGGAAATATTGAGCTCTTGCTGGTCCATCCCTAAGTGGGTTGAGCCTATCTTTGTTTATATTTGTGTATATGCTATTGTTATTTATGTGTTATATGTTGAATATATGTTTATCTGGATTTTCCTAGTTTTCAGGGTGCTTGGTGATTACTCATAAGTCTTATACCCGGACTTGGGAAAACTTTAAGATAGGACGGGCGGTATAGTCATGTTAACTTTGAGGGGGTAATCCCAAAAAAGGAGGCATGAGATCCCCTACTCAGTGGAGGCCCCTTTGACTGTAGTGTCGTTTACAGAGTAATCAGGAAGACATACTGCTTTCGACCTGGGAGCCTGCTGAAGCTGAGGACCGTAGAATACCAAACCCATCTTGGACTTTTAGGTGTAGTGCGGAAGCTATGACGGAGTAATCCGGAAATAGTTGTCACGTGATGCTACGCTCGGACGAGTCTTTCTTGAGAATATTACTAATTACTGAGTTAATCGGGAAGTTGGTAATATCTGAAGGAAGGATGTAGACTTTGGGAACCTCTAGAACCTTGTTCGGCAGGTGATAACTTTTAGACCATACCTTATGGGTAGTACCTTCGACCTCATGCTCGTGACGTTAAACCTATGAACCCTATATGTGTGATCTTGTGTGTAATTGTTGCATCATGCATCCATGCACTCATAAGCATCTTTTGAAGAAATATTATTTCAAGGGATTTAAAAGTTGACCATTTGTGAATATCTCAGGTACTTTTTAACCATGGATTTTGGAAAGAGAAAGACCGGGAAGTACAGTTTCAAGGATCCCAAGATAGATGAGTTGATCAGTCTAATTCCCGAGATTGAGTGTTCTGTAGATTTTCGGAAGAAGTATGGATCCATCATTCCTCTCATGAAGTTCAAGATGAAGGAGGGTATTCTCTCGACCTTGGTCCAGTTCTATGATCTGATGTATCATTGCTTTACTTTTCCCGACTATCAGTTGATGCCTACACTAGAGGAGTATTCTTATCTATTGGATTTACCTGTTACCAATTCTGTTCCTTTTACTGGTTTGGAGGGTGAGCCAAAACCACATGAGATTGCTGCTTTGATCCATCTGGGGAAGTCTGAGGTTGAAGCCCATATGACTACTAAAGGAGGGATTAGAGGATTACCAGCTCAGTTCTTATTGGAGAAAGCTCGCTACTTTGCCAGGATGAAGAGTACAGACGCTTTTGAGGCCATCTTTTCTCTACTTGCTTACGGGTTGTTCTTATTTCCTAATGTGGACAAGTTTGTTGACATTAATGCTATAAAGATCTTCATAATTGGAAACCCAGTTCCTACATTGTTGGGTGATTCTTATTACTCTATTCATGTTCAGAATTCTTACCATGGGGGATGATTATCTGTTGCACACCTCTGTTGTACCGATGGTTTATCTCTCATATGCCTCAGTCTGATGCTTTTTGGAATGTCAAGAAGGAACCCCATTGGGCTCCTAAGATCATGGAACTTACTCACTCAGATATTGATTGGTATCATCGAGCTTACCAGGATATAAAGATTATTGATAGTTGTGGTAGTTTCCCCAATGTACCTCTTCTTGGTACAAAGGGAGGAATTAATTATAACCATGTTCTTGCACGACGATAGCTTGGTTATCCGATGAGGGATAAACCAAATAGTATCATTTGAGTAGTTTCTTTCTGAAGGATGGAGCAGACCATAGGGAAGCTAGGGAGCAGATTGCGAAGGCCTGGCGTCACATTCATAAGAAGAGTGGGAAGGATTTAGGACCTAGGGGTGTTGTTTCTTTGGAGCCATATCTTCAGTGGGTCCAAACGAGAGTTATTCAGTTGAAGATATCGTATTCCAGGGAAACACCTATGCCTGATTTGTTTGTGAAGACCACTCCTCCCTTATTGGATGATCTAGAAGAGCTACAACTTGCTTTAGTCAGGATGCAACAGGAAAAGGATGCTTGGAAGAACAAGTGCCAAACTTTAGAGATTTCTTATAGAGCAGATTTGAAGGAGAAAGACGACTTGATTGAGATTCTTGAGAGATGGGCTGTAGAGACCATGGAAAGGCAAGGGGGTTTATTTTCTCCTAAGCCTCAGTCAGATGCCATTTTCTCACTCCCTGATTCGGGTGATTGGAAGGAGGTTGCCACTAGATATACGGAAGAAAACCAGAGGTTGAAGGCTCAGATTGCCAGGCTCACAGGGAAGCGCTAGCGTATAGAGTGATCTCCATCAGCTTTATTTTTCAGGGTTTTAGATTTTATTTTCATCTTGTACTTGGGACCATTAAAACTTGTAATCCATTTTGGAGTTGTTATAATAAAAAATTTCAGTATTTCAAATGCGTTATTACTTTGATATTTGCAATGTGTCTATAAATATTTAAGTCCCTTGAAATGTTACATAATGAAATAAAATCATGAGCATTTCACATCATGCATCATATTGCACATATTTCTTGCATTTGTTATGCATATCCAGGTGTCTTACCAAGCTTCTTTACTTCACTCAGCAAGCTAATTCATCACTACAACACTTGGGATAATTTCAGAAAGAAGATGGACAACTTAGAACAAGAGAATCGCGAGCTGCGTAAGGAGGTTTCTGCTTTGAAGGCCGGTGTTGTACCCCAAAATTTTCCCTCCCATTTCTCATTAATTTCTCATCACTAAGCCCTTGGAGCTCAAGATCCAGTTAGGGTTTCATCTGCTCAAAACTTCTCCTTGCACTGTTGACCCAAATTAGGGTTTGTGTTTGCACAAAGATGTTTTGACCTAAATTGCCTAAGATTAATTTCATGCCTCATATTGGGCTCCCAAGTTTATCCATACCTAGTTTCAAGTCTTGATTCCAAACTTTGCCCAGTCAATTGGACAGTTGATCTAGAAATCAACTGTATTGGGGAAAAAGTCAACTGTGGCCAATGGACAGTCAAATCTCATGAAAATTGACCCACATCAACATTATGAACTCACATGGACCATTTGATCAAGTTTGGATCACAATTCCACAAGAAATTTGATCAGATCATCAAAAGGGCAAAATGGTCATTTTTAGGGTTTTGACTGCACAAAGGCAATTTTTGACTGTTTGACCTAGCCAATGGCAAACCAAGCTCACATATGGACTCAAGGACCCCGTGGAATTGTCTTGATATGCTCAACAAGTTCAAAAGATCCCAAATACACAAGATTGACAGTTGAATTTCCCAGTCAATTGATCAATTTTGACTGTATACTGAAAAGTCAAACTTTGACTTTTTGGTCAAAATCAAGTGTCAAGATTCATTTTTCATCAAAACATGCCAAATCATGAAACTTGTTCATCAAGAAATCCAAAATTGCAAATTAGGGTTTGAAATGAAGATTTTTCATAACTTAGAATTTTTCTAAGTTATGAAAAACCCTAATTTTTTCCTAACTTTGCCCCACTTTCTCACCAAGATTCATTTGGATTCAAGCAAAAGTCAAAACATGAAAGTTGTAGCCTATTGCATAATATACAACTTTGATTCACAAAGTTTTCCCAAAAGAGGCTTGTATCTCAAGATACAATTTTTGGAACAAGGGTATCAAACCATTCTTAACTTAGTGAAAATTTGACCTATTTTAGGCAAGGTTTTTACCTAACTTCAAGACCATTTTTCACATACTTCCACTTGGAATTTCAATTTTCATTTCAAAGATGGATTGTAGTACACATTCCAAGCTTTCCAAAATGTCAAAGAACTCATCAAACAACCTCATGGTTAGGGAGAATCGAATTTGGCAAGTTGGGAAAAAGTCACTTTGATTCATGGCCATGTACATGTTCATAACTTGTGCAATTTTTCAAATCAGCATGCTTCCCTTGATTACAGGCCTCTAAACCATCCAACACTCATAAATTTAATGCAAACTCGTTGTGCCAAGACCATGTTCTATGTGTTTAAGCATTGCATAGAGGTTTAATCCATTTTTAGATAAAGCATTTTATCCATTTTTGAAAAGTTAAACTTTATGTCAAAGTTGCAAATCAGCAAGTACAGATCAAATCTCTTTGGCACAAGATTATGAACAAAACACACTGATCAAGGGGAAAGTTAGCAGCACATTAGGGGGGCCTCTAGCTGTCTAAAACTCAAGTGGACATTTGCTTGCTTAAGGGTGAAGAAATGTGGCATAACTAAACAGAACTTTCAGCTCAGCACAAGCAAGCTTAAGAAAATACTTTGTACACTTTCTAAACATTCATCCTAAGCTAGAACACGAGCTAACCAAGTCCCAAACACTCTCATTCAAAAAATCACCATTGAACTGCACAAAAACAGGGCCTGCTGCAGTTTGAGTGCCAACTCTCATCCCTTTCATGCTTTCTTGCTAAAACCACATCAAACACATCCTACAACATCCCTTGAAGCTAATCCAAACATCAAACACGACCTGTAACTCCTCTAATCAGTTCCACCATTTTCATTTTCTTGTTTTGCAGTTGAAGTTCCATAGCTCGATTCAAAAGGTTTCAAGACAAAGTAAAGCTTGGAATAGCATCCCTGGACATCAAGGAAGCTGTACCAATCATCACCTTGCTCTGAAAATACCTCCATCATCAGATACAACTTCAACTGAACATGTATATTCTTGAACTTCTATCTCTCAATGTAGGCATCATTAGCTCTAAGTTTGTGAATAAGAAGTGTTCTACTCATGCCCCTGAAACTGTACATACCTTTACTTTTCATTTATATTATGTATGCTTAGAGAATTTGATGTCTGAACTTGGAGTAAATATTAGGTTAAGAATTGGGGGAGAAGAAATTCTCTCTCATTTCTGAGAGTTAAATCATGTTCCTTATATGTGTGAATTCGTGAGAAGATGCTTAACATTTTTGATGTTGTAAGTTTTGGCTAAAACTCAAAGAATCAGGACCTTGCAATGGAAGAAAGAGGCGCGTGTTTTTGTTCAAACAGAAGTCTGGAGGTTGAAGAAAGACTTGGTGGGCTGGGCTTATGTTGTCATTCCTTTTTACACCCTTTTGTTACTTTGGCACCCCCTAGGCCCATTTGACTTATTTTTATGATTTTTTTGACTTTTGTTTTTTATTTCTGACTTATTTATTTTTCCTCATGATATTAAAAATATAAAAATAATTTTTTAAACCATTTTTGAATTTTTTAGGCATTTATTTGTTTATATTGATATTTGTACATAAATAGACAAATAAACACTTTTTACTTAAATACTAAAAAAATAATGTAAACACATTTTATTTTCATTTTTATTTTGTTTTATCTTCTTAAAATATTTTATATAAAAATATACTTTTTTTTTATAAATATTAAATACTATTATTTTTGTATATATAATACATATTTAGAAATTAATACATATATATATATATATATATATATATATATATATATATATATATATATATATATATATATATATATATATATATATATATATATATATATATATATATATATATATATATATATATATATATATATATATATATATATATATATATATATATATATATATATATATATATATATATATATATATATATATATATATATATATATATATATATATATATATATATATATATATATATATATATATATATATATATATATATATATATATATATATATATATATATATATATATATATATTAGAATATTTAGTAAATAATACAAAATATATACATTTTATTTTTAATTAACATTTGATAGTAAAAATACATTTTTGACAAACATACTTCACTTTTATTTTATTTTGTATATATTAAATGATTAATACTTTTATTTAAGAAATTAGTGTTTTGCCCTAAATACATAAAAATACCCAAAATTAATACTTTTTTTTTATTTTGTTTACTTGACATATAAAGATACTCTTTTTCATACACATAAAAACCCTTTTTGCATTTTGCACATTTATTTTATTTCCATTTAATTTATGCAATTAATTACTTTGTAAATATTCCAAATTGATGTAATAGTTAGATTTAAATTTCTTGTCAAATATCCCCCCATTTGAACATTTGTACCCCCCTTCCCATATTGTGTTGTAATAGCTTAGGAACTTTGATTCTCGCACTTTAATGCTTTCTAATTATACCATGTTAGAATTAGGGCTTGTATGCAAATAAAAAGAACAAAAATAGTTTGACCTAATTTCAAGATAAACAAGCATGAAAATGGACAACACATATCACACTTGCACC
Source organism: Vicia faba (assembly GCA_948472305.1). Classification (NCBI taxonomy): domain Eukaryota; kingdom Viridiplantae; phylum Streptophyta; class Magnoliopsida; order Fabales; family Fabaceae; genus Vicia; species Vicia faba. The sequence goes on from OX451738.1 coordinate 357,539,170, forward strand.
TCTAGGATATTCCACTTGTTGCCTTCAATAAATGGGCCATATTGCATGTTAGGTCTCTTTGGGCAAAACAAATACAAATCAATTGATCATAGTCCCTCGACGACACTTTCGAAAAGTTGCCTAAAATGATCAAAGTCCCTTAAAGGAAAATTGCCCAAAGATACTTGGCACCATTGCAATTATGGTCTAAACGATGACCCGCGCCCGTCCCTTTCACATCCTAACACAAGATTGTCCACCAAATACAATGGTGGAACAAAATTGTTAAAAGGGTTAAAACATAGCAAAGATCTTTGAGAACTTTAGGGTAGATAGCTCTTAAGTACTTGTCAACTTGCAAATCAAAAACACTTGCCTATTTTTCAAACCACACTTCACAAACACTTTCAAAACAAACTTTCAAAAAAAACCTTGAAACATCTTTTCAAAAAGACAAACACCTTTTGTAAAACATTCGAGTAAAGAATTGTTACAAGGTTAGCCTAGACAAGGCATCTTTTTCAAAAAACCTTTTCAAAACCACACACAAAGCACCATTTCAAACAATTGAAAACCAAGGCAAGTTGATCTAAGAAAGTACCTAAGAGCCCATGGATAACCATGGATAGAAAGGATGCTAATACCTTCCCTTTCTATAATCTACTCCCCGAACCCAAGAAAAAAATCTCAAAGGTTTTTGCTGTGCTTTTTAACCTTTCCTTAGTATAAAATAAAAAGTCGGTGGCGACTCTTGCTCAACCGAAACATTTGTGAAAACAAACGCAAAACCATAGTCAGTTCTCCCACCGTATCACAGAACTGGCGACTCTGCTGGGGAGAATTTTAAAAGTGGAGTAACCTTAAGGCTTAGATCACCCTCTTGCATGATTAATTATTTGTCTTGATTGCTTTATATCTTGGCTCTCTTGTTTGGGTTTGCAATCCTACACCCGGATTTTGGGAAACATTCATAGATAACAATACGTTATGGAAACTGTGCGGGGTATACCGACACGGTCGAAGCAATAGCTATATTAGTGCGACATATTTGTGAGTACCGGTAACCCTTGAGTTCAATCAAGGAGAGTACGGGGCCGCTGAGTGATGTCACTAAGCACTAATGACCTAGAACCTTACTTGACCATCTTGGCCTTTTATTAGGGGTAGTGAGATGACTGGCTTTGGTGCAGTCCGAAGTTGGTAGATACTCGATACTACACTCATTGAGGGTTGTTTTCTTGGAATATTTTGGTCGCTAGTTAAGTGGCTAAACCAAAACAATGAACAATGAAAACAATCCAGTGATATTGAGCTCCTTAGAACCCGGTTACTATTTATAGGACAGGTTTTTAGGCCAACTACACTCAAGAGGGTACTTACCTATGAAACCTCATGAAAGCCTGAAACTAGGGTTTGGTGTGAATTGCTTGTACATATGTTTTGTGCATACATCATAAACATCATAAAACATCATATGCATTCACTAACCATTTCAAGGGTTTGAATCTTCATCTTTGTTCTTGTTTTGTAGGTCATGGAAATTCCTCGCAGAAAAACCATCCAAGTCAACCTTGTGAGAATCTCTCCTCAACTCAAGGAGCTCACCTCAAGAATTCCGGAAAGCTCATCCTTCAGTGAAAGACATGGTAGACTGCTCAGCTTAGTCAACACCAACATTGAAGAAGACATGATGAAAGTGCTATTCCAGTTCTTTGACCCTCTTCACCACTGTTTCACTTTCCCTGATTACCAGTTGGTGCCCACTTTGGAGGAGTTTTCTCAACTCCTAAGAATCCCTATCCTTAATCAACTACCCTTCAACGGTACGGAAAAGGAACCAAAGCCGGAAGATGTTGCTCAAGCATTACATCTACAGCCTTCTGAAATCAAGGGGCATTGGGAAACTAGAAGTGGCGTCAAAGGATTCTTAGCAAAATTCTTGTTTGAGAAGGCACAAGAATGTTGGAATTCATTGGACCTACAAGCCTTTGAAGAGATTGTGGCACTCCTTATCTATGGGTTGGTCTTATTCCCAAATTCTGACCAATTGGTAGATGTCAACACCGTCAAAATCTTCTTGTCCAGAAATCCAATACCAACATTGCTTGGGGACATTCTTCACTCATTTTACACACGAACAATGAGAAAGAGGGGTGTTCTCATGTGTTGTACTCCTCTCCTGGCAAGGTGGTTTATTTCGCACCTTCCACAATCTGTCTTGAAGAATGACCAAGGCTCAAGGTGGTCCCAACGGTTGATGACTCTTACTCACTCTGATGTACATTGGTGTTCTCGGTCCAGAGAGAATGTCATCATCGTCGATCGTTGTGGAGAGTTTCCTAATGTTCCTTTACTTGGAATCAGAGGAGGTATCACCTACAACCCTTGCCTAGCTTTGAGGCAATTTGGGTATGCACAGAGGGATGGCCCTCATGACATGTTGGTTCCTGACCTAGTTTTTGACTTCGACAACGATGCGCAAGGACTTCGCCAAAGATTCATCAGAGCTTGGGGGAGGCCCAACAAGGTTGATAGCAAGGCACTGGGACACAAGAACTCCATCCCTCTTGAGCCTTATCTCAAGTGGGTACGAGCCCGAGCCCAGAGTCTGATGATGCCTTATCCGCATGTTCTCCCTGTGATTAAAGAGCCCGTCATGGAAGGAGAGGTTCCCTACACCATCCTACATCCAGACATGCCTACATCGTGGGAGGAAATGCAGAAAAGTTGGATTCAACTCAAGGAGGAACGGAACACTTTTGAATCCAGCTTCTACGCCAGTGAGAAGAAGGTTTTAGAGCTCACCCGCCGACTCCATGAGCAAGAGGCCCTCAACACCTACATTACGCCAAAGAGGATGCGCAACGTCTTTTTGCCTTAAGAAGTTGTTTTTGTAATATTTGGCCCATGGGGCATTTATGTACTAACGAATTTCTTCTTATTAATATGACGTGCGTTCCTTTTTGTCTACAACAATTTTGAATGTTCTAAATCCTTGAATGCATTGCATACATAAGCATATCATTCATCATGTGCATAAATAGGTCTCACGCCAGGTTTCCTTATCTGTCTGTTGTTTATTTCAGTAGGATGGATCTCGAGCAAACAATCAAAGACCTACAAGCTTAGAATGCACAGTTCCAGCAACTCCTGACGACCTTGGCTAAGGGTCAGGAGGATCTCAAGACCTTGCTGGGGAATAAAGACCCAGTGAAAAAGAAGAAAAAGAGGCCCGGGGTGGCTACTTTAGGGAGAAGATTTGACGGAGAGGCCCGGAGAGTGCTTGAATTTCCTCCTGTTTCTGATGAAGGAACCAGTAAAGGAGGTGGGGCTGCGGTACCTTCCGAGTCCAATGTGGAAGAAGAAGAGGTCGAAGAGGATGAAGACTACTCTGATCAGCAATATCCTCCAGCTGATGATAAATACAAAGGTTTAGAAGACAGGTTGGCCGCCATGGAGCTACAGAGAGTACCGAGTTTGGATTTTGAAGACTTGGGTTTGGTTGTCGGGATTGTGATTCCCCCAAAATTCAAAGTGCCAGTGTTTGTGAGGTATGATGGGCTGTCCTGTCCAAAAATGCATCTCAGGTCCTACGTGAGAAAGATCCAACCCTATACGGCCGATAAAAATCTTTGGATCCATTTCTTTCAAGACAGCCTTTCTGGGGCTCAGTTGGAGTGGTTTTATCAGCTAGAGGGAACCAGCGTCCGAAATTGGGAAGACTTGGTCACCGCCTTTTACAAACAATACCAGTATAATTCTGACCTTGCTCCCACACGTACCCAACTTCAGGGTATGTCACTGGGAACCGACGAAGGATTCAAAGAATATGCACAAAAATGGAGGGATTTGGCTGGCAGGGTGCAGCCACCTTTAACCGACCGTGAACTTGTTGATATATTTCTAGGGACCCTATCTGGGCCATTTTTCAATCATCTGATTGGTAACTCTTCCGCGGGATTTACCGATTTGATCTTAACAGGTGAAAGAATAGAAGCTGGCATCAAGTCAGGAAAGATTCAGAAGGGTGTTGCTGCAAGTGTTGAGAAGAAGCCTTTTAAGAAGGAAACAGCTGTGGTATACTCCCAGAGAAGAGCAGGGAAGACTGAGCGCCGGCCGACCGTGGGGGCCGTAATGATTCAAAATCCTTCAAGTGAGCAGCCTCGCTATAACCAGTCCAGACCAAATCAGCAACGGGCGGAATGGCCACAACGGCAATTCACCCGTATTAATATGACTCCAGCGCAAGTGCTTCCCCATCTGTTGAAGTTGAATCTCGCCACTATCAAAGAGGCACCAAAGAATGTGAATACGTCCTCTCCGCATTATCATCCTAATGCTAAATGCGCCTACCATTCTGACAGTGTCGGGCACGACACCAATGATTGTTGGGCACTCAAGCATAAAATCCAAGACCTGATAGAGGCGAAGGAAGTGGAGTTCGACGCTCCAGAGAAGCCTAATGTGATATCTGCTCCCATGCCGAAGCACGGCCTAAATGTCAACGCCATTGAAGAAGATTTGTATGTTGCTGATGTCAATGATTTGATAACCCCATTGTTAACCATCAAGTTGAATCTGTTAAAGGCCGGGATTTTCCCGGGATGTAAAGAAGACTGCTATTGTTGTTACTCTCTGCCGTTTGATTGTCCGTTACTGAAGAAAGGCATCCAAGGCCTAATGGATAGTCGACAAATTTTGTTTGAAAAAGTTTCTGCCATTCCAACTCATACTGAAGATGTCTCAATCATAACCATTCACGCCAATCTTTCCAGGGCCGTCAAAAAGCCTGTTAAGATTACACCAGCTACAAAATCTGTTCCTTTGAAGATAACAATGCCAGGGCCTGTCCCCTATATTTCTGAGAAGTCGATACCATGGAACTATGGCGGCGACGTCTACTACCATGGTATTAAGCAAATCGAAATAACTGAAGAAAGTTCGGATGATGAAGAAGCCAGCATTGGAAACATTGCAGGCACGAGCAAAATCACCCGGAGCGGGAGAATATTTTCTCCATAGATTGCCCCTCCAAGAGCAATCTTTGGACCCTCATCTGCCGACAAGGTCATCCCTGCACCAATAAAACTCTCCGCTAGAACCCCATTGATTGAAGATGTTGTTGTTCCTAGTATTGTCCCTCCTACCGCTGTTGATAAAGGTAAGGGAATCCAAGATGAGCTCGTCAGGACGAGGGCTCAACCCTTGGTCATCCCAGAGACCTCCAAGAAGGAAATGGATGAGATATTGAAGATAATCAAAAGGAGTGATTACGATGTGGTAGAACAGCTGGGGCAAACCCCCTCAAAGATCTCCATGCTGGCACTACTACTTTGCTCGGAAGCGCACGCTAAAGCTCTGATAAAATTCCTGAAGGCAGCCCATGTGCCCCAAGAAACCTCTGCAGATCAATTTCAAAATTGCGTGGCCAGCCTTACTGCGGACAATGGATTGGGTTTCTCTGATGCCGACCTAACCCCTAAAGGTAGAAACCACAATGATGCTTTACACATTTCAGTCGAGTGCCGAGGAACTACTCTCGCACATGTCTTGGTCGACACTGGTTCGTCGCTGAATGTACTGCCTAAGAAGGCCTTGGACCGACTAGATTGTGAAGGGTTGGAGTTGAAGCCGAGTGATATTGTTGTCAGAGCTTTCGATGGTTCGAAGAGAATGGTCCATGGGGAGGTTGAAATTCCCATCAAGATAGGCACTGAGGTGTTTAAATCTACTTTCTATGTGATGGACATTCGTCCGTCATACTCTTACTTGCTGGGTAGGCCTTGGATACACCATGCTGGGGCAGTCACCTCCTCCTTACATCAGATGTTGAAGTATCCTGTCAAGGGAAAGATCATAACTGTCCATGGCGAAGAGGAGTACATGATTAGCCACTTGAATTCCTTCCGGTATGTGGAGGTAGAAGGGGAATTCATTGAGACGCCTTTTCAGCATTTTGAAGAAGTCCTTCCTGAAATAACAGTAGCAAAGTTGGCAGCTGAGACACCGAGGCAGATGGCCAGGATGGCATCTCTGGAGGACGCAAGGGCCGCAATAAAGAAAGGGAAGAATTCAGCATGGGGGCAGTTGCCTGATATTCCACATAAAACCGACAAATTTGGATTGGGGTTCACTACCGCAGGTCAGAAAGCTATGCGCCGTTCGAAGATTGAAAGAGCGCCAGTCAAAATTTCTCCCTACGGAATCAACGCTTTGGAAGATGAAGAAAAAGAGAGCAACATCGAAGAGTGGATTTACCCGACTGTCAAAGGAGGATTGTGCAACTGGGAGGCAAAAGACTTTGTCCCAATCACTTTTATTCATCAGTAATTCATCTGTCAAACATTTCCAATTTGGTCTGTAATATTTATTTTCAAACAATCCGTACACTATCTTTTCACCTCATGCCTTGCCCGGGGCATGTAGGTCCATTTGTAAGGGTTTTGATTATTTTTCATATCCATATGCCATGTTTAATGATTCATTGGACGTTTTTCATTTGATAAACTGCTTGTGTTCATTTTCTTTCCTTTTGCATTTTTTGTTTAAGGATGGCTATCCCTTACACACACCCACACTCACAAATGCAGGTACCCATCCACTCCGGATTCCATGGGTGACGATTCTGCTATATCTTTCAATAACTCTGAAGATCTGGTCAATCAAGCCGAGTATGAAGATGACGAAGGTTGTGAAGTACCAGGGGAACTAGCCAGACTTCTACAGCAAGAGGAAAGGGCCATCTTACCGCACGAAGAGTCATTGGAAACTGTCAACTTAGGGACCGAGGAAGACCGGAAGGAGGTGCAAGTGGGTGCCAATCTGGAACTGAGTGTCAAGGAGCGCCTGATACAGTTGTTGAATGAGTATGTTGAAATCTTCGCTTGGTCTTATGAAGACATTCCGGGTTTAGACACAGACATCGTGGTTCACCGTCTCCCCACAAGAGAGGATTGTCCACCGATCAAGCAAAAAGTCTGCCGAATGAGGCCTGACATGTCTGAAAAGATCAAAGCAGAAGTGATGAAGCAATTCGACGCTGGCTTTCTGGCTGTTACGTCCTATCCTCAATGGGTTGCTAACATCGTGCCAGTACCTAAGAAAGATGGCAAAGTCAGGATGTGTGTGGACTATCGGGATTTGAATAGGGCCAGCCCCAAAGATGATTTCCCACTTCCACACATTGACATTTTGATCGACAATACAGCTCAGCACAAAGTGTTTTCCTTCATGGATGGATTCTCGGGCTACAATCAAATCAAAATGGCCTCCGAGGATATGGAGAAAACAACTTTTGTCACACAATGGGGCACTTTCTGTTACAAGGTGATGCCGTTCGGACTGAAGAACACAGGGGCAACTTATCAACGCGCCATGGTAGCTCTGTTTCATGATATGATACATCATGAGATTGAAGTTTACGTAGATGATATGATAGCTCGGTCGCAAACATAGGAGGAGCACCTTGAACATCTAGAAAAGCTGTTTGCCAGGTTGAAAGAATACAAACTCAGGCTGAATCCAAGTGAGTGCACTTTTGGAGTTAGGTCTGGTAAACTTCTAGGATTCATTGTAAGCAACAAAGGCATTGAAGTCAATCCAGCAAAAGTGAAAGCAATACAAGAGATGCCTTTTCCCCGTACTGAAAAGGAGGTTAGAGGGTTCTTGGGGCGCTTGGACTATATTGCCAGATTCATCTCTCATCTGACTTCTACCTGTGAGCCAATTTTCAAACTCTTGAAGAAAGATCAGGTAGTCGAATGGAACAACGATTGCCAAGCTGCTTTTGATAAAATCAAGGAGTATTTGCTAGAACCTCCTATTCTGATGCCACCTGTCGAAGGAAGACCATTGATCATGTATCTGACCGTCTTGGATAACTCAATGATGTGTATTTTGGGCCAACATGACGAGTCTGGTCGAAAAGAGCATGCTATTTATTACCTTAGCAAAAAGTTTACCGACTGTGAGACTCACTACTCACTGCTCGAGAAAACTTGCTGCGCTTTGGTATGGGCTGCTCGCCGACTAAGGCAGTATATGTTGACTCATACTACTTTGTTGATTTCCAAAATGGATCCTATCAAGTATATCTTCGAAAAGCCCGCTTTATCTGGAAGAATAGCTAGATGGCAAATGATCCTAACTGAGTATGACATCCAGTACACCACCCAAAAAGCTATAAAAGGGAGTGTACTAGCTGACCATCTGGCTCATCAAGCTATCGAAGATTATCAACCCATGAGATTTGACTTCCCAGACGAGGACATCATGAATTTGGACAACATTGAAAGTAATGGACCATATGACAGACCCGAAAAGGGATCCCGATGGACCCTGTACTTTGATGGTGCTTCAAATTCACTTGGAAACGGTATCGGCGCGGTACTCATTTCTCCAGAAGGTTGTCACAAACCTTTCACGGCCCGACTTTGCTTCAGCTGCACAAACAACATGGCCGAATATGAAGCTTGCATCTTTGGTCTCAAGGCTGCTATAGACTTGGGGATCAAATCTTTGATCGTATTTGGGGACTCGGCTTTGGTTATCAGTCAAATCAAAGGAGAGTGGGATACCAAGCATCCTAATCTTATCCCGTACAAAGAACATGTCTTGACATTGTTGCCTCATTTCGAGCAAATTACCTTCGAGCATTTCCCGCGAGAAGAAAATCAGCTAGCAGATTCTCTAGCTACAATGTCCTCCATGTTTAAACTCAACTGGGATAACGAGGCTCCCCAAATCACCATCGAGCGAATGGATGAACCTTCACATTGTCACGAGATTAATACCGAAGAAGTAGTGGAACAACCCTGGTTCCATGAAATCAAAAGGTATCTCGAGACTAGAGATTATCCCGAAGGAGCTTCCGTAAATGACAAGAAGTTCTTAAGGAAATTTGCTGCCAAATTCTTCCTAAGCAACGACATCCTTTACAAACGAAGCCATGATTGTGTATTACTCCGATGCATAGAAAAAGCTGAAGCAGAGTTGATCATAACTGAGATACACAGCGGCACATTTGGCACTCACTTGAGCGGGCATACAATGGCTAAGAAGATCCTAAGGGCAGGCTATTACTGGTCTACCATGGAAGCTGATTGCCATCAACATTCCCGTACTTGCCACAAATGTCAAGTCTACGCTGATAAAGTTCATATCCCTCCGGTTCCTCTCAACGTTCTGACTGCTCCTTGGCCATTTGCAATGTGGGGCATTGACATGATTGGAGAGATCAAGCCCACGGCTTCCAACGGACATCGCTTCATCCTAGTCGCCATTGACTATTTCACCAAGTGGGTCGAAGCAGCTTCCTTCGCCTCTGTTACTAAAAATGTGGTTGCCCGCTTCATCAAGAAAAATCTCATATGTCAGTATGGTGTTCCAGACAGGATCATCACAGACAACGGTACAAATCTGAATAACACGATGATCACCGCTTTGTGCGAACAGTTCAAGATTTATCATCACAATTCATCTCCCTATCGGCCGAAGATGAACGGTGCTGTTGAAGCTGCGAACAAAAACATTAAGAAGATCATTCAGAAAATGACAGTCACTTACAAAGACTGGCATGAGATGTTACCGTTTGCTCTACATGGATACCGCACGACGGCACGTACTTCAACCGGGGCAACCCCATTTTCGTTGGTATATGGCATGGAAGTTGTCCTGCCTATGGAGGTTCAGATTCCTTCTCTAAGGATTATGAAGGACGCAGGTTTGAATGAACATGATTGGATGCAGACCCGACTTGATCAACTCAATTTGATCGATGAAAAGTGACTCGCTGCTATATTCCATGGTCAGACGTATCAAAAGCGGATGATCAAGGCCTTCAATAAGAAAGTCAGACGTCAAGTGTATCAAGTCGGAGATCTGTAATTAAGCGGATTATCTTACCGCAAAGTGATTCCAGGGGCAAATGGACTCCTACATATGAAGGACCATTTGTGATCAAAAGCATATTTTCTTGTGGTGCAATGATTCTAACCACCATGGACGGCGACGATTTGCCGCACCCTGCGAACACAGACATAGTCAAAAGATACTACACATAAAATAACCCGACAAGTCGAAAACCCGAAAGGGCGGCTTGGGCAAAAATGGGCATCCCGGTGAACCGAAAACCCGAAAGGGCGGTTCAGGCAAAAATTAGGGATAAAAACAAAAAAAATCTGTACACCCGGCAAGTTGAAAACCCGAAAGGGCGGCTTGGGAAAAAAAGGGTTTCCCGGTGGATCGAAAACCCGAAAGGGAGATTCAGGCAAAAGTTAGGGAATTAAAGCGTGTGACTATGTCTCGTCGGATCACTTCAAAGACAATCTCTTCATCAACCAGTTCCAGATTTCTGATCAATCCAGTCATCGGCAAACGAAGCATTGAATGGACAGATATTCAGAGTTGTGAAGGCTATAGGGGAATGAAATCCCATGGAATTATTTCACATAGCCATCTTTATTTTGTATAAATCTTTCAATATTTATGACAAAATCCTCTTACTAGGATGATTGTATCCTTTGTACAAATATACTCAGAGAAAGTTAATACAAATACTCTTCCCAGAAATTTGTGTCATTTCCTTTTTCTTTTTCTCTTGCACTAATTGTTTTATTTTGAGAAACGTCCAATGTTTTGTTAAATAGGCATATGCATTTGAACATAATCATTTCCTTATGAATCAAGAAAGAGGATTACCGATAGGTTGAAGGTACAGTTGGATATCTTGATACCCTTTCAAAGGAAACCCCCCAGGAGATTTGGAATCCATATCCCTAGCAAGTTTTGAAGCTTATCCCCAGTAGATTCTGGAAGCTTATCCCATACAGAGTACAGACGTCTCTCCCGAGTTTTATTCAAAGTTACTCCTCACAAGGGCTTATAACTGGGTTATCCTCAGCTAATTGCCACGGAAGATCGTAGTCGGCAAAATTCTTCCTATCCCCAGCGGAGTTCATCAAAAGTTACCCAGCATAACTTATCAATACAATCCCCCAGAGGAGCTTATCCTTGTTGTCCCCAGCCAGAAAATCCTCCAGAACTCATTTCCTCTCAGAGTTTAAGTTTCAGTATCCCCAGCCGAGCTAAAACTTCAAATTATCAATCCCCCAGCGGAGCCAGACTAGTGAACCTTCTCCCCACAGAGTTACTTCCCACCAAACTGAAGATTCTCAGTCTTACCTCCCCAGCATGAGTCTATTAGATTGGAACTCCCCAGTAGAAGTCATCAGGAATTCTTATTCCCCAGCAACAACCCAGAATTATTCTTCCCGGCAGCAGTCAAGATGCTTTTATCTTCAGCCATCTTGGATTCATTTATCCTCCGCAAGACAGCTCTCCAGCTTACATGCACATTCATTTACATTCATATCATATAATATACATTGCATCATGCATCATGACATTGCATATAACTAACTCTTTACCTTTTCAGGTAAGACCAGTCGACAGACTAAAATCATTATCTTCCGAGATTCTTTCCAGGAATAGTTCAGATGTGACCCAGACATGGCAACATTCTAATGCTCGTTCCAGATTTATCCAGATGCAGTTTTACACAAGCTCATCATCAGGGAACCCTACACCGGTTCTCCCTCCAAATTCAAGACTTCTGAAAACAGTTTATGGATTCTTCCCGACAACGGATGTTAATCTATCGCTTGTTCAGATGTAACATTTGAAAACAGTTTACGGACGCTTCCCAACAACAGATGCTGCTCTATTGCTTATTCAACTTCAAGATTTCTGAAAACAGTTCACGGGTTCTCCAAGCAACGGATGTTAACCTATCACTTGTTCAGTTTCTTCTCAAGACTTCTGAAAACAGTTTATGGATTCTTCCCAACAACGGATGTTAATCTATCGCTTGTTCAGATGCAACATTTGAAAACAGTTTACGGACGCTTCCCAACAACGGATGCTGCTCTATTGCTTATTCAACTTCAAGATTTCTGAAAACAGTTCACGGGTTCTCCAAGTAACGGATGTTAACCTATCACTTGTTCAGTTTCTTCTCAAGACTTCTGAAAACAGTTTATGGATTCTTCCCAACAACGGATGTTAATCTATCGCTTGTTCAGATGCGACTTTTGAAAACAGTTTATGGACGCTTCCCAACAACGGATGTTGCTCTATTGCTTATTCAACCTCAAAACTTCTGAAAACAGTTTACGAATTCTTCCCAACAACGGATGTTAATCTATCGCTTGTTCAGACTCTTCTCAACCCCTGAAAACAGTTTACGGATGCCTCCAGATACGGATGTCAATCTATTGCTTATTCAGACCCCAGTTCAGAGATGGTCCTAAGCATGGACACCTTTCTGATACTCATTCCAGATGGCATCTTTAAGCCCATCCCCGACAAGTTTCTGTCACTCCTCCCGATGGCATCGTTAAGCCCATCTCCAAATGGCATCTCTAAGCCCATTCCCGCATCCATTGCTTTGACAAGTGCAAATTTAAGGGCACTCTAGTGTCCAATCTCCTTTTACCCTCGAGTCACGAAAGGCAAGCCTGCCAATCTAACTCTTCGGATTCAAGAAGATTGAATAGGGGCAACAATTGTACCCCAAAATTTGCCCTCCCATTTCTCATTAATTTCTCATCACTAAGCCCTTGGAGCTCAAGATCCAGTTAGGGTTTCATCTGCTCAAAACTTCTCCTTGCACTGTTGACCCAAATTAGGGTTTGTGTTTGCACAAAGATGTTTTGACCTAAATTGCCTAAGATGACTTTCATGCCTCATATTGGGCTCCCAAGTTTATCCATACCAAGTTTCAAGTCTTGATTCCAAACTTTGCCCAGTCAATTGGACAGTTGATCTAGAAATCAACTGTATTGGGGAAAAAGTCAACTGTGGCCAATGGACAGTCAAATCTCATGCAAATTGACCCACATAAACATTATGAACTCACATGGACCATTTGATCAAGTTTGGATCACAATTCCACAAGAAATTTGATCAGATCATCAAAAGGGCAAAATGGTCATTTTTAGGGTTTTGACTGCACAAAGGCAATTTTTGACTGTTTGACCTAGCCAATGGCAAACCAAGCTCACATATGGACTCAAGGACCCCATGGAATTGTCTTTACATGCTCAACAAGTTCAAAAGATCCCAAATACACAAGATTGACAGTTGAATTTCTCAGTCAATTGATCAATTTTGACTGTATACTGAAAAGTCAAACTTTGACTTTTTGGTCAAAATCAAGTGTCAAGATTCATTTTTCATCAAAACATGCCAAATCATGAAACTTGTTCATCAAGAAATCCAAAATTGCAAATTAGGGTTTGAAATGAAGATTTTTCATAACTTAGAATTTTTCCAAGTTATGAAAAACCCTAATTTTTTTCCTAACTTTGCCCCACTTTCTCACCAAGATTCATTTGGATTCAAGAAAAACTCAAAACATGAAAGTTGTAGCCTATTGCATAATCTACAACTTTGAATCACAAAGTTTTCCCAAAAGAGGCTTGTATCTCAAGTTACAATTTTTGGAACAAGGGTACCAAACCATTCTTAACTTAGTGAAAATTTGACCTATTTTAGGCAAGGTTTTTACCTAACTTCAAGACCATTTTTCACATACTTCCACTTGGAATTTCAATTTGCATTTCAAAGATGGATTGTAGTACACATTACAAGCTTTCCAAAATGTCCAAGAACTCATCAAAAAACCTCATGGTTATGGAGAATCGAATTTGGCAAGTTGGGAAAAAGTCACTTTGATTCATGGCCATGTACATGTTCATAACTTGTGCAATTTTTCAAATCAGCATGCTTCCCTTGATTACAGGCCTCTAAACCATCCAACACTCATAAATTTAATGCAAACTCATTGTGCCAAGACCATGTTCTATGTGTTTAAGCATTGCATAGAGGTTTAATCCATTTTTAGATAAAGCATTTTATCCATTTTGGAAAAGTTAAACTTTATGTCAAAGTTGCAAATCAGCAAGTACATATCAAATCTCTTTGGCACAAGATTATGAACAAAACACACTGATCAAGGGGAAGGTTAGCAGCACATTAGGGGGGCCTCTAGCTGTCTAAAACTCAAGTGGACATTTGCTTGCTTAAGGGTGAAGAAATGTGGCATAACTAAACAGAACTTTCAGCTCAGCACAAGCAAGCTTAAGAAAATACTTTGTACACTTTCTAAACATTCATCCTAAGCTAGAACACGAGCTAACCAAGTCCCAAACACTCTCATTCAAAAAATCACCATTGAACTGCACAAAAACAGGGCCTGCTGCAGTTTGAGTGCCAACTCTCATCCCTTTCATGCTTTCTTGCTAAAACCACATCAAACACATCCTACAACATCCCTTGAAGCTAATCCAAACATCAAACACGACCTGTAACTCCTCTAATCAGTTCCACCATTTTCATTTTCTTGTTTTGCAGTTGAAGTTCCATAGCTCGATTCAAAAGGTTTCAAGACAAAGTAAAGCTTGGAATAGCATCCCTGGACATCAAGGAAGCTGTACCAATCATCACCTTGCTCTGAAAATACCTCCATCATCAGATATAACTTCAACTGAACAGGTATATTCTTGAACTTCTATCTCTCAATGTAGGCATCATTAGCTCTAAGTTTGTGAATAAGAAGTGTTCTACTCATGCCCCTGAAACTGTACATACCTTTACTTTTCATTTATATTATGTATGCTTAGAGAATTTGATGTCTGAACTTGGAGTAAATATTAGGTTAAGAATTGGGGGAGAAGAAATTCTCTCTCATTTCTGAGAGTTAAATCATGTTCCTTATATGTGTGAATTCGTGAGAAGATGCTTAACATTTTTGATGTTGTAAGTTTTGGCTAAAACTCAAAGAATCAGGACCTTGCAATGGAAGAAAGAGGCGCGTGTTTTTGTTCAAACAGAAGTCTGGAGGTTGAAGAAAGACTTGGTGGGCTGGGCTTATGTTGTCATTCCTTTTTACACCCTTTTGTTACTTTGGCACCCCCTAGGCCCATTTGACTTATTTTTATGATTTTTTTGACTTTTGTTTTTTATTTCTGACTTATTTATTTTTCCTCATGATATTAAAAATATAAAAATAATTTTTTAAACCATTTTTGAATTTTTTAGGCATTTATTTATTTATATTGATATTTGTACATAAATAGACAAATAAACACTTTTTACTTAAATACTAAAAAAATAATGTAAACACATTTTATTTTCATTTTTATTTTGTTTTATCTTCTTAAAATATTTTATATAAAAATATACTTTTTTTTTATAAATATTAAATACTATTATTTTTGTATATATAATACATATTTAGAAATTAATACATATATATATATATATATATATATATATATATATATATATATATATATATATATATATATATATATATATATATATATATATATATATATATATATATATATATATATATATATATATATATATATATATATATATATATATATATATATATATATATATATATATATATATATATATATATATATATATATATATATATATATATATATATATATATATATATATATATATATATATATATATATATATATATATATATATATATATATATATATATATATATTTATTAGAATATTTAGTAAATAATACAAAATATATACATTTTATTTTTAATTAACATTAGATAGTAAAAATACATTTTTGACAAACATACTTCACTTTTATTTTATTTAGTATATAATTGATAAATATTTGTATATATTAAATGATTAATACTTTTATTTAAGAAATTAGTGTTTTGCCCTAAATACATAAAAATACCCAAAATTAATACTTTTTTTTTATTTTGTTTACTTGACATATAAAGATACTCTTTTTCATACACATAAAAACCCTTTTTACATTTTGCACATTTATTTTATTTCCATTTAATTTATGCAATTAATTACTTTGTAAATATTCCAAATTGATGTAATAGTTAGATTTAAATTTCTTGTCAAATATACCCCCATTTGAACATTTGTACCCCCCCTTCCCATATTGTGTTGTAATAGCTTAGGAACTTTAATTCTCGCACTTTAATGCTTTCTAATTATACCATGTTAGAATTAGGGTTTGTATGCAAATAAAAAGAACAAAAATAGTTTGACCTAATTTCAAGATAAACAAGCATGAAAATGGACAACACATATCACACTTGCACCTCTAGGGTATTCCACTTGTTGCCTTCAATAAATGGGCCATATTGCATGTTAGGTCTCTTTGGGAAAAACAAATACAAATCAATCGATCATAGTCCCTCGACGACGCTTTCGAAAAGTTGCCTAAAATGATCAAAGTCCCTTAAAGGAAAATTGCCCAAAGATACTTGGCACCATTGCAATTATGGTCTAAACGATGACCCGCGCCCGTCCCTTTCACATCCTAACACAAGATTGTCCACCAAATACAATGGTGGAACAAAATTGTTAAAAGGGTTAAAACATAGCAAAGATCTTTGAGAACTTTAGGGTAGATAGCTCTTAAGTACTTGTCAACTTGCAAATCAAAAACACTTGCCTATTTTTCAAACCACACTTCACAAACACTTTCAAAATAAACTTTCAAAAAAAACCTTGAAACATCTTTTCAAAAAGACAAACACCTTTTGTAAAACATTCGAGTAAAGAATTGTTACAAGGTTAGCCTAGACAAGGCATCTTTTTCAAAAAAACCTTTTCAAAACCACACACAAAGCACCATTTCAAACAATTGAAAACCAAGGCAAGTTGATCTAAGCAAGTACCTAAGAGCCCATGGATAACCATGGATAGAAAGGGTGCTAATACCTTCCCTTTCTATAATCTACTCCCCGAACCCAAGAAAAAAATCTCAAAGGTTTTTGCTGTGCTTTTTAACCTTTCCTTAGGATAAAATAAAAAGTCGGTGGCGACTCTTGCTCAACCGAAACATTTGCGAAAACAAACGCAAAACCATAGTCAGTTCTCCCACCGTATCACAGCCGACATGGCCAATCTTACTGCTCTGATTGAATCTCTAGTGGTTGCTCAGAATCAGCCATCAAGTGTTAAACCTCAGCCAACAAGGGTTGCTACTGAAGCTCCAGTTGTTCCGGTATCTGCTACTCCAACTGTTGTTCAGAATCGCATGCCTCAAGGTTACCCTTGGGGAATGCCAGAGAATTTTATGCCTGAAGGTTTCAGCCTTGGTCCTCAAGATGCTCCAATTGCTCAGACTATTGTTACTCCAGCACCTCCTGTGGTGCATGCTGCTCCTGCTGCACCTCCTTCAGTGAATATGGTTCTAGTTGTTAACGATGATGTGTGTTGTCCTTTCCCTCCACCGAGTGAAGACTTGGGTCTTTATGACATAATGGATGATTTTCAAGAGCAATTCGACAGGATGTAGAGGGAGATGAAGGCCCTCAGGGGAAAAGAGTTATTCGGGCAGAATGTGAATAAGTTATGCTTGGTCCCGAATGTTAAGATACCTGCTAAGTTTAAGGTCCCAGAGTTTGATAATTACAAGGGCAACACTTGCCCTCGTAGTCATGTGGTGATGTATGTAAGGAGAATGTCTACCCATACTGATGATCAGCATCTGCTGATTCACTTTTTTCAGGATAGTTTAACCGGTGCTGCGCTGAAGTGGTATATGAGTTTGGATAGTGTTAACATCCATACTTTCAATGATTTGGAAGATGCGTTCATCAAATAATACGAGTACAACATGGACATGGCGCCTGACCGTGATCAACTCAGGGTCATGGTTCAGAAAGACAGAGAATCATTCAAAGAAGATGCACAGAGATGGTGTGAGGTAGCCTCCCAAGTGATTCCTCCCATGGAAGAGAAGGAGATGACTAAGATTTTCTTGAAAACTCTGGGTGCTTTCTACTATGAGAGTATGGTAGCAAGTGCGCCAAGTGAATTTACTAAAATGGTAGGAATGGGTATCCGCTTAAAAGAGGCTGTAAGAGAGGGCCGTTTAACGAGAAGTGGAGGATTTGGAGGTGTGAAGAAGCCATCTTATGGGTTTACCAAGAAGAAGGAAGGGGATGCAAATGTTTTATGAAAGAGAGGAGGGTTAATAATCCTAGAAGGAATTCTCAGCGTCATCAACAAGTCGCCTCAGTTACTCCAGTTGTGGGTGTAGCTCCAACTACCGTTGCTTATCAGAGACCGTCCCAGCAGGGGAATCAAGGGTATAATCAAATAAGGGAGAGTTATGACCCTATTCCTATGATCTATACAGAGTTACTACCAGAATTGATTCAGAAGAAGTTGGTTCAGACCCGGCCACCTCCTGCTGTACCATCACCATTGCCTTGGTATTACAAGGTAGACCAAACATGTGATTTTCATCAGGGAGCACCAGGGCATAATGTTGAGAATTGTTATCCTTTGAAGGCTGAGGTGCAGAAATTGGTGAAGTCTAGTATTCTATCTTTCAAGGATGTGGACCCTAATGTGAAAGACAATCCTCTACCCAAGCATGGAGGAGTAAATGCTGTGAATATGGTGGCCGGTTGTCCAGGCGACTTCTGGATTTTCGACATTCATCTAGTTAGAGGGGATTTGGTGAAAATGAATGCATACCTCTGTGAATTTAGCTATTATACGCATGACCATTCCAGTTGTTCTATTTGCAGTACAAACATACAAGGTTGCGACAAGATAAAGGTTGATTTGCAGGAGATGATGGATGAAAGCCTCATCCACATAATCAGGCCTAGGGCAGAGTATGAAGAAGAAGTAAACGTGGTTTTTGGATGTCCTGGAGAGTTTAGAATCTTTGACGTGGAACATATGAATGAGGATCTTGTACAATTTCATGCTACTTTCTGCCACTTGGCTGGTCAGGTGGAACACAAGTACGGATCTTGCCGAATTTGCTATTGAGACTCCCGAGGATGTTCAGTCGTGAAGAAAGGTGTTCAGTTGTTGTTGGATAATGGAACCATCAAGATTACAGGTCAAAGGGATGATTACCATGAAGTTGATATGGTTGAGGTTTGTTTGGCTAAAGAAGATTCGGATGAAGAGTATGCCTCCGCAGATGAGTATTTCTCCTCAGATGAGGATTTTTTTCCAGAAATGACTCAATAATGACTGATTATGTTGAAGAAGGGGTAAATGTCATTGTACCTTGTTTTGGGGCACCCTCCCATCTTAAAGTTGAATATTATAGCAAGCCACCTGTTACCCCATTAGTGATTAGTTTGTAGGGTCCTATCCCCTACAAGTCAAACAAGGTTGTGCCCTACAAATACAATGCTACAATCTTAGAGGATGGAGTGGAAGTTCCCATCCATCCAATGCCTGATGTTGGAAATATTGTTGAAAATAGCAGGGTCACCCGCAGCGGTCGTGTGTTTGCACCAGTTTTTCAAGGAGATGTTAGTGCTGGAAAGAAAATTGTTGAGAATGTTGAACCCAAGAAGGCTATGGGTGAGACTAGTGGGGTTACGTTAAAGAAAGAAGTGGATGATATTTTGAAGATAATCAAGATGAGCGACTACAGAATTATAGATCAGCTACTACAGACTCCTTCAAAAATATCCATCTTGGCTTTATTGATGAACTCATCTGCTCACAGAGAATCCTTGATGAGGGTATTAGACCAAGCTTTTGTGGAGACTGATATGTCAGTAGACCAATTCAGCAGCGTAATAGGGAACATTACATCATGTAATAACTTGAGTTTCTGCAGTGATGAATTGCCAGATGAAGGAAGGAATCACAACCTGGCCCTTCACATCTCTATGAATTGCAAGAATAATTCACTATCCAATGTGCTGATTGATAATGGATCTGCTTTGAACATTATACCGAGGAGCACTCTTATGAAGTTGAAATATCAAGAACGCCTATGCGCCCGAGTGGCATCATTATGAAAGCGTTTGATGGATTAAGAAAATCTGTTATTGGTGAAGTGGAGTTGCCTATTGTGATACGGTGGGAGAACTGACTTGATGTTTTTTCATTTTATTGCAAGTGTTGCGGTTAGCAAGAGTCGCCACTGACTTTTCTTTTATCCAAAAAGGAAAGGTGAAAAAGCACAGGAAAGTCCTTTAGAGATGTTTTTTTGAGTTCGGGGGGTAGATTATGAAAAGGGAAGGTATTAGCACCCTTTTCATCCATGGTTTTCCATGGGCTCTTAGTTACTTGCTAGATCACTTGATTTTGTTTGAATGTGTGCTTGTGGTGGTGCTTTTTGAAAGTATTTTGAAAATGGAACTTCGTAATGGTTCTCGTTTCTATAAGAACACCTACAAAGTGTTTGTTTCAAAAATAGTTCAAAAGTGTGTTTGTGAGATGTGTTTTTGAAAGTATTTTGAAAATGGAACTTCGTAATGGTCCTTGTTTCTATAAGAACGCCTACAAAGTGTTTGTTTCGAAAATAGTTCAAAGATGAGAGTGTGGGTGTATAAAAATGTTTTTGTTGTGAGCAAGCGAGTAACTAGGAGCGAATGTACCTACTCGAAAGGTCTTAAATGTGCTTTTCCTCCTTCTTTAGATGTGGCTATCTTACCATTGATTTGGTAAGAAGCCCCATCGTTGGATGTGAAGGGACGAGCGTTGGGACATTTGTATAGTCATAGAAGGCAACATATGGGACGTTTTAGCAATGTCGTTTTTAGGGAATAGATCGTTTACCGAAGGCAACATCGAGGGTCATCGAGGGACTACGATCTTTTATCGAGGGTCTATGCTAAAACGCCCATGCTCGAGGGACATGACTATTTTCCGATAGGCAACAAGTGGAATTACCCTAAGGGTGCATGTGTGAATAGTGTGTTCGATTTTCATGCATTTAGTCTTTGATTAGGGGTTGTCTACTTGTTGGTTTTATCTTGCCATACACGCCTAATTACTAGCATTTGTATAAAGCAAATAAAAGTACAAAAAATAAATCCTACACTATTACAACCATATTGAAAGGCAAGAAAATTTAAAGGCAAAAACAAAATAAAAGAAAGGAAAATGAGCTCTTCAACCCAGGCAGTAGCACCCTTCGACTCAAATATTCATGGCCCCTTTCGAATTTGCCTTTTTTTTTCTTCGACTGCAAGAGTGTTAGCCGATAACCTTCGACTCACCCTTCTTGCTATTTCTTTCGACAGGCTTTAGGAGTCAGTATGTTGTGCCTTTCGATTGGGCCTGGAACTAATGCAAGGTGCAATCTGCCGTTCTGCCTCCTTCGACTGGAGACTGAAAGCAGTGAGGGAGTGTCTTTTGTCTGGGCCTGCAGGTCAGTGTATTCGAAGCAAGTGTGTGTGTGTTGAACATGTCTGTATCGAAGCATGTGTATGCATCGAAGAAAGTATATCGAAGCATGCATATTTTGTATTCCAACATTTTTAGGCGACTGTACAGATTAGTTCTTAAAGGAAAACATAAAAGATTAACATCGAAGGCCATGATTATTACATGTTGGTTTAGTAGATGAATCAATAAAGATGTTTGAAATGAAAGAGTTAAAGTCAGAAAGACTTACCTCAAAGCTGGTGTGTGGGATTCGAACTTGAACTGCTACCTGGATGTTTCTGGAATTCGAAGAGTAGTCACAGGGGGTTTGCTTTTGGTTCGAAGAGTTGTCACAGAAGGTTGTCTTTGAGTTTGAACAAACTTATATGTATGGGATGTTCTTCAGAATCGAAAGAGGTAAGTGTTTGGGATTATGGGTTTTTTGATTTCTCAAGTGTTGATGAACTTGAGAGTTTTTGTTATGTTTGAGAAAATTTGGGGGATTCGTTCCTCTGGTCCAAAGATCCTCTCCTTTATCTTTGCAAAAAATTCCTTTATTTATAGAGAAAAAGAATGGATATGTTTTCAATAGCCAGCCTTGCAAAATAATAAAATAATAGGTAACGTGAAAGGTACAAGTGGGGGGCCTATTGGCAGTTGGGGTGCAGAAGATGTGACTTATGCTCTTTGGCGTTGCTTGTGCTCAGACTAAATTCAGGTTGAAAGCTGCTTTTATGATAAAAGTACTCTCTATGTAAAGAAAGAGTATGTAGCCTTTAACCAAGAATAGTAGTATCTAACTGTGATCGGTGGATCTGGAACTGACTGTTTAACGCTGGTTCGCGAAATGTCGCGGAAGTAAGAGTCGCCACCGTCTTTTATTTTCTCCAAATGGAAAGGACAAAAGCACAGAAAAATTCCTTATAGAGATTGCTCTCGGTTCGGGAGGTAGATTATAGAAAGGGAAGGTGTTAGCACCCTTTCTATCCATGGTTATCCATGGGCTCTTAGATACTTGCTCATTGTGTTTTCAAAAATGGTTCGTTTGCTTTTCAACTGTGGGTTTAAAAAGTTCCTTTGAAAATTTTAGTTCGACTCTTGTATCGGTCCTCAAGAGTGTTTGAAAAATTGCTTTCGAAAGCTTTTTGAAAAGGTGCCGGTGTGAAAAGTATTTTTGATTTGTTTTGAAATTAGAGCAAGTATCTAAAGTCGTCTACCTACCCTAAGGAATTCTTCTGTGTAGATGTCCTTAAAGTAGTGCCATCCCACCATTGAGAGGTAGGTAGCACCACCGTTGGAGGTGTTCGGGTCAATTCGAAGGTTCGGGACATGGTGATCACCGGAGAAATAGGAAGATACCTTAGAAGCTACCCTCATGCCAGGTTTCCGGATCATGAGGACTTACTAAAACATCCTCTACTCGACGATCACCTTTCGAGGGGCAAGACAACAGTGAGGCGTACCCTAGGGGTGGTGTGTGATTTGTGTGTCGTTTTCAGATATTTTGTCTTGTCATGTCATGGGTGATCTACGTTTTTGTTTTTATTTTAACATTCATTCTTGCATGCAAATTTATTAACAGTTAAAAAGATGCGGAAATTAAAGGTTCCTACACTATTACAAAGGCGTGGGTCCACATCGCCAAATTAAATCCAGGACCCGATTTGAAAATAAGATAAAGAATGCGGAAAAGATAAATGTCTGATTTACACGGCTTTGGGAGAATTACATGAATATGATAAGAACGGAGATAAATGCGCGAAATGAACTAATAATCGAAAGCGAGGGCGTTGGACCCTTTTTAATGAAATTAAATTATGATTAACAAATTAATTAAATTAAAATAAAAAGAAAATATTTTTGAGTTTTCGTATTTATGGATTTTCATGAGAGAATGAAATGAAATTAAAAAAATTAATTAATTAACCCTAATTCTAACTATTTTTATTTATTAAGAAATATGTTAAAGTTGAATCTAAAATTATCCTAATTAATTAATTCAATTTTTATTTACAAAAATAAATAATTAATTATTATAATGGTAAAAGAAAAGAAAAAGATAAAAAGTGATTAGAACCCTAATTCTACAATTTTTAAATTTATAAAAAAAAATGTCAAAATTAATCCTAGAATTAAAGAACTAAATTAATTAACAAGATTTATTTACAAAAAAGTTTAAATGAAATATATTTATATTTTTGGGACTTTCTGATTTTTTTTATTATTTTTATATTATGAAATATTGATTTAAAGAATTAAATTAAAACTAATTAAAACAAAAAAAAAAGAAAATAAATATAAAAAAAGAATGGAAAAGCGAACCAATGAGGGGTTCTGTCCCCAAACTGGAGGTGTGATCCAGCAATTCTGGCCCAATAGACCCTTGGCCTTGTTGACTTTCATGCTGGCGTGTGGCTTTGTTGACTCATGCCCATGGTACTCTTCCAATCAGGGCCCTTGGATTGAGGTTACAGGCCATGTGGCAAGCTTGGATATGGAGTGTATGGTGAACCCTGAGGCTTGAAACTGCATGGGATTAAATTGAAACAAAATATATGAATAAAGTGAGGGGACCTGGGAATCGAACCCAGGTCCCAGTGTTTACGTGACAACACAGCTACCAACCGTGCCAAGCGCTTTCTTTGTAATATTATTGGAACGGAATTATTATAAAAAAAGATAAAACACTAATGCTAACAATCAAAAAAAGCGCGATGAATTTAAATAGGCCAATCACATGGAGACAAGTCACCATCTTCTCCGTTTGTGCATTGTACCTGAAACAAAAACAAACTGAATAGCGGGGGTTTTGAACCCCCACTACATGGCACAAGGAAAAATAGCGAATAGGCCATCTTTGATCAGAAATTAGGCGCGATAGGGTAGTTGGATTCGTGTGAAGCTTCTCGTTCCAATGGTTCAAGTCTTGTGTCTCAATTTTTCCATAACAGGGAAACCCAAAATTTGAACCTCTGTAACCCTAAAACGCTCCAATGGTGGATTCTCATATGATGCATGAAAACTCAATTAAAACATATGGTTAGCTTTAGAATGATGAACTGAATATAAATCAAACATTAAAAACTGAAAATAATGCGTGAATCATGATACATGAATATGAAAAAAAAACATGAACGGGACGAAGTCGTTCTACCAATTCCTTGTGTTAGAGATAATGGTTTTGATCCAGAAACGTCTCTTGAGACCTTTGCAAGCTAATGGAATTAATGTTTTACCTTGAAACGCCTTAGAATCGTGTTTTCAGTTTTGGAATTTTCTTGAAAAAATGCAAAGTTATTTATGGTGTTTTGGCGCAGCTTAGAGGTCTCTTCCTTTAGGGTTTGCATCAGACTTATATGAGGATGGATTAGGGTTGAGTTTTGACCCAAAAAATCCTTGCATTGATGGAATGAATATTTGATTTTCATGCATAATTTTTCAAATCTTTTTCACATGTTTTTGATTCCAATCATGGCAAAACCTTCCAATTTTGGTTATGCACGAATCTTGAGCCTTTAAGGAGAGTTTATTCTGCACAAAAAGATTTAAAAACTTTGGTTTAGTATTTTTCCATATTTTATTTAATTTAAATGAATTATTTGTAATTAAAAATTCAAATAAATAAATAAAAATGATGAAATAAATCCCCTTTGGGCCAAATGGTCGTGCATATGCTTTGGATGATGAATCTTGGAAGAAAATGTGGCCCATTAGCAATTTTAAGACATTTGAAGCAAAGTTGACTTTTCAAAATTCCCAAAAATTTCCCAACTTCCACAAGGCATATCTTGCTCAATTTTTAAGCTTTGATCATGTTCTTGGACATTTTGGAAAGGTCTTGAAGTCCTCTAACCAATGCCGTTGGTCCCATGTCATTTTGATTTACCAATCTCAAGTTATGGCCTTTGACTTAAAGTCCCTTTTTGTTGACTTTTGAAAATGACCTATAATGTTGAAATTGATAACTTTTTGTGAGAGCATTTCTTGGACTTGAAGTGTGAAGAGGAGTTGTAGGAAATGTATTTATCTTCAAAATGAGCTTTGGATGGAATTTTTCTGATAATCCATGTGGAAGTTGTGCCTTGGTCAAGTTACAGTTGACTTTTACAACTGTCCAAATATGGAAACTTTTGCATCTTGAGACTTTTTGAGCCAAGCTTTGAGAATCATGATCAAGAATTGATCAAATGATGTTTGTGGCTTCAAAATGAGATGTTGACCAAAAATTTGAACTTTTGACTGTCAAATGACCATTTTGCCCCTACAGTTGACTGTTGAGCAATTAGGGTTTTTGACTGTTAGGAGGCCCTTGAACTGTGCAACCCTTGGGGAGATTTTGAAGCTTTGACTTGGAAAATCTTGAAGAATATGGGAGGGAAAATTTTGGGGTACAACAGTTGCCCCTGTTCAATCTTCTTAGACCTGAGGATGCAGATTGGCTGACGTGCCTTTCGTAATCCGAAGGTGGAAGATGATTGAACACTAGAGTGCCCAGAAATTTGCGCTCACCTAGTAGTGTGATGGTGGGAATGGGCATACAGATGCCATTTGGAGATTGATGGATAGGATGATGGGCTTATAGATGCCATGTTAAGCGATGATGGAAGGTGGATGGCTTATAGACGCCATCTGGGTGTCAATCGCGTAAGAGATTCCTTAGCGAGAACTTGCGTACCTGCAAAAGAAAAGGATTACCTGACCCATTACAGGAGCTGATCTTCAGATTCTTTGTATAGATGTGTCCTGACTGGTTACAGGAGTTGGGTCTGGAGCTTCAAAAAAGGTGATGAATAAACCAGGGATGGTTACTACCTCAACAGGAACGCTGAGAGAACCTTGGACGATTACTACCTCAACAGGAACGCTGAGAGAACCTTGGACGATTACTACCTCAACAGGAACGCTGAGAGAACCTTGGACGATTACTACCTCAACAGGAACGCTGAGAGAACCTTGGACGATTACTACCTCAACAGTAATGCTGAGAGAATCTTGGGTGTCTTCAACTGAGTCTTTATCAGGAAAATCTTTTAGGGGTCGATTTAACTGGACTAGAGAAGGCCTTTGACTGGATAAGAAACAGGAAAATCTTAGGGTCGATTTAACTGAACCGGTCTAGGTCTTGAAATCTTCAACTGGATAAGAAACAGGGAGATTTTAGGATCGATCTGACTGAACCATAGAAGGCCTTTGACTGGATAAGAAACAGGAAAATCTTAGGGTCTATTTAACTGAACCGGTCTAGGTCTTGAAATCTTCAACTGGATAAGAAACAGGGAGATCTTAGGGTCGATCTGACTGAACCAGAGAAGGCCTTTGACTGGATAAGAAACAGAAAAATCTTAGGGTCGATTTAAATGAACCGGTCAAGGTCTTGAAATGTCTTCAACTGGATAAGAAACATGGAGATCTTAGGGTCGATCTGACTGAACCAGAGAAGGCCTTTGACTGGATAAGAAACAGAAAAATCTTAGGGTCGATCTAACTGAACCGGTCAAGGTCTTGAAATATAGTTGAGAACTTAACTGGGTCTTTCCTGAAAGGTAAAGGTCAGTCATATGCAATTCATGATATGGATCAAGCAATGATGTTCTCAACATAAATGAGATTTGTATGATGCGTATATGCATGCTATAATGTATGAAAATGTGATGTTTATGAATGTATCTTTTTGTCTTAGGAAAATAAATCCTTGAGAGGTGCCGGGAAGTCACTCCTGGGCTGATGTTGAAGAATAGATTTTGCTTCCGCTGGGGATGATAGTTGCAAGAATACCAGTAGGAGAAGATAACTCCGTTGGGGAATAAGCTTGGCGAATGGATTACTCTGCGGGGAGAAAAGATACTCTAGCGATCTTGCTGGGGAGCAATACTCTGTGGGGAAAGAGGTACTTTGCTGAAATGTTGATGGTAACTTCGCTGGGGATACCATTGTTGTGTTGGAAGTGTTAATAGACCTCGCTGGGGATAAGAAGACTTCGTCGAGGACAATCTTTCTGTGGCTTTTGGCTGAGGATAACCCAGTTATACCCTGGTAAGGAAATAACTCTTTGAATAAAGCCGGGGGACGCGTTCGTTCTCTGCGAGGATAAGCTTCCAGAATCTACTGGGGATAAGCTTACTGCTTGGGGAGATGAATTCCAACTTTCCTGGGGAACTAGATTGGACTCTCCTGGGGAAGTTTTGAATTGTATTGGAAGTAACTCCACTGAACGTTTGATATACCGCCGGGGAACAATCTTTAGGTCAAGACTGCCGGGGATGTTTGTTAGGAATATCTGTATATGCTGGGGAATGTTGAGATCTGCTGGAGGATACCCAACTTCTTTAAGGCTAATAATAGCTTTCTTGAGGAGAGTGTACTGACTTGCTGGCTCACTCTCTGGGGAATTAAGATATACTGGTTGTGTTCTTTAGCTGAACCTACCTTGGTACCTTGGAGGAAAGAACAATTAGATTGCTTAGACAACTCTTTATTGCCCCTGCTTCTAATGTTACCTGTAATTAACCCTTTGTTTCGTATGCAAATATTCATGAGTTAGCAAATTATTGTCAATGCATATATCAAAAATTGAACCTTGGACGTTTTTCGCAAAACAAAACAGAAAAGGAAAAACAATTGGCAATTTTAACTGAAAAGTATATTTGTATTGTTTTTTTTTTTTGAATCTGCCTGTAAAATAGGCGTTTATGTACAAGAGGCTGACATCCTAGTAAGAGAACGCCGCCGAACCAAAGAATTTATATAAGTTTGTACAAAAGAAAATAAAACAGTTGTGTGAAATGAATGATCCCACTGGGTTTCAACTCTGCTATCGCCTTTATATCTCCGAGCGTCTCATCACTTGATGACCTAAACGATGATGAAGCTGACTGATCGATGCCGTCTGAACTTGATGTAGATACCGGATTCTGGATGCGGAGTGATCCAATGAGACATAGTATTACGCTTTATCCCTAACTTTTGCCTGGACCGCCCTTTCGGGTTTTCAGTCCACCGGGATACCCATTTTTGCCCAAGCCGCCTTTTCAGGTTTTCGACTTGCCGGGTGTACAGATTTTTTCATTTCATCCCTTCATTTTGCCCGAACCCTTTTGGTTCGCCGGGAAGCCCTAATTTTTGCCTAGGCATGTCAGCCTAGCGGGTCTTTTTCATGCGTAGTATCTTTTTACTATGTCTGCATTGGCGGGGTGAGGAAGGTCGTCACCATCCATGTTGGTTAGAATCATGGCTCCTCCTGAGAACACATGTTTAACCACAAATGGCCCTTCGTACGTAGGGGTCCATTTGCCCCTTGGATCACTCTGAGGAAGGATGATTCGCTTGATTACCAGATCCCCAACTTGATATTCCAGTGGTCTGACCTTTTTGTTAAATGCCCTGATCATTCGTTTTTGGTATGTCTGACCATGACAGATAGCAGCAAGTCTCTTCTCATCAATAAGGTTTAACTGATCAAGTCGCGTCTGGATCCAATCATCTTCGTTCAGGTTTGCATCCTTCATTATCCGGAGAGAGGGTATTTGCACTTCGATTGGTAAGACTGCTTCCATACCGTAGACCAAGGAGAAAGGAGTTGCCCCGGTTGACGTTCTGGCTGAGGTACGGTACCCATGTAGAGCAAACGGTAACATCTCGTGCCAATCTTTATAAGTCACTGTCATCTTCTGCACGATTTTCTTAATATTTTTATTTGCTGCTTCTACAGCCCCATTCATCTTCGGTCTGTAAGGAGAAGAGTTGTGGTGCTGTATTTTAAACTGCTCGCAGAGCTCAGTGATCATCTTGTTATTAAGATTGGTACTGTTGTCTGTAATGATTCTTTCAGGGACGCCGTATCGATAGATCAGATTATGCCGAATGAACCGTGCCACAACAGTCTTGGTTACCGTAGCGTAGGAAGCTGCTTCGACCCACTTCGTGAAGTAATCGATTGCTACGAGGATGAAACGATGCCCGTTAGATGCCGTAGGTTTAATCTCACTGATCATGTCTATGCCCCACATTGCAAACGGCCAAGGCGCAGTCAGAACATTCAGAGGAACTGGAGGAACATGCACCTTGTCTGCGTATATCTGGCATTTGTGACATGTCCGAGAGTGTTGGTAGCAGTCAGCTTCCATTGTGGACCAGAAATACCCTGCCCGAAGGATTTTCTTTGCCATAGTGTGTCCACTAGAATGTGTTCCGAAGGTCCCTTCATGTAGCTCTTCCATGATCCTTTCTGCTTCAGTCTTGTCCACACAACGCAGTAAGGTCGAATCATGGTTTCGCTTGTACAAGATGCCGTTGCTAAGGAAGAACTTCGCTGCGAACCTTCTCAGGAACTTCTTATCGTTGACAGACGCACCTTCAGGGTATTCCTGAGCTTCCAAGTATCTCTTCACCTCATGGTACCAAGGCTTCTCAGTCACCAATTCAGTCTCGAGATCACAACAGTATGCCAGTTCGTCCAGTTTCCAGATGATGATCCGGGGAGCCTCATTGTCCCATTTGACCTTGAACATAGAAGACATCGTAGCTAACGCGTCCGCCAGCTGATTCTCCTCTCTTGGGAAATGTTCAAAGGTTATCTCTGTGAAGTGGGGGATCAAGGTCAACACACATTCTCTGTAAGGAATAAGATTCGGATGTTTCGTATCCCACTCTCCTTTGATCTGATTGATCACGAGAGCGGAATCTCCGAAGACACTTAGAAACTTAATCCTTAGGTCGATCGCAGCTTGAAGACCCATGATGCATGCCTCATACTCCGCCATGTTGTTGGTGCAGTTGAAACATAGCCGGGCAGTGAGTGGAGTATGAGTACCTTGAGGGGATATGATTATAGCGCCAATACCGTTACCCAAAGCGTTGGAGGCTCCGTCAAAGTGCATAGACCATCGGGATCCTTCTTCAGGTCCTTCATCCGGTCCAGGTACTTCACAATCAGTCACTATCATGATGCTCTCGTCCGGAAACTCGAAGTTCATTGACTGATAGTCGTCTACGGCCTGATGTGCCAAGTGGTCTGCCAATACACTTCCCTTGATGGCTTTCTGGGTTGTGTACTGAATGTCGTATTTTGTCAAGATCATCTGCCATCTTGCTATTCTCCCAGACAGAGCAGGCTTTTCAAATATGTACTTTATAGGATCCATCTTTGAGATCAACAAGGTAGTGTGAGTCAGCATATACTGTCTCAGCCGGCGAGCAGCCCATACCAAAGCGCAGCAAGTTTTCTCAAGCAGTGAGTATCAGGTCTCACAGTCGGTTAACTTTTTGCTAAGGTAATAAATGGCGTGCTCTTTTCGGCCAGACTCGTCATGCTGCCCCGGCACACACCCCATTGAGTTGTCAAGTACTGTCAGGTATAGTATCAGAGGTCTCCCTTCAACCGGTGGCATAAGGATGGGTGGTTCTTGGAGATACTCTTTGATTCTGTCAAAAGCAGCCTGACATTCATCATTCCAACGTACTACCTGATCTTTCTTCAGCAGCTTGAAGATTGGCTCACAGGTGGCAGTCAGGTGTGAGATGAACCGAGCAATGTAATTCAGGTGTCCTAAAAAGCCTCTGACTTCCTTCTCTGTCTTAGGAACTAGCATCTCTTGAATATCTTTAACCTTAGCAGGGTCCACTTGAATACCCTTATCACTTACAACGAAGCCTAGCAACTTCCCAGATCTTACCCCGAAGGTGCACTTGTTCGGGTTCAACCTTAGCTTGTACAATTTCAAACGGTCAAACAACTTCTGCAGATGATCTAGGTGCTCTTCCTCAGTCTGAGACCTTGCAATCATGTCGTCAACATACACTTCTATCTCATGATGGATCATGTCATGAAATAAAGCAACCATGGCACGTTGGTAGGTTGCCCCAGCGTTCTTCAGTCCAAAAGGCATGACCTTGTAGAAGAAGGTGCCCCACTGAGTAACAAAGGTAGTTTTTTCCATGTCTTCAGGTGCCATCTTGATCTTATTGTAACCTGAAAAACCATCCATGAAAGAGAACACCTTATGCTGAGCTGTATTGTCAACAAGGACATCAATGTGAGGTAGGGGAAGTCATCTTTGGGGCTGGCCCTGTTCAGATCCCTGTAGTCGACACACATTCTGACCTTACCATCTTTCTTAGGTACCGGCACCACATTAGCAACCCACTGAGGGTAAGAAGTCACTGCAAGGAACCCAACATCAAACTGTTTCATAACCTCGGCTTTGATCTTCTCAGACATCTCTGGACGCATACGGCGGACCTTTTGCTTAACCGGAGGGCAGTCTTCCTTAGTAGGCAAATGATGGACCACAATGTCGGTGTCCAACCCGGGCATGTCTTTGTAGGACCAAGCAAAGATCTCCATATAATCATGTAACATTTGAGTCAACCGTTGCTTCACGCTGAGCTCTAGGTTGGCACCAATCTTTACCTCCTTCCTGTCTGTATCAGTACCCAGGTTTATTGTTTCCACTGGCTCTTCGTGTGGTTGAATTGCCCTCTCTTCCTGGAGTAACAGTCTTGCAAGCTCGCTAGGCACTTCGCAGTCATCTTCACCTTCGTCTTCGGCTAAGTTGATCGGATTTTCGAAGTCATAACTGGCAGTAGCAGAGTCGTTACCAGTGAGATCCAGAGTGGATTGAAACCTGTATCAGTGAGTGTGTGTAAATACAGCTGTTTTGCAATATATAAAGAAAGGAAAGAAAGAAAAGGAGCATAAGATTTGAAATGCGAGAAAACGTCCAAGATTTTTATTCATGATATATGAAATGACAATTTATATGCCCTCACAAATGAAGCCAACGGTGCCCCGGGTAAGACACCGGGCCATAGAGTTTTAATTGTTTATTACAAATAACAAAACATAGGAGTTTATTACTGCGTAACAAAAGTAACAGGTAGATTGTCCTTTGCACTCCAATTGCTCAATCCGCCATCAGTTGTCGGGTAGATCCAGCTATTGAACTCTGACTCTCCCACTTCATCTTCATCTCCCACAGCATTCACTCCTGGATTGGTAATGATCACAAGAGGTCTTCTGATCTTTGCCTTCCGCATAGCCTTCTGACCCTCTGCAGTAAAACCCAGTCCGAACTTGTCAGTTTTCTGTATAAAATCAGGGAGCCTGCCCCAGTTAGCACATTCACCTTTTTTGACCACAGCCCGGGCATCCTTCAAGGAAGCCATCTTCAAAGGAACATCCCCTTCGACCACTGTTTCCGCTGCTGCCAATATTGGAGGTACCTCTTCGAAATGATGAAAGGGGGTTTCAATAAACTCCCCGTCCATCTCAATATACCTGAAGGAATTCAAATGGCTCACCATATACTCCTCCTCTCCCTGCACAGTGACAATCTTCCCTCTGACAGGGTATTTTAGCTTCTGGTGCAAGGTAGAGGTCACTGCCCCAGCTTTCTGGATCCAAGGTCGACCCAGTAGACAAGAATACGATGGACGGATATCCATCACATAAAAGGTAGAGTCAAATACTTGAGAACCCACACGAATAGGAATGTCTACCTCTCCATGAACCATCCTCTTAGAACCGTCAAAGGCTCTGACGATGATATTGCTAGGTTTCAGCTCCAGGCCTTCACAATCCAAACGGTCTAAGGCTTTCTTGGGTAGCACATTTAGGGAAGAACCAGTGTCCACCAACACGTGCGCCAGAGTAGTGCCCCTGCATTCAATAGAGACATGCATGGCATCGTTGTGGTCCTTTCCCTTAGCAGTAAGGTCAGCATCCGAGAAACCCAAACCATTGTCGGCTGTCAAATTGGCTACGCAATCAGTGAATTGGACAGCAGATGTCTCCTGTGGTACATGGGCCGTCTTGAGGAATGAAATCAGAGCCTTAGCATGGGCCTCTGAGCACAATAGCAAGGAGAGCATGGAGATCTTGGAGGGCGTATGCCCCAGCTGCTCGACAATATTAAAGTCACTTTTCTTGATTATTTTTAGAATTTCCTCCATCTCTTGTTGGGAGGCCTCAACATTTACAGGTCTTGGTGCCTCCATCCGGGCAGGCTCATCTTCAATCCCTTTACCCCGAGCATTAGATGACTCGGCCGCAGGGGAAACAACTTGATCAGAAACGGGAACAGGTATACTTGCAGGTGTTATAGTGAGAGGTCTTCGAATAGTTGGTGGTGCAATGTCAGGCGAGAAGAGCCTGCCACTGCGGGTAACTTTTGCTGGACCAGTGATATTGCTGATGCTGGTGCCAGTGTTGAACTCTTGCTTGATTCCATGGACATACACGTCTGCCCCATAGTGCCAGGGGACAGCCTTATCAGATTCGTAGGGGAGAGGCCCCAGAACAGTAATAACAACAGGTGCGACAGTCATGATTTGAACAGGCTTCCTTGGGAGAGCCTTGATTGGATTATTGAAGATTGTAACAACAGAAACTTCTTCTACCGGAACCAACTGAACAGCAGTCTTCTTGAACAGAATCTCTTTGTTGTCCATTAGGCTTTGGATGCCCAACTTCAGCAAAGGACAACCAGAAAGGGAAACAGCACAGAAAAGGCAACCCTCACCACAACCCGAAAATAAACCGGCCAGCAGTAGGTTCCTCTTGACAGTCATTAAGGGAGTAGCTACATCATTCACAGAAACAGCGTATACATCTTCATCAACGGCATTTACTCCATGCTGGGGCATAGGAGCAGTCACCATATTTGGCCTCTCAGGCGCTTCAAACTGTATCTCTTTTGCATCAATAAGGTCTTGCACCTTATTCCTTAAGGCCCAACAGTCATCAGTGGAATGCCCCGGGCTATCGGAGTGATAAGCACAGCGGGCATTTGGATTGTATTTCGGAGAGGTAGTGTTTACAACCTTCGGGGCTTCTCTGACAGTCACTAGGTTGGTGGACAGCAACTGTGGCAAGATTTGTGATAGAGTCATACTCAACCGGGTAAACTCTCTCCGGGGTCTTTCAGCCCTTTGAGGATTGGTTTGCCGAGGAGCGGCAGCAGATTTAGCAATCATCACCGCGTTGACAGATTGGCGGCGCTCAGGTTTCTCTTGTCTTCTAGACCCGTATACATCACTGGCCTCCTTCTTAAAGGGCTTCTTCTCAGAACTTGTAGATGCACCCTTCTGAATTTTACCAGACTTCATCCCAGCCTCAATTCTCTCTCCAGTCAGAATAAGATCAGTGAACCCTGCAGACGAATTTCCGATAAGATGGTTGAAAAATGGCCCAGATAGGGTCCCCAAGAACATGTCTACCAACTCCCGGTCAGTCAACGGAGGCTGCACCCTGCCAGCCAGATCCCTCCACTTCTGTGCATACTCTTTAAAACCTTCGCTTGACCCTAGCGACATACCCTGGAGTTGGGTACGTGTAAGGGCAAGGTCGGCATTATATTGATACTGCTTATAGAAAGCAGTAGCCAACTCCTCCCAGTTACGAACCTTGGTCCCATCCAGCTGATAGAACCATTCGAGATGAGTCCCTGAAAGACTCTCCTAGAAGAAGTGGATCCACAAATTCTTGTCCACTGAGTACGGCTGAATCTTCCGCACATAAGACCTGAGGTGTAGCTTGGGACAAGACGCCCCGTCATACTTGGTAAAGGATGGTGCTTTGAACTTGTGAGGGATGATCACACCAGTGGACAAACCCAAGTCTCCGAAATCTAGCCCAGGCACTTGTTGGATTTCCATTGCATTCAGTCTATCCTCCAACTGCTTGTATCTGTCTTCAGCAGGAGGATATTGTTCCTCATTGAAATCAGTCTCGTTGTCGGAGACTACCGGACTAGGACCTTTTCCCCCTTGGGGACTGTTCTTGCCTATAGAAGAACCAGCCTCTTCGTTCTGCAGAGTGTTGCCAAACCTTCGGCCCGAGTTGAAAAGAACAGTTCTCTTCTTCTTCTTCTTCTTCTCCTTCTTCAGGAGCAGAGCCTTCAGCTCTTCTTGGCCCTGAGCCAAACCCATGATTAGTTCCTGAAACTGCGCATTCTGCGCCTGAAGAGCCTTGATAGACATCTCAGTTGATGATGAGTCAGGATTCATGATGCTGAAATAAACAGCGAAGAACGGTAAGCAACCTGAAAAAGAAGAAAACCTGTTATGCACATGATGAATGATATGTGTTTATGCAATGCATTCAAGGGTTCGAAAGTTCAAGTTTGTTGTAGACAAAAAAGGAACACACGTTATCATTAAGGAAGTAATTGTTTAGTACATCAAAGCCTCATGGGCACATATTACAAAGCCAATCAATCCCAGAAGACACTACGCATCCTCTTTGGAGCTATGTAGGTGTTGAGATTCCTTTCCTCGTGCAATAGGCGGGTGAGCTCCAAGACCTTATTTTCACTAGCATGTAGACTGGTCTCAAGAGAATTTCGTTCTTCCTTAAGCTGGATCCAGCTCTTCTGCATCTCTTCCCAGGATGTGGGCATATCAGGATGCTGAATGATGTAGGACACTTCTCCTTCCAAGACTGGCTCTTTAATCACAGGGAGCATATGAGGATAAGGCATTACTAACTTCTGGGAGCGGGCACGTACCCACTTGAGATAAGGTTCCAATGGGATGGAATTCATGTGCCCCAGTGTCTTGCTGTCTATCCTACTTGGAATCCTCCAGGCTCTGATAAATCTCTGGTGAAGTCCTTGTGCATCGTTGTCGAAGTCAAAAACTATGTCAGGAATTAACATGTCATGAGGGCCATCCCTCCGAGCATAACCAAACTGTCTCCAAGCCAGGCACGGGTTGTAAGTAATACCTCCTCTGATCCCAAGTAAAGGAACATTAGGGTACTCCCCGCAACAATCAATGATAGTGACATCCTCTCTGGACCGAGAGCACCAATGTATATCTGCATGTGTAAGAGTCATCAATCGTTGTGACCATCTCAAACCCCGCTCGTTCTTCAAAACTGATTGCGGAAGGTGCGAAATAAACCACCTTCCCAAGAGAGGAGTACAACACATAAGAACACCTCTTTTTCTCATGGTTCGAGTGTAATATGAGTGAAGGATGTCCCCAAGCAACGTAGGTATAGGATTCCTGGACATGAAGATCTGGACAGCACTGATATCTATAAGCTGATCTGGATTAGGGAACAACGCCAAACCATAGACAAGGAGGGCCACAACTTCTTCAAAAGCTTGTAAGTCAAGGGAGTTCCAACATTCATGGGCTTTTTCAAACAGAAACCTGGCTAAGAACCCTTTGATACCACTTCTAACTTCCCAATGTCCCTTGAGGTCAGATGATTGTAGGTGAAAGGCTTTAGCAATCTCTTCAAGCTTGGGTTCCTTTTTTGTACCGTTGTAGGGTAGTTGATCAAGGATAGGGATCTTCAGGAGCCGGGAGAACTCCTCCAATGTAGGTACCAGCTGATAATCCAAGAAGGTGAAACAGTGATGCAGAGGGTCAAAGAACTGGAACATGACCTTTATCATGTCCTCTTCAATGTTGGTATTGACCAGGCTGATGAGTCTTCCATGTCTCTCACTGAATGAAGAGCTCTCGGGAATCCTGGATGTAAGTTCCTTAAGCTGAGGAGGGATCCTTACAAGGCTGATTTGAATTGTCTTTCTGCGAACAGTTTCCATGTCCTACAAAACAAGAACAAAGATGAAGATTCGAACCCCTGAAATGGTTAGTCA
This sequence comes from Vicia faba, assembly GCA_948472305.1. Taxonomy (NCBI): domain Eukaryota; kingdom Viridiplantae; phylum Streptophyta; class Magnoliopsida; order Fabales; family Fabaceae; genus Vicia; species Vicia faba. The sequence goes on from OX451738.1 coordinate 357,575,978, forward strand.
ATGCATATGATGCTGTATGATGTCATGATGCTATGATTAAACACACCACAGATATTTACAAAGGCAAACATGTAAGGCACACAAGACAAGCCCTTAGGGTTTAGGCCAGCATGGGGTCTGGGTAGTACCCTCTTGAAGTTGGTGGGCTCAACCTGTCCTATCAGAAGTAACCGGGTTCTAAGGGTCCCAATATCACTGGATTGCTTTCATTGTTCATCGTTTCGATTTAGCCACTGAACTGGAGACCGAAATATTCCAAGAAAGCAACCCTCAATTGAGTGTAGTATCGAGTATCAACCAACCTTGGACTGCACCAAAGTCAGTTATCTCACTACCCTAAAGAGGCCAAGATAGTTCAATTAAGGTTCCTAAGGTCTGTTGATGCTTCACGACACCACGCGGAGGCCCCGTACTCTCCTTGACTGAACTCAAGGGTTACCGGTACACACCAAAGTGCCACATCAACGTAGCAGACTGTTTCAACCATGTCGGTATACCCCGCACAGTTCCCTCACAGCCTTGTTGCTACTTTCTAAGAAGGTATCCCCCAGATCCGGGTTAGGATCTATAGAACTCTCAAGACAGTCCCACAATTTAAAACAAACAAGTCAATACAAGTGAAAACACAGTTATGAACTACCCTAAGGTACACCTCACTTTATAAGTCTCCCCAGCAGAGTCGCCAGTTCTGTGATCGGTGGATCTGGAACTGACTATTTAACGCTGGTTCGCGAAATGTCGCGGAAGCAAGAGTCACCACCGTCTTTTATTTTCTCCAAATGGAAAGGACAAAAGCACAGGAAAATTCCTTATAGAGATTGCTCTCGGTTCGGGAGGTAGATTATAGAAAGGGAAGGTGTTAGCACCCTTTCTATCCATGGTTATCCATGGGCTCTTAGATACTTGCTCATTGTGTTTTCAAAAATGGTTCGTTTGCTTTTCAACTGTGGGTTTAAAAAGTTCCTTTGAAAATTTCAGTTCGACTCTTGTATCGGTCCTCAAGAGTGTTTGAAAAATTGCTTTCGAAAGCTTTTTGAAAAGGTGTCGGTGTGAAAAGTATTTTTGATTTGTTTTGAAATTAGAGCAAGTATCTAAAGTCGTCTACCTACCCTAAGGAATTCGTCTGTGTAGATGTCCTTAAAGTAGTGCCATCCCACCATTGAGAGGTAGGTAGCACCACTGTTGGAGGTGTTCGGGTCAATTCGAAGGTTCGGGACATGGTGATCACCGGAGCAATAGGAAGATACCTTAGAAGCTACCCTCATGCCAGGTTCCCAGATCATGAGGACTTACTAAAACATCCTCTACTCGACGATCACCTTTCGAGGGGCAAGGCAACAGTGAGGCGTACCCTAGGGGTGGTGTGTGATTTGTGTGTCGTTTTCAGATATTTTGTCTTGTCATGTCGTGGGTGATCTACGTTTTTATTTTTATTTTAACATTCATTCTTGCATGCAAATTTATTAACAGTTAAAAAGATGCGGAAATTAAAGGTTCCTACGCTATTACAAAGGCGCGGATCCACATCGCCAAATTAAATCCAGGACCCGATTTGAAAATAAGATAAAGAATGCGGAAAAGATAAATGTCTGATTTACACGGCTTTGGGAGAATTACATGAATATGATAAGAACGGAGATAAATGCGCGAAATGAACTAATAATCGAAAGCGAGGGCGTTGGACCCTTTTTAATGAAATTAAATTAAGATTAACAAATTAATTAAATTAAAATAAAAAGAAAATATTTTTGAGTTTTCGTATTTATGGATTTTCATGAGAGAATGAAATGAAATTAAAAAAATTAATTAATTAACCCTAATTCTAACTATTTTTATTTATTAAGAAATATGTTAAAGTTGAATCTAAAATTATCCTAATTAATTAATTCAATTTTTATTTACAAAAATAAATAATTAATTATTATAATGGTAAAAGAAAAGAAAAAGATAAAAAGTGATTAGAACCCTAATTCTACAATTTTTAAGTTTATAAAAAAAATGTCAAAATTAATCCTAGAATTAAAGAACTAAATTAATTAACAAGAGTTATTTACAAAAAAGTTTAAATGAAATATATTTATATTTTTGGGACTTTCTGATTTTTTTTTATTATTTTTATATTATGAAATATTGATTTAAAGAATTAAATTAAAACTAATTAAAACAAAAAAAAATACAAAATAAATATAAAAAAAGAATGGAAAAGCGAACCAATGGGGGGTTCTGTCCCCAAACTGGAGGTGTGATCCAGCAATTCTGGCCCAATAGACCCTTGGCCTTGTTGACTTTCATGCTGGCGTGTGGCTTTGTTGACTCATGCCCATGGTACTCTTCCAATCAGGGCCCTTGGATTGAGGTTACAGGCCATGTGGCAAGCTTGGATATGGAGTGTATGGTGAACCCTGAGGCTTGAAACTGCATGGGATTAAATTGAAACAAAATATATGAATAAAGTGAGGGGACCTGGGAATCGAACCCAGGTCCCAGTGTTTACGTGACAACACAGCTACCAACCGTGCCAAGCGCTTTCTTTGTAATATTATTGGAACGGAATTATTATAAAAAAAGATAAAACACTAATGCTAACAATCAAAAAAAGCGCGCTGAATTTAAATAGGCCAATCACATGGAGACAAGTCACCGTCTTCTCCGTTTGTGCATTGTACCTGAAACAAAAACAAACTGAATAGTGGGGGTTTTGAACCCCCACTACATGGCACAAGGAAAAATAGCGAATAGGCCATCTTTGATCAGAAATTAGGAGCGATAGGGTAGTTGGATTCGTGTGAAGTTTCTCGTTCCAATGGTTCAAGTCTTGTGTCTCAATTTTTCCATAACAGGGAAACCCAAAATTTGAACCTCTGTAACCCTAAAACGCTCCAATGGTGGATTCTCATATGATGCATGAAAACTCAATTAAAACATATGGTTAGCTTTAGAATGATGAACTGAATATAAATCAAACATTAAAAACTGAAAATAATGCGTGAATCATGATACATGAATATGAAAAAAAAACATGAACGGGACGAAGTCGTTCTACCAATTCCTTGTGTTAGAGATAATGGTTTTGATCCAGAAACGTCTCTTGAGACCTTTGCAAGCTAATGGAATTAATGTTTTGCCTTGAAACGCCTTAGAATCGTGTTTTCAGTTTTGGAATTTTCTTGAAAAAATGCAAAGTTGTTTATGGTGTTTTGGCGCAGCTTAGAGGTCTCTTCCTTTAGGGTTTGCATCAGACTTATATGAGGATGGATTAGGGTTGAGTTTTGACCCAAAAAATCCTTGCATTGATGGAATGAATATTTGATTTTCATGCATAATTTTTCAAATCTTTTTCACATGTTTTTGATTCCAATCATGGCAAAACCTTCCAATTTTGGTTATGCACGAATCTTGAGCCTTTAAGGAGAGTTTATTCTGCACAAAAAGATTTAAAAACTTTGGTTTAGTATTTTTCCATATTTTATTTAATTTAAATGAATTATTTGTAATTAAAAATTCAAATAAATAAATAAAAATGATGAAATAAATCCCCTTTGGGCCAAATGGTCGTGCATATGCTTTGGATGATGAATCTTGGAAGAAAATGTGAATTTTTTTTATTAATAACCATGTATTAAAAAAATATTTCGCAAATAACCGGGTTTCGGAAAAAATTACGCAAATAACCATGTTTCAGATGGCTCCACAAAGGAGGAGCCATCTCATTTGGCGCATGCACCTAGGGTTTTGCCCTAGGCGCCATCTCACTTGGCGCCTCCCTTGGCTTTTAGCCAAGTGAGATGGCGCATGCTCCTTAAAAAGGAGAGGAGGCGCCATCTCACTTGGCGCCTAGGGCAAAACTAGGGTTTTTTTGCTGTTTTATAAATAATTCGTCTGTTTCTTTGAAATTTCTCACACTTTCTCGCACTGTATTTTTATTTTGTACTCCCTTATTTATGTAATGACGTCGCCTATGATTTTTAGCAGAGATGGTTACGTTATATTCTCCGCCACGAAACCTGCAATGAAAATGAAATTCTGGCACATTCACTCCATGGAGCGTCTGAAGCGGGAGTTGATGCGGTGGCTAGATGGAGACATCGCCGAGGGGGAAAAATTCGAAGGATCCAGCGAAAACGAACAACAACCTCGCATGCGACAGGAAGACCTAATGTGTGGTTGGAGGAAGTCAAAACAGACAGTGATGTAATGCTGATGATGCATGGGTCAGATGAAATTGTGTTAACAGTTGTAATTTCCTAGATTGAATATCGTTAATCATTGTTGTACGCGAAAACCCTAATGTAATTTCCTATATTGAATTTCTTAAATTGTGTGAACAGTTTTATTAACGGAAAACCCATAATGTTTACAACACAAATATTGAAAAGATTTATTGTATTACAAAATTTATGTGGTCGAGCCAGACGCCCGATTCGGACAATTTTTGCGATTGTGTCCGACCTGACGGCATAAACCACACTTTCTTTCCAACCTGTCAAGATCATCCATTTCTGTTGTTATGCGCCTGCTTTTGGGACGACCCTTCTTGTTCCTTCGCATTTGGTCATTGTGCCAAACTATATCACCGTTGTATTCAGGCCAATAGTCCGGTTTTGCCACCAAAGGAAAGTTGTTGTTGTAAACAGTGAGCAACGTTTCAGATTTATAAACGTTTGAGAGCAGTTGAAGCGCGTCTTGATGGGTATGAGCACAAGCGACAATGACATGAGAGCAAGGCATACGAAAAGCTTGAAACCTGCCACAATCGCACCATTGAGAAGGTAAAATGACCCGGTATTCTTGTCTTGCCAGGCCTTCATTGTGGTCAATTGTCTCTTTCACAATGAAGTTGTGGTTATGGCAGTCAAACCGTGTAACCATGTGAGTGTTGGCTTTAGCACTTTCAGCCTTAATGTATTTCATACAGCTTTCACTCCATAGTTGTCCTGATTGCAAGACCGCATACCACATTTCACCTCTTTTGGCAAATAACGCAGCCATCCTAAAATACGTGGATTTCACCAAGGCAGTGATGGGGAGGTTTTGTATGCCCTTGAATACCCCATTCATTGATTCAATAAGATTTGTTGTCATATGCCCCCATCTTTGGCCATTGTCGTATGACCTAGTCCACTTTTCGACCGGTATATTGTCGATCCACGTACCGGCTTCTGGGTTAGACAAACGGATCTCGTTGCGGTAATATTTGAATGTGGGCTGTGTCAGTGCGTATCCCGCATTCATCACCGCTTTCCTCAATGTTTTGTCCTTGACCTCCCTCGAGAAATTCTGGACGATATGTCTGACGCAATAGACATGCGTAGAAGGAGGGTCATGCCAACCATTTGCCGGATTATTATAGGCACTTTCAATGGAGGCATGTCTGTCCGAGATCAAACAGAGATCTGGTTGAGGAGCCACGTGTGTACGAAGATTTTTCAGGAAAAATCTCCAAGCACCACCGGTCTCCCCCTCGACAAGGGCAAACGCAACGGGGAAAATGTTATTGTTGCCATCTTGTACAACTGCCATCAAAAGCGTGCCTTTGTACTTCCCATACAACCAAGTCCCGTCTATTTGTAGAATTGGTTTGCATGATGCAAACCCTGTGATGCATGGTTGAAATGCCCAAAAGACGCGACTGAATATTCCGTTGCCATGTAGTAGACTACCATCTTGGGCATACGCTGGAAATGTTTCCAGAACATAAACACTACCTGGAGAATATGTCTTGAGTGCATTTAGGTAGCGGGGAAGTTCTCGGTATGACTCCTCCCAGTTTCCGTACACCCTTTCAATCGCCTTAGTCTTTGCTAACCACGCCTTACGGTAAGACGGAGTGTAGTTAAAAACCATGGTGATATGGGAGATGATTGTTTTCACCTTCAAAGAAGGGTCGTTGCTGACCAGGGGTAGGATTTCTTGACAGATTAGATCGTGGTTGAGTTTTCGGTGGTCTTGTGATTGAGTGGAACTTACACAAGTATGGGTAGTCATGGAACCTATGACCCAGCAGTCACCCCTTAGTCTGTATGAAGCGGTCAGCTTGAACATACAGTCAGGGTGGACACACTTGATCTTGTACCTTTCCGAGTTTACACGATCCACCTTATAATCAACCAAGTTGAGCATGTGAAATTTTTTGATGGCCCTTATGCATTCCTCTCTATTACGAAACTTGTCCTTCTCTTTTAAATTTTCATCCGACTGCATATACGGTTGGAAAAACAAGTCCGTAGAAGGTTCATCTCCGCCCATGTTGAAGTTTGTCATGTGCGTAGGTGGTGTGTAGATTTTGTCGGTAGGAATACTTGGGATGCCATCATCGTCAGAATCGTCGTTCACCATTTCATCAAACTCTAACTCGTTATCTTCTTCTTCATCATCAACTGCATCCACCTCATCTTGCTCATTCTCCAAAGGATCAACCTCCTGTGTCACCGGAGGCTCTACCTCCTGTGTCACCGGAGGCTCTTGAAACAGAACGTACAACTCAATAGAGTCGTTTCCAGAATAGACATGGCTGGAAATCATGTTCTGGAAATCCTCGTCATCTTGAATTGCAACCTTATAAAAAATAACTTGGTTGTTTCCAAAAAAGACTGGACTCTGATAAAATATCTGGGATACCGGGCCTCGTTCAAGTTTGGCCTCCAATCGTTTCTTAAAGTACGAGAATTTTGCTTTCTCGTTTAAGAGAAATCGGACATTGTCGGTGTTTCTAAACAAAAACCCAACTGTGGGACACATGTATGTCTCACCGTTGAAATGTGCTTTGACAACAAATTGTGGTGAAGAGGCCATTGTGTAGAATTGTTTTAGGTATGAAGGTGGGAATGTTTTGGGTTTATTGATTGTATGAAGGTATGAATGCTGGAATGTTTGAAGGTTAGATGACTGATTCGAAGGTTGGAAAATTTTACAGTTTATGTGAATGAATGTTATGTTCAACGTAAGGCAAAAAATTTCAATTAAGTAAGTGATGCAACCCCCCAAGGCTGCCAATAATATTACATGCATGGGCTTATGCTGCCACCTAGCCTGCCACCCATCAACTCCAATGGCCTTGCATGCAACAAAGAAAGGAATCCCAAAGGCTGTCACGTAGCCTGAGCCAATGCTGTAAAACGTGACACCTCTTATTCGCCAAATGGGGTGGCGACACCATACATTTTTGTACTATTTCGCCAAGTGAGATGGCGCCTCCCTTACTGTCCAATCGTGATACATGCATGGGCTTATACTGCCACCTAGCCTGGCCCTATTCTGCACACATAAATGTTTTGTGTAAGACTCCACCCATCAACTCCAATGGCCTTGCATGCAACAAAGAAAGGAATCCCAAAGGCTGTCACGTAGCCTGAGCCAATGCTGTAAAACGTGACACCTCTTATTCGCCAAATGGGGTGGCGACACCATTCATTTTTGTACTATTTCGCCAAGTGAGATGGCGCCTCCCTTACTGTCCAATCGTGATACATGCATGGGCTTATGCTGCCACCTAGCCTGGCCCTATTCTGCACACATAAATGTTTTGTGTAAGACTCCACCCATCAACTCCAATGGCCTTGCATGCAACAAAGAAAGGAATCCCAAAGGCTGTCACGTAGCCTGAGCCAATGCTGTAAAACGTGACACCTCTTATTCGCCAAATGGGGTGGCGACACCATTCATTTTTGTACTATTTCGCCAAGTGAGATGGCGCCTCCCTTACTGTCCAATCGTGATACATGCATGGGCTTATGCTGCCACCTAGCCTGGCCCTATTCTGCACACATAAATGTTTTGTGTAAGACTCCACCCATCAACTCCAATGGCCTTGCATGCAACAAAGAAAGGAATCCCAAAGGCTGTCACGTAGCCTGAGCCAATGCTGTAAAACGTGACACCTCTTATTCGCCAAATGGGGTGCAACACCATTCATTTTTGTACTATTTCGCCAAGTGAGATGGCGCCTCCCTTACTGTCCAATCGTGATACATGCATGGGCTTATGCTGCCACCTAGCCTGGCCCTATTCTGCACACATAAATGTTTTGTGTAAGACTCCACCCATCAACTCCAATGGCCTTGCATGCAACAAAGAAAGGAATCCCAAAGGCTGTCACGTAGCCTGAGCCAATGTTGTAAAACGTGACACCTCTTATTCGCCAAATGGGGTGGCAACACCATTCATTTTTGTACTATTTCGCCAAGTGAGATGGCGCCTCCCTTACTGTCCAATCGTGATACATGCATGGGCTTATGCTGCCACCTAGCCTGGCCCTATTCTGCACACATAAATGTTTTGTGTAAGACTCCACCCATCAACTCCAATGGCCTTGCATGCAACAAAGAAAGGAATCCCAAAGGCTGTCACGTAGCCTGAGCCAATGCTGTAAAACGTGACACCTCTTATTCGCCAAATGGGGTGGCGACACCATTCATTTTTGTACTATTTCGCCAAGTGAGATGGCGCCTCCCTTACTGTCCAATCGTGATACATGCATGGGCTTATGCTGCCACCTAGCCTGGCCCTATTCTGCACACATAAATGTTTTGTGTAAGACTCCACCCATCAACTCCAATGGCCTTGCATGCAACAAAGAAAGGAATCCCAAAGGCTGTCACGTAGCCTGAGCCAATGCTGTAAAACGTGACACCTCTTATTCGCCAAATGGGGTGGCGACACCATTCATTTTTGTACTATTTCGCCAAGTGAGATGGCGCCTCCCTTACTGTCCAATCGTGATACATGCATGGGCTTATGCTGCCACCTAGCCTGGCCCTATTCTGCACACATAAATGTTTTGTGTAAGACTCCACCCATCAACTCCAATGGCCTTGCATGCAACAAAGAAAGGAATCCCAAAGGCTGTCACGTAGCCTGAGCCAATGCTGTAAAACGTGACACCTCTTATTCGCCAAATGGGGTGGCGACACCATTCATTTTTGTACTATTTCGCCAAGTGAGATGGCGCCTCCCTTACTGTCCAATCGTGATACATGCATGGGCTTATGCTGACACCTAGCCTGGCCCTATTCTGCACACATAAATGTTTTGTGTAAGACTCCACCCATCAACTCCAATGGCCTTGCATGCAACAAAGAAAGGAATCCCAAAGGCTGTCACGTAGCCTGAGCCAATGCTGTAAAACGTGACACCTCTTATTCGCCAAATGGGGTGGCGACACCATTCATTTTTGTACTATTTCGCCAAGTGAGATGGCGCCTCCCTTACTGTCCAATCGTGATACATGCATGGGCTTATGCTGCTACCTAGCCTGGCCCTATTCTGCACACATAAATGTTTTGTGTAAGAATCCACCCATCAACTCAAATGGCCTTGCATGCAACAAAGAAAGGAATCCCAAAGGCTGTCACGTAGCCTGAGCCAATGCTGTAAAACGTGACACCTCTTATTCGCCAAATGGGGTGGCGACACCATTCATTTTTGTACTATTTCGCCAAGTGAGATGGCGCCTCCCTTACTGTCCAATCGTGATACATGCATGGGCTTATGCTGCCACCTAGCCTGGCCCTATTCTGCACACATAAATGTTTTGTGTAAGACTCCACCCATCAACTCCAATGGCCTTGCATGCAACAAAGAAAGGAATCCCAAAGGCTGTCACGTAGCCTGAGCCAATGCTGTAAAACGTGACACCTCTTATTCGCCAAATGGGGTGGCGACACCATTCATTTTTGTACTATTTCGCCAAGTGAGATGGCGCCTCCCTTACTGTCCAATCGTGATACATGCATGGGCTTATGCTGCCACCTAGCCTGGCCCTATTCTGCACACATAAATGTTTTGTGTAAGACTCCACCCATCAACTCCAATGGCCTTGCATGCAACAAAGAAAGGAATCCCAAAGGCTGTCACGTAGCCTGAGCCAATGCTGTAAAACGTGACACCTCTTATTCGCCAAATGGGGTGGCGACACCATTCATTTTTGTACTATTTCGCCAAGTGAGATGGCGCCTCCCTTACTGTCCAATCGTGATACATGCATGGGCTTATGCTGACACCTAGCCTGGCCCTATTCTGCACACATAAATGTTTTGTGTAAGACTCCACCCATCAACTCCAATGGCCTTGCATGCAACAAAGAAAGGAATCCCAAAGGCTGTCACGTAGCCTGAGCCAATGCTGTAAAACGTGACACCTCTTATTCGCCAAATGGGGTGGCGACACCATTCATTTTTGTACTATTTCGCCAAGTGAGATGGCGCCTCCCTTACTGTCCAATCGTGATACATGCATGGGCTTATGCTGCCACCTAGCCTGGCCCTATTCTGCACACATAAATGTTTTGTGTAAGACTCCACCCATCAACTCCAATGGCCTTGCATGCAACAAAGAAAGGAATCCCAAAGGCTGTCACGTAGCCTGAGCCAATGCTGTAAAACGTGACACCTCTTATTCGCCAAATGGGGTGGCGACACCATTCATTTTTGTACTATTTCGCCAAGTGAGATGGCGCCTCCCTTACTGTCCAATCGTGATACATGCATGGGCTTATGCTGACACCTAGCCTGGCCCTATTCTGCACACATAAATGTTTTGTGTAAGACTCCACCCATCAACTCCAATGGCCTTGCATGCAACAAAGAAAGGAATCCCAAAGGCTGTCACGTAGCCTGAGCCAATGCTGTAAAACGTGACACCTCTTATTCGCCAAATGGGGTGGCGACACCATTCATTTTTGTACTATTTCGCCAAGTGAGATGGCGCCTCCCTTACTGTCCAATCGTGATACATGCATGGGCTTATGCTGCCACCTAGCCTGGCCCTATTCTGCACACATAAATGTTTTGTGTAAGACTCCACCCATCAACTCCAATGGCCTTGCATGCAACAAAGAAAGGAATCCCAAAGGCTGTCACGTAGCCTGAGCCAATGCTGTAAAACGTGACACCTCTTATTCGCCAAATGGGGTGGCGACACCATTCATTTTTGTACTATTTCGCCAAGTGAGATGGCGCCTCCCTTACTGTCCAATCGTGATACATGCATGGGCTTATGCTGCCACCTAGCCTGGCCCTATTCTGCACACATAAATGTTTTGTGTAAGACTCCACCCATCAACTCCAATGGCCTTGCATGCAACAAAGAAAGGAATCCCAAAGGCTGTCACGTAGCCTGAGCCAATGCTGTAAAACGTGACACCTCTTATTCGCCAAATGGGGTGGCGACACCATTCATTTTTGTACTATTTCACCAAGTGAGATGGCGCCTCGCTTACTGTCCAATCGTGATACATGCATGGGCTGCCACCTAGCCTGCAAGAGTGACACCTTACATTTTTTGTAAATGCATGCATGCATATGTGTAACACCCTAAGCATGAAAATGTGACACATCGCAGGCATGCAACCACTACATCAAACTTATTTGCCTATAAATACATACCTTATGAAACATCTCTCACACCCACACAACTCTCACTCTCTGCTATGAAATATTTCTTAAGTCTATCATACTCTCTATTTCTTCCTAAGTCTTTCATTCTCTCAAGCATTCTGAACAATGGCCCTTCTAACAATGGGAGATACTCACAGAGGCACAAGGGAAAACATTGCTGCATTTGTAAGTCTCTTCTTTGGTTATACATTTTTCATACTTCAAATAACGTGTTGTTCATCTTAATGAATCTTACTCTTGTTTAATTATGATCTCAGGATACACAAAGATTCAGAATCCGTTTGCACAAATACCTGGCTCCCGACCCATTTATCGTCCCTTATCTGGAATATGCAGGTTTTGGACACGTGATAAAGATCTCCAACTGCACCATTGACTCCAAATTCATTCTTGCAATGTTGGAGAGGTGGAGACCGGAGACCCATACATTTCACCTACCAATAGGTGAATGTACCATCACTCTCGAAGATGTGTACATGCTACTGGGCCTCCCTATCGACGGTAAGGCGGTGAACGGGTCGGTTCAACAACCCAACTCACAGTGTAAAGAACTGTTGGGTAGGGACATGGTAGAAGGTGGTGGAGCAAGAGGGCAGGGAATACTACTCACTGACCTGAAACGGCATTATGCAAGTATGGAATTAAATGAAAATTCCTCAAAGAATGACCGAGTAGTAAAAGCCCGAACGTATATTATGATACTTTTTGGTACATTTTTATTTCCCGAAAGTACGGGAAATAGTGTAAATTTCATGTACTTACATTTACTAACAAATTTTGATAAAACTAGAAAATATAGTTGGGGTTCTGCAGTATTAGCCCACCTGTACAGTTCCTTGTGCAAAAACGCAGTCAAGGAAAAATGTACATTTTATGGGTGCGCATTTTTACTACAAGCCTGGGGTTGGTGGAGGATGGAGTCCTTAAACCCCATCAACAACAACACTTTTGGTTTCCCTTACGCAACAAAGTAAGTCATTAAGTTATAGCATTTATAACTATTCTTCTCTTTCCAAAATATATGCTAAAAATAACATGTTTCTCATTTCCTTTAGGTACTGCGTGAGGGGTATGGATTACGGCAAGAATCCCAGATTCAATGTCGCACTCTACCGGAATCTGTTGGATCACTTAGGCCCAGATGACGTACGTCGTAGCTTTTAACTTTTGTTCATTTTAATTATTTATACATTACTTTTGCGCTTACCTGATTTAAATTTTATCGCAGTTCGTCTGGAGACCATATTTGGGTTTGGACCATTCTCCAAATCCAGAGGACGCAGCAACTTGGACTGCAAAGACTGCACTCATTCGGTTCAACATTGTGGAGATGCACCACAGCGACCGTGTGAAGATGCAGTTCAGAATGATCCAAGAGATACCAAGTGATCCAACAGATTTGTCCCCCTGGCATCTAAAAAGGGTCGACGCCCAGTGGAATCTTACCAACTGGAAATACTTTGCTCCAGAATGGTGTAAAATGTGGCAAAGGCGTCACCGCTACATCTTGCAATCCCCGGTTTTCCTTACTTAAGGTAACATGCGACACACCGATCAATATATGTCGTGGTACAGGTCGGTTAGTAACCCAGATATGCACGTGTCTCATCCGAGGTACTTGGTTGACCCACGCACACAATGGGCACAACCCTCGATTCCCCACCAACAAACCCAAAATCCATCAACCTCAAACCAACCCCCAAGAAGAAACAGACCAACAAACACACAACCACATTCCCCACCACAACACAACTACAACCAAATGCCGTACTACCAACCACAATCACCGCCAAACTACCAATACCCGGATATGCCTCAAACCCAACCACAATACCAACCCCAATACCAGCAAACCCACATACCATATACACAATTTCAGTCTTCCACATATCCCAATATGGCGCCCTCAACATCCAGCCTTAGCCCTGATATGGGAATGTCAGAAGATTATGACCAAGCCGACCAAACCTACCATCAACCACCATATCACCAAACAACCCAACATCCACAATACCAAACACCCCAAGATCCATTTCCTTTCTACCCCCCATACTCAGACGACCAATGCTACCGACCAACCATAGAACCCCACCCACCGCCAACACGACCAAACTTCGAGGGTATGGGTAACCGACTGTACCAGAGCGGATCTTCGAGATATGGAGATCTTACTGATTTTATGGATTCGGATCGCATTGACTTCGCTGGGCCATCGACCTTGTTGCAGCAGGAAACGAGACGGCACCCAGCAAGAGAAAGGCGAGGACGGGGATGCGGAACTGGGGGTCATTACCGGGTTCCTGGGGATCACTGATGTATCTTTTTTTTCCCAGTATTTTTTGTATCCATTTTTTTACTGTTCTTTAAATGTAAAACAGTTGAATGTAATTATTTTTTTTTAAATAAAAAATCCATTTTGTTTATCTCTGTCTAATACGCAACGCGCATGAAAGAAAAAAAAAATTTTTTTGACCTAATTTTCTACATAGGCGCCATCTCACTTGGCTTAGGGCTTGCCCTAAGCACTTAGGCGCCAAGTGAGATGGCGCCTCCCTTAAAAAAATAGGAGCATGCGCCAAATGAGATGGCTTCTCCTTTGTGGAGACATCTCAAACATGGTTATTTGCGTAATTTTTTCCGAAACCCGGTTATTTGCAAAATATTTTTTTAATACATGGTTATTAATAAAAAAAATTCAGAAAATGTGGCCCATTAGCAATTTTAAGACATTTGAAGCAAAGTTGACTTTTCAAAATTCCCAAACATTTCCCAACTTCCACAAGGCATATCTTGCTCAATTTTTAAGCTTTGATCATGTTCTTGGACATTTTGGAAAGGTCTTGAAGTCCTCTAACCAATGCCTTTGGTCCCATGTCATTTTGATTTACCAATCTCAAGTTATAGCCTTTGACTTAAAGTCCCTTTTTGTTGACTTTTGAAAATGACCTATAATGTTGAAATTGATAACTTTTTGTGAGAGCATTTCTTGGACTTGAAGTGTGAAGAGGAGTTGTAGGAAATGTCTTTATCTTCAAAATGAGCTTTGGATAGAATTTTTCTGATAATCCATGTGGAAGTTATCCTTGGTCAAGTTACAGTTGACTTTTTCAACTGTCCAAATATGGAAACTTTTGCATCTTGAGACTTTTTGAGCCAAGCTTTAAGAATCATGATCAAGAATTGATCAAATGATGTTTGTGGCTTCAAAATGAGATGTTGACCAAAAATTTGAACTTTTGACTGTCAAATGACCATTTTGCCCCTACAGTTGACTGCTGAGCAATTAGGGTTTTTGACTGTTAGGAGGCCCTTGAACTGTGCAACCCTTGGGGAGATTTTGAAGCTTTGACTTGGCAAATCTTGAAGAATATGGGAGGGAAAATTTTGGGGTACAACACTAACAGACAAAGTTTAAAACCCTTGTACAAGCCTCTGATTATGTAAAGATTCAGAAGCAACATAGTCTGGAAAATGAGATTTGGTCTTGAGTCGAATGAAAGAATGAGATCGAAGCGCACTTGTTCGAAGGAAGCCTTTGCCTCAGTCAAAGCTTGTGGTCGAAACAAGCTTACTCAAAGGAAGCTAATGCCCAGTCGAAGCTTGTATTGAAGAAAACAAATTGCCAAATCGAAAGCTCATGCTCGAAGGAAGCATATTGCCCAATCGAAGCATGTGGATTGAAACAAACATAAAGGGAGCCAATGCCTTTTAGCGTGAGGGAAGTTCTTGGCTTCTAAATCGAAGGGTGTTTCTAAACTTGCACTCGAAGGAGGCTTTAAGTTCAACATGAAGGACATATCCAAGTTGCATTCGAAGGAGGCTCTTGCTCAAAATGAAGGATGTAATCCAAGTTGCATTTAAATGAGGCCAAGAGTCAATCGAATGGTGCTGAATCGAAGGAGACCTGTTTTCCTCCAAATTTGTCAAAATGTTATTTTTATCTATTTTCTCACTTTTTGACAGTTTAATTTTAATTTTGGTACTGGAAAATCCCAATGCACTTGTGCAAGCTTAAATCCTGAGAATCTTTATGAGAAAAGCCTTGAGAATTGAGAGGGCAATTTTTGGGGTACAACAGCTGCCCCTGTTCAATCTTCTTACACCTGAAGAGTTAGATTGGTGAATCTGCCATTTGTGACTCGAAGGTGGAAGATGATTGGATACTAGAGTGCCCAGAAATTTGCACTCGGTGATGTGATGGTAGAGGGAATGGGCTTAAATATGCCATTTGGAGAGGTGATAGAAACTTGTTAGAGATGGGCTTAAAGATTCCATCCGAAGGTGATTGTATCTGGACTCAGCAGGATGATGAAGGAATCCTGGACGATTACTACCTCAGCAGGATGATGAAGGAATCTTGGACGATTACTACCTCAGCAGGATGATGAAGGAATCTTGGATAACTACAACCTCAGCAGGATGATGAAGGAATCTTGGATGACTACAACCTTAGCAGGATGATGAAGGAATCTTGGATGACTACAACCTCAGCAGGATGATGAAGGAATCTTGGATGACTACAACCTTAACAGGATGATGAAGGAATCTTGGATGACTACAACCTCAGCAGGATGATGAAGGAATCTTGGATGACTACAACCTCAGCAGGATGATGAAGGAATATTGGATGACTACAACCTCAGCAGGATGATGAAGGAATCTTGGATGACTACAACCTCAGTAGGATGATGAAGGAATCTTGGATGACTACAACCTCAGCAGGATGATGAAGAAATCTTGGATGACTACAACCTCAGCAGGATGATGAAGGAATCTTGGATGACTACAACCTCAGCAGGATGATGAAGGAATCTTGGATGACTACAACTCCAGCAGGATGATGAAGGAATCTTGGATGACTACAACCTCAGTAGGATGATGAAGTAATCTTGGATGACTATAACCTCAGCAAGATGATGAAGGAATCTTGGATGACTACAACCTCAGCAGGATGGTGAAGGAATCTTGGATGACTACAACCTCAACAGGATGATGAAGGAATCTTGGATGACTACAACCTCAGCAGGATGATGAAGGAATCTTGGATGACTACAACCTCAGTAGAATGATGAAGGAATCTTGGATGACTACAACCTCAGCAAGATGATGAAGGAATCTTGGATGACTACAACCTCAGCAGGATAATGAAGGAATCTTGGATGACTACAACCTCAGCAGGATGATGAAGGAATCTTGGATGACTACAACCTCAAAAGAATGATGACCTTTATCTGTCGATCGATCTTTCTTGAAAAGGTAAAGAGTTAGTTGTATGCAATGTCATGATGTATGAAATGCGTGATGTCATGATGTTCTCAAAATAAATGAGATGGTGTCGTATGCACTTATCATGTATGAGAATAGGATGTATGAAATGTGAAATGTTAAAGAATGTATTTTTGTCTGGGAAAATAAATCCTTGACAAATGTCGGGGAGTTTATTAAATCCTGGACTGCTGTTGAAGAGTTTGTGTGTCTTCAAACTTTGCTTAGAATGTTTCCATTGGGGATTCATGTTTTGTTATTTGAGGAGAAATCCGCTGGGGGATATTGAAAACTCTGTGGGGAGAATGTTTATTCCTGCTTGGGAAAAGAGTTTAGGAGTCTTAGTCGTCAGTTACTCTACTGGGGAGTCGAAGTTGAACTGACATCTGGTCGGGTCCAGGTTTCGCAGTAACTTAGGGAATTGTAGAATAGTCTACTGGGGAAGAGGAGTTGTGATCCTTTGATTTGTAGTAGTCGAAGAGGCAAAATCAAGTTGGGGAATCCTACCGTTTGTTGGGGAAATAAACCCTGTTGCTGGTCCGCTAGAGAGGTGACAACTTCGTTGGGGGAAATCCTCGAGGATTCTTGAGGTTGTTTCAGCTGGGGAAAGGTGTTCAGAGATTAAACTCTTGCCGGGGAATCATCCTATGAGAATGATTTTGGGGAGATTTGTCACTGCCCCTAGTAGCGAGTGTTTGTGGTACTGCCAAAAATGTTTGATTGTATGTAACTCTTTGCTGAGATTGACGTTCAATGCCCCAAGTGATGGAAATGGAGACTTGCCCCTGGTTGCTCTGCAATTCTTGGGAGATTTCTGGGAATCTTGACTGGACTGCCCCAAGTGTGCTGGATAGTGACATGTCATGCCCCCTTGTTGATAGGAGATTTGTAAATGGAAGTGTCATCCTTCTTGAATTGATTTTGTTCACTGAGAGAGCTTTCATTCATCAGATATTCGTTGTGTGAATTTCTCTGCTGTCAAACAAATAGCCATATGCAAACAGTGATATTCAAGTAATGTAAAGTTTATGCTTGTCTTGAAGTTTTGAAAAATGCGTTTTTGTAAGTAAAGGAATTTTGTAAGAAAATTCAATCTCAGAATTTAGAGCAAAGCCTTACAGGAGTCAGGATACCTTTTGTAACAGTATGCTTTCGAACTAACCCATGCTTCAATTAGGACTTTTGAAGGGTTGTAACGTGGCTTGTTCATGGTTTAAGAAACAAAGGATAAAGGCTCGAAGTGTATTTGTACCCACCCATTCTTCGTGATGTTCTTCAATCCTAAGCTCAGTTAATTGTGCGTTTTGAACTCCAATTGAGTCTGGAATGACGTTTTGGTGATGGTTCAGACAGGTTAAGTTTGTCGGAAGGCCTTCATTTTCTGCAACATTTTTTCATGTTGTTAAGGATTTGTAGTAACCTCTTTCTTTTGATTTGTTATCCCTAATTTTTGCCTGACTGTTCTTGTTTTGAGATTACAGTCAGTGGGATGCCCCAGTTTTCTTAAGTCTCCTTTGTAGGTTTTGACTTAGTGGGCCTTTTTTTTAGAGATAATGACTGCCTATTTGGTAGGGAACCATCACCGTCTTTTGATTCCATAGGAATGTTTTTGATGTCATTCGTTGTATTACGAAATGAGAGTTTGTGGCTAAACGCGCGTTTGAATTAACTGAGAGACTACCCTGCCCCAGGTTTTGATTAAAGGTTTCAATTTGTATACATAAAACTTTTACTTCTTTGGCTCGAAGGGGTTGACTAGGGATTATCTTCCTTATAACTCCAGTGTTTAGGAGTTGAAAGAACGCCTGTACATCGTCAGCAATGTCTGTTCAAAAGCATATTGTATGAGATTATGGCATTGTTTTCGTCATCCTCCCTCTAAAGGCTTGTAACTTTTAGCAAGAGTTTAATGTCATAAAGAGAGTAAAAAGCATAGTTTAAATGTAATGAAAATGATTGGATCAAATCAAGACAAACATATGCAATGCATTAATGAAACAAAGTTTGACATTAATAGATAATTGTTTGAATAACAAAAGAGATTACAATTGAAGATTCAAATGAACAGAAGCCTCTTTGTCTGAACTTGTCACTTTAGGTGGTGAGCCTTTGAGGGACGGAAGAAGAATTCAGTCTGGCCATCTTGTGTGAATTCCAGCATTCCTTCGTCGATCAGGTTTTGAATTTTGTATTTCAGCGCCCAACAATTGTTTGTATCATGCCCAGGGTTATCAGAATGATAGGCACACCTGGCATCAGGATTGTAGCTGGGAGAAAAAGTTTTGGGATTTGGATGAGGTCTTATTGGTGTAATCAGATTCATCCTCAGCATGTGTTGCAAAGCTTGAGACAGTGGCATGTTGATGTTGGTAAACTGTCTTTTGGGCTCGTTTTGCCTTTGCTGATTTTCTGGTTGATGTTGACGAGGCTGTTGTTGGGCCCGTGACGTGGCGTCAATTTGGAATGGTTTGTTTTCTCTTGAACCAGCTTCTTGTCTTATGGGCGGCTGAGTAGTGACTTGATCCCCCCTCCTAGGTGTTTTCCCCATTTGGTTACATCTATCCCGACGAAGCTTGTTAATAAGGACCCTCAGCTCTTCTTGTCCTTGTGCCAGATATTGGATAAGAGCCATCTGGCCCACCAGTTGTCCCATCATCTGGACTTTCATTATGGCCATCTCGGTTTATAGCCGCTCCAACTGGTCATTTCTGTCATCCCCGGGATTTCCCATGATCATGCCCCTGGTGAGGAGCGCCTTGACCTCTTCTTGCTCCTTGGATAGGTTCAAGAACATCTCTTGAAGTTGAGTGTTTTGAGCCTGGATGTCCTTGATAGTCTGCTCTAGAGCCATCTCTACTGAAATAAACAGTAGGAAGATAAGGAGACTTGTATGGGAGAAACCTGTCATGATATGATGCATGATATGTGGATGCAATGTTTTCAAGGATCTCGCGGGGTAAACACAAGAAAAAGTTAAAAGTTGAACTTTGATCAATATCTTTGATTGGAGAAATTTGTATCGGTGGATGTCCTTCCACGAGAATCAAGCTCACCATGTCAAGTGGGTCATAGCCCTTGACTCAAGTTTGTTGTACTTTGATCTTTGACGGTGTTTGGTCAAAGGAAAATAAATCCTCTTGCCCCTCGATAGACATCTGGTTCATTGTGAACCTGCATCAAAGACCCTTGAGATCCTTGAAATGGTTATTGAAAATGCTATGGTATGATGTTATGATGTTATGCACAAGCATGCGAAGTAAACAAGTTTATACAAATAATCATGTACACACAAAGCAGACAAATCCTTAGGTTTAGGCTTGCATGGGGTTTTATAGGTAAATACCCTCTTGAAGTTTAGTTGGCTTAAACCTGTCCTAACAATAGTAACCGGGTTCTAAGGAGCTCAATATCACCGGATTGTTTCCTTGGTCATTGTTTCAGCTCAAGCCTCTTTAATGGCGATCGAAATATCCCAAGAAACTAAACCTCAATAAGTGTAGTATCGAGTATCTACCAACTTTGGACTGCACCAAAGTCGGTCATATCACTACATCCTAAAGGCCAAGTTGGTCAAGTAAAGGGTTCTATAAGTTCATTAGTTCTTCATGACATCACTCAGTGGCCCCGTATTCTCTTTGATTAACTCAAAGGCTACCGGTACCTACAAATATGTCACACTAACATAGCTATTGCTTAGACCATGTCGGTATACCCCGCACAGTTTCCACAACGTATTGCTATTTACCTATAATGTTTCCCAAATCCGGGTAGAGGATTCAAACCCAAACAAAAGAACCATAATGTAAAGCATATAAGTCAAACAATGTAAGCAAATAAAAGTGATCTAGCCCTAAGGTAACCCCACTTTTAAAAAATCCCCAGCAGAGTCGCCAGTTCTGTGATACGGTGGGAGAACTGACTTGATGTTTCTGCGTTTTATTGGAAGTTTTGCGGTTAGAAAGAGTCGCCACCGACTTTTCTTTTATCCAAAAAGGAAAGGTGAAAAAGTACAGGAAAGACCTTTAGAGTTGTTTTTTTGAGTTTGGGGGGTAGATTGTGAAAAGGTAAGGTATTAGCACCATTTTCATCCATGGTTTTCCATGGGCTCTTAGTTACTTGCTAGGTCACTTGCTTTTGTTTGAATGTGTGCTTGTGGTGGTGATTTTTGAAAGTATTTTGAAAATGGAACTTCGTAATGGTTCTCGTTTCTATAAGAACGCCTACAAAGTGTTTGTTTCAAAAATAGTTCAAAAGTGTGTTTGTGAGATGTGTTTTTGAAAGTATTTTGAAAATGAAACTTTGTAATGGTCCTCGTTTCTATAAGAACGCCTACAAAGTGTTTGTTTCGAAAATAGTTCAAAGATGAGAGTGTGGGTGTATAAAAATGTTTTTGTTGTGAGCAAGCGAGTAACTAGGAGAGAATGTACCTACTCGAAAGGTATTAAATGTGCTTTTCCTCCTCCTTTAGATGTGGCTATCTTACCATTGATTTGGTAATAAGTCCATCGTTGGATGTGAAGGGGCGGGCGTTGGGACGTTTGTATAGTCATAGAAGGCAACATATGGGACATTTTAGCAATGTAGTTTTTAGGGACTAGATCGTTTACCGAAGGCAACATCGAGGGTCATCGAGGGATTACGATCTTTTATCGAGGGTCTTTGCTAAAACGCTCATGCTCGAGGGGCATGACTATTTTCCGATAGGCAACAAGTGGAATTACCCTAAGGGTGCATGTGTGAATAGTGTGTTCGATTTGTATGCATTTAGTCTTTGATTAGGGGTTGTCTACTTGTTGGTTTTATCTTGCCATACACGCCTAATTACTAGCATTTGTATAAAGCAAATAAAAAGTGCAAAAAATAAATCCTACACTATTACAACCATATTGAAAGGCAAGAAAATGTAAAGGCAAAAACAAAATAAAAGAAAGGAAAATGAGCTCTTCAACCCAGGAAGTAGCACCCTTCGACTCAAATCTTCATGGCCCCTTTGAATCTACCTTTTTTTTGTTTCCTTCGACTGCAGGAGTATTAGCCGGTAACCTTCGACTCACCCTTCTTGCTATTTCTTTCGACAGGCTTTAGGAGTCAGCATGTTGTGCCTTTCGATTGGGCCTGGAACTAATGCAAGGTGAAATCTGCCTTTCTGCCTCCTTCGACTGGAGACTGGAAGCAGTGAGGGAGTGTCTTTTGTCTGGGCCTGCAGGTCAGTGTATTCGAAGCAAGTGTGTGTATGCTAAACATGTCTGTATCGAAGCATGTGTATGCATCGAAGCAAGTATATCGAAGCATGCATATTTTGTATTCCAACATTTTTAGGGGACTGTACAGATTAGTTCTTAAAGGAAAACACAAAAAATTAACATCGAAGGCCATGATTATTACATGTTGGTTTAGCAGATGAATCAATAAAGATGTTTGAAATGAAAGAGTTAAAGTCAGAAAGACTTATCTCAAAGCTGGTGTGTGGGATTCGAACTTGAACTGCTACTTGGATGTTTCTGGAATTCGAAGAGTAGTCACAGGGGGTTTGCTTTTGGTTCGAAGATTTGTCACAGAAGGTTGTCTTTGAGTTTGAACAAACTTCTATGTGTGGGATGTTCTTCAGAATCGAAAGAGGTGAGTGTTTGGGATTCTGGGTTTTTTGATTTCTCAAGTGTTGATGAACTTGAGAGTTTTTCTTGTGTTTGAGAAAATTTGGGGGATTCGTTCCTCTGGTCCAAAGATACTCTCCTTTAGCTTTGCAAAAAATTCCTCTATTTATAGAGAAAAAGAATGGACATGTTTTCAATAGCCAGCCTTGCAAAATAATAAAATAATAGGTAACGTGAAAGGTACAAGTGGGGGCCTGTTGGCAGTTGGGGTGCAGAAGTTGTGACTTATGCTCTTTGGCGTTGCTTGTGCTCAGACCAAATTCAGGTTGAAAGCTGCTTTTATGATAAAAGTACTCTCTATGAAAAGAAAGAGTATGTAGCCTTTAACTAATAATAATAGTATCTAACAGACAAAGTTTAAAACCCTTGTACAAGCCTCTGATTATGTAAAGATTTAGAAGCAACATAGCCTGGAAAATGAGATTTGGTCTTGAGTCGAATGAAAGAATGAGATCGAAGCGCACTTGTTCGAAGGAAGCCTTTGCCTCAATCGAAGCTTGTGGTCGAAACAAGCTTACTCGAAGGAAGCTAATGCCCAGTCGAAGCTTGTATCGAAGAAAACAAATTGCCAAATGAAAAGCTCATGCTCGAAGGAAGCATATTGCCCAATCAAAGCATGTGGATCGAAACAAACATAAAGGGAGTCAATGCCTTTTAGCGTGAGGGAAGTTCCTGGCTTCTGAATCGAAGGGTGTTTCAAAACTTGCACTCGAAGGAGGCTTTAAGTTCAACATGAAGGACATATCCAAGTTGCATTCGAAGGAGGCTCTTGCTCAAAACGAAGGATGTAATCCAAGTTGCATTCGAAGGAGGCCAAGAGTCAATCGAAGGGTCCTGAATCGAAGGAGACTTGTTTTCCTCCAAATTTGTCAAAATGTTATTTTTATCTATTTTCTCCCTTTTTGACAGTTTCCTTTTAATTTTGGTACTGGAAAATCCCAATGCACTTGTGCAAGCTTAAATCCTGAGAATCTTTATAAGAAAAGCCTTGAGAATTGAGAGGGAAAATTTTGGGGTACAACACTTATTCATATAGGACCACATTTATTTCAGATAACTTTCTAAGTCATGGACATTGTTCCCGCTTATAGTTGTTTGTTGGGACGGCCGTGGATTCATGAGGCAGGGGATGTCACTTCAACTTTACATTAGAAAATGAAGTTTGTACATGAAGGGAAAGTAGTAATCATAAATGGGGAACATGCATTATTGATATCTCATTTATCCTCTTTCAGCATTGTGAAGGCGGATGAAGCTGCTGTTGAAACCCAGTTCCAAGCCTTATCCATTGACAACATAAGAGGAAATGAGAATTCCATGGTTTCGCTTAAGGATGCACAACAAGTTGTGCGAAAAGGTCATAGTGAGGTATCGGGACAGATTGTGGATCCACCTGTAAACAAGAACAAAGCCGGCTTGGGGTTCTCTTTGAAGAATGACAAAGGTAAGAGCATGAAGCTGAAGTCTGCTACAAGCAAGTATCACGACATCTTCCGTAGCGGGAGTTATCTTCATGCAACTATTTCAGGGATTAATTCCATTGTGGAAGATGAAGTAGAGCAGGAAATGCCGAATTATGTGACGCACGGAGTTAGGGTTCAGAACTGGATCACCATTGATGTTCCCTCTTGCATACATGTTTCAAAGTAATTTGTTTTGTTAATCTTTTTGAAAAGCTTTCACTCTGCCCAAGGTGGAAGTATTAATGTTGTAGGGCTTATCTGTTTGTTGTGACTTTTAAAATCAATAATAAAAGTTGTCTTTGTTTCCCAAATTGTGTCTTTATCTTCTGCTTTTTCTTGGAAAATGGTAATAAAAAAAACCCTTCTAAATAAATAATAACTGAAATTCAATTTGCATGATCACTTGTTATATGTGTCAGTTTCTAAAAGCAATCATAAATCATATGTGCAGATTAATTAAAAAACCCATTGAATACAATGACCCTGCACCCTCTCCCAACTTTGAATGTCCTGTGTATGGGGCCGAAGAAGAAGACTATGATGAGATTCCAGAAGAGGTCTCATGATTGCTTGAGCATAAGGAAAATACCATTCAGCCATATAAAGATCCATTGGAAGTGATCAATTTGGGTTCAGAAGAAGATATGAAAGATGTCAATATTGGAGCATCGTTGCATCCTGATGTGAAGAGCAGGTTGATTGAGCTGTTGAAAGAGTATGTGGATATTTTTGTTTGGTCTTACCAAGATATGCCTGGTGTGATCGGTGGATTTAGAACTGACTGTTTAACGCTGGTTCGCGAAATGTCGCGGAAGCAAGAGTCACCACCGTCTTTTATTTTCTCCAGCATGGACAGGACAAAAGCACAGCAAAATTCCTTATGAGATAGTTTCTCGGTTCGGAAGGTAGATTTATAGAAAGGGAAGGTGTTAGCACCCTTTCTATCCATGGTTACCCATGGGCTCTTAGATACTTGCTCATTGTGTTTTCAAAAGTGTTTGCTTTTCAATTGTGAGTGGGTTTGAAAAAGTTTCGTTTAAAGATTTCAGAATGACTCTTGTATCAGTCCTCAAGAGTGTTTGAAAAATTGTTTTGAAAGCTTTTTGAAAGTGTCAGTGTGAAAAGATTTTGTTTTTGTTTTTGAATAGAGCAAGTATCTATGAGTCATCTACCTACCCTAAGGAATTAGGCTGTGTAAATGTCCTTAAGGTAGTGCCATCCCACCATTGAGAGGTAGGTAGCACCACCGTTGGAGGTGTTCGGGTCAATTCGTTTGTAGGGACGGTGTGGTCACCAGAGCAACAGTAGGACACCTTAGAAGCTACCCTTATGCCATTGATCCTTTTTTAATTCGAGGCAACCATTTCGAGGCAACCATTTCGAGGCAACTGGATCATGGACATAAGGACTTACTAAAACGTCCTATACTCGACGACCACGTTTCAAAGGTAAGGCAACAGGTGAGGCGTACCCTAGAAGTGGTGTGTGAATTTGTGTGTTATTTTCATGTTATGTTTTATCTTGTACATGTATTGTGAGCTACGCTTGTTTTTAGTTAACATACATTCTTTCATGCAATTTAGAGTTTAAGAGCGGAAATTTAAATGCGGAAAGATAAAATCCTACACTATTACAAGGCGCGGGTCTATACATCGCCAAATTACAAAGACCCGTTTGGTAAAACTGCGGAAAGTAAAAGACCTAATTACTATTACAAGCCTTGAGCAGTTACATAATATTCGAAAAGAAAATAATAATAACGTGCGAAAGAAATTGAATGTCCGAGGGTTTTGACCCTTTTGAAATTAAATTGAAGTTAAAGCTAATAATTATTTAAAGAAAGAAAAGGAATGTTTTTTTAGGTTTTTTGTATTTATGAAATAAAGAAAAGAATTAAAATTAGAAGGAAACCCTAGTTCTAAATATTTTTTAATTATTAATGGAAAATATACAAGTTAACCTAATTTACACTAATTAGTTAATTTACATATTTATTTACAAAAATATTTAGTAATTAATAATAATAATTATAAGAGAAAATTATTTATTAAAAAAAAGATGAAAAGGTCACAAACCCTAATTCTACTTATTTTAATTTATTAAGAAAAATATTAAAGTTTTAAAACCTAAATTAACTAAATTAATTGTTAGTTTATTTACAAAATAAATTAATGGTGAAATTAAATATAATTAAATATATTACAATTTTTGGTTTCTGATTTTTTTTTAGAAAATTTATTATTTGTGAATTAACAAGACAATTAAAAAAACAATTAAAAAGAATTGTAAATATAATTGAAAAGAAAAGGAAGTTAAAAAATATAATGCAAACATTGGGGGGTGTCTGGCCCATTTGGAGGTTTTTGTGAAGTAATTTGGCCCAAAAGACAAGGCATGGCTTGACTTTTCCAGCTTGAGTGCGTGTCCATTGACTGAGGTACATGGTAGGACTCCTTTTGTAGCCTTCATATTGATCCTTACGTCCACTTGGCAGGCACAGGCATAGGCGTGCATGGTGAACCTTTGGTTGAATGCTGCATAGGAATACATTGGGACAAAATGTATGAATTAAGTGGGGGGGCCTGGGAATCGAACCCAGGTCCCAATACATGCAGGACAACTCACCCACCAACTGAGCTAATGCGCGCATTTGTAATGTTAATGGAACATAAATAATATAAAAGAAACAAAAGTGAATCATATCAAACAAGAAAAAACGCGCCAGATTTTGAATTGCCCAACCACATAGTGACACGCCAGGCTTCTTCTTCGTTGTTCCTGAAAATACAAAACAAGTAGCGGGGGTTTTAAACCCCCACTAAATGAAAACTGCAAAAATAGCGATTAGAACATGGACAAATATAAAAAGGGCGCGAGGTATTGGTTTGCTTCGTCTTGATACCACGAATTCAATGGCATAGGTTTTAAGGGCCAATTTTTCCATATGTGAGAACCCCTAATTTGGAGCTTCTGAAACCCTAGGTTTCATCCATGGCAGATTTGGATACAAGCATCGTTAGTTCAATTAAATGGTACCATTCGCTTCAGAACATCACTATTAGTGTAAATCAACAAATAAAACATATGAATAATGCATGGAAATCAAAAATCGATTATGGACATGTTTGTGCCAAACGCGATGCTGTTCTACCGTTTCTTTGAGTGTGCAAACGTGTTCTTGATTGTAATCAATTCCTGGAAGGTCCAGCAACACAATGGAATCCTTGTTATGCTTTGAGATGCCCTGCAAATATGATTTCAGATTCCAAAATTTTGATGAAAAGTTGCAATTTGGTTCTATGGTTTTGAGCAGTTTTTCGTGTCCTTGTGCATTAGGTTTGGTTGTGCATAAGTACATGAATGAAATTAGGTCAAAAACAAGCCCATGGATTCATGCATTTATGTTTTGAATATTTGATTTTTTGTCACATCTTTTTCAATCTTTTTTCATGCAAATCCTTGCCAATTGTGGAAGATATTGTCCCCTTGAGATGGTGCACGAAATCTCTAGCATGTGTGGAAGATATTTGCTGCACAAAAAAGATTTAAAACCATGATTTGATATTTTTCTCATATTTAAATCTAATAAAATGAATTAATAAGATTAAAAATTCAATTAATTAATTAAAAATAAGAAAATAAATCCCTTTGAGCTTAATGGGTCGTGCATAGCCTTTGGGTAATGATTCATGAAAGAAATTGAGGCCCATTAGCAATTTTGAAGCTTTTGAAGCAAAGTTGACTTTTCAAAATTCCCAAAAATTTCCCAACTTCTCCAAGGCATATCTTGCTCAATTTTGAAGCTATGATCATGTTCTTGGACATTTTGGAAAGGTCTTGAAGTCCTCTAACCAATGCCTTTGGTCCCATGTCATTTTGATTTAACAATCTCAAGTTATGGTCTTTGACTTAAAGTGCCTTTTTGTTGACTTTTGAAAATGACCTATAATGTTGAAATTGATAACTTTTTGTGAGAGCATTTCTTGGACTTGGAGTGTGAAGATGAGTTGTAGGAAATGTCATCCCCTTCAAAATGAGCATTGGATGGAATTTTTCTGATAAACCATGAAGAAGTTATGCCTTGGTCAATTTGCAGTTGACTTTTCAGCTGTCCCAAAATAGAAACTTTTGCATCTTGAGACTTTTTGAGCCATGCTTGTGGAATCATGATCAAGAATTGATCAAATGATGATTGTGGTTTCAAAATAAGATGTTGACCAAAAATTTTGACTTTTGACTGTAAAATGAGCATTTTGCCCCTGCAGTTGACTGTGAAGCAATTAGGGTTTTTTAACTGTGCAACTTGATGTTGTGAGTCTTGAAACTTGTCATATGGATGCTTGACAATGTTTATAGGCATGTGGGACTTGTTTGGACCCTTGGAAACCTTATTTTCTTTGCCAGAACCAAAACCCTAATTTTGACTGTGTTAGGAGGCCATTGGACTGTGCAACCCTAGAGAGATGTTGAACCTTGATCTTGGCAAATCTTGAAGAATATGGGAGGGCAAATTTTGGGGTACAACACATGGTCTAGATACAGATATTGTGGAGCACCGTTTACCGTTGAAACCAGAGTGTCCATCAATCAAACAGAAGTTGAGAAGAACTCACCCATATATGGCAATAAACATCAAAGAGGAGGTTCTAAAGCAGATTGATGCTGGTTTTCTTGTGACGTCAGTGTATCCTCAATGGATTGCCAATATTGTCCCAGTACCGAAAAAAGACGGAAAAGTCCACATGTGCGTAGATTACAGAGATCTAAGTAAAGCTAGTCCAAAAGATGATTTTTTATTGCCATGGCACAACAAAATTCAAAGTTCTCTCATTCATGGATGGATTTTCTGGTTATAATCAAATAAGAATGGCTCCGAAGGACATGGAAAAAACAACGTTTATCACACCCTGGGGAACATTCTGTTACATATTGATGCCCTTTGGGTTGAAGAACACTGGTGCAACGTACTAGAGGGTTATGACAACCCTATTCCATGATCTGATGCACAAGGAAATCAAGGTATATGTTGATGATATGATTGCTAAATCCCAAACTGAAGAGATGGATTGAACTTTCCTGGGGAAATTTTTGGACTGTACTGGGGGAATGGCTCCACTGGATGTCCGGTATTCCACCGGGGAACAATCTTAGATCAAGACTGCCGGGGATGCTTGTTAAGAATGTTTGTATACTCCGTTGAGGAATGTTGAGATTTGTTGGGGACAATCCAATTTCCTTAGGGCTGATAGTAGACTAATTCTGCTCGGGGAGAGTATTGCTGACTTGCTGGAGATATTGTGCCTTGTTAGGGCTGATGGGAGACCAACTCTGCTTGGGGGAGAATTGTTGAATCTTGGCTCACTCTCTGGGGAATTAAGATATCTTAGTTACACCCTTCATCCGAACTTACCTTGGTACCTTGGTGGACAAAGCAATTAGATTTCTTAGACAACTCATTATTGCCCCTGTTTCTGATGTTACCTGTAATTAATCCTTTGTTTCGTATGCAAATATTTATGAGTTAGCAATTATTGTCAAATGCATATATCAAAAATTGAACATTGGACGTTCTTCGCAAGACAAAACAGAAAAAGGAAAAAACAGTTGGAAATTTAGCTGAAAAGTGAATTTGTATTGTTTTTTTTTGAATTTGCCTGTAAATAGGCATTTATGTACAAGAGGCTGACGTCCTAGTAAGAGAACACCGCCGAATAACAGAGTTTATACAATTTGTGCAAAGAAAACAAAACAGCTATGTGAAAAGAATAATCCCACTGGGTTCCAACTTTGTTATTGTCTTTATATCTTCGAGCGTCTCATCACTTGGCTGCTCGGTTGAAGATGAAGCTGATTAATCGATGCCGTCTGAACCTGATGGTTGATACCGGATTCTGGATGCAAAGTGATCCAATGAGACATAGTATTACGCCTTAATCCCTAACTTTTGCCTGGACCGCCCTTTCGGGTTTTCAGTCCACCGGGATACCCATTTTTGCCCTAGCCGCCTTTTCAGGTTTTCGACTTGCCGGGTGTACAGATTTTTTTTATTTCATCCTTCATTTTGCCCGAACCCTTTTGGTTCGCCGGGAAGCCCTAATTTTTGCCTAGGTATGTCAACCTAGCGGGTCTTTTATCATGCGTAGTATCTTTTTACTATGTCTGCATTGGCGGGGTGAGGAAGGTCGTCACCATCCATGGTGGTTAGGATCATGGCTCCTCCTGAGAACACATGTTTAACCACAAATGGCCCTTCGTAGGTAGGGGTCCATTTGCCCCTGGGATCACTCTGAGGAAGAATGATGCGCTTGATTACCAGGTCCTCAACTTGATACTCTTGTGGTCTGACTTTCTTGTTAAATGCCCTGATCATCCGTTTTTGGTACGTCTGACCATGACAAATAGCAACGAGTCTCTTTTCGTCAATTAGGTTTAATTGATCAAGTTGAGTCTGGATCCAGTCATCTTCACTCAAGCCTGCATCCTTCATTATCCGGAGAGAGGGTATCTGGACTTCAATCGGCAAGACTGCCTCCATACCATATACCAAGGAAAAGGGGGTTGCCCCGGTTGACGTTCTTGCTGAGGTACGATACCCATGAAGAGCAAACGGTAACATCTCGTGCCAATCTTTATAGGTCACTGTCATCTTTTGCACAATCTTCTTGATATTCTTATTTGTCGCTTCTACAACCCCATTCATCTTCGGTCGGTAAGGAGAAGAGTTATGGTGTTGTATCTTGAATTGCTCGCAGAGCTCAGTGATCATATTGTTATTGAGATTGGTACCATTGTCCGTAATGATCCTTTCTGGGACGCCGTATCGACAGATCAGGTTGTGTCGAATGAACCGTGCCACGACGTTCTTGGTTACCGTAGCGTAAGAAGCTGCTTCGACCCACTTCGTAAAGTAATCGATCGCCACTAGGATGAAGCGATGCCCGTTGGATGTTGTAGGTTTAATCTCGCCGATCATATCAATGCCCCACATTGCAAAAGGCCAAGGTGTTGTCAAGACATTTAGAGGAACTGGAGGAACATGCACCTTATCTGCATAAATCTGGCACTTATGACATGTCCGAGAATGTTGGTAGCAGTCGGCTTCTATTGTGGACCAGAAATATCCTGCCCGGAGGATCTTCTTTGCCATGGTGTGTCCACTGGAATGTGTTCCAAAGGTACCTTCATGCAGCTCTGTCATGATCCTTTCTGCTTCAGCTTTATCTACACAATGTAGTAAGGTCGAATCATGGTTTCGCTTGTAGAGAATGCCATTGCTGAGGAAGAACTTCACTGCGAACCTTCTCAGAAACTTTTTGTCGTTGACGGATGCACCTTCAGGATATTCTTGAGCTTCTAAGTACCTTTTCACCTCATGATACCAGGGTTTTTCAGTTACTATCTCAGCCTCAATATCACAGCAGTATGCCGGTTCGTCCAGTTTCCAGATAATGATCCGGGGAGCCTCATTGTCCCACTTGACTTTGAACATAGAAGACATCGTAGCTAACGCGTCCGCCAACTGATTCTCCTCTCTTGGGAAATGTTCAAAAGTTATCTCTGTGAAATGGGGGATCAATGTCAACACACACTCTTTATAAGGGATAAGATTTGGGTGTTTCGTATCCCACTCGCCTTTGATCTGATTGATCACGAGAGCGGAATCTCCGAAGACACTCAGAAACTTGATCCTTAAGTCAATCGCAGCTTGAAGACCCATGATGCACGCCTCATAGTCCACCATGTTGTTAGTGCAGTTGAAACATAGTCGGGCAGTGAGTGGAGTATGAGTGCCTTGAGGGGATATTATCACAACGCCGATACTGTTACCCAAAGCGTTGGAGGCTCCGTCAAAGTGCATAGACCATCGGGATCCTTCCTCAGGTCCTTCATTCGGTCCAGGTACTTCACAATCAGTCACTATCATGATGCTCTCGTCTGGAAACTCAAAGTTCATTGACTGGTAATCGTCTACTGCCTGGTGTGCCAAGTGGTCTGCCAATACACTTCCTTTGATAGCTTTCTGAGTCGTGTACTGGATGTCGTATTCTGTCAAGATCATTTGCCATCTTGCTATTCTCCCAGATAGAGCAGGCTTTTCAAATATGTACTTGATTGGATCCATTTTTGAAATCAACAAGGTAGTGTGAGTCAGCATATACTGTCTCAGCCGGCGAGCAGCCCATACCAAAGCGCAACAAGTTTTCTCGAGCAGTGAGTATCGGGTCTCACAATCGGTAAACTTTTTGCTAAGGTAATAAATGGCATGCTCTTTTCGGCCAGACTCGTCGTGCTGCCCTAGCACACACCCCATTGAGTTGTCAAGTACTGTCAAGTATAGTATTAGAGGTCTCCCTTCAACCGGTGGCATAAGAATGGGTGGTTCTTGGAGATACTCTTTGATTCTGTCAAAAGCGGCCTGACATTCATCGTTCCAACGTACTACCTGATCTTTCTTCAGCAGCTTGAAGATTGGTTCACAAGTAGCAGTTAGATGCGAGATGAACCGGGCAATATAATTCAGGCGTCCTAGAAAGCCTCTGACTTCTTTCTCTGTCTTGGGCACTGGCATCTCTTGTATGGCTTTAACCTTGGCAGGATCCACTTGAATACCTTTGTCGCTCACGACAAAGCCTAGCAACTTCCCAGATCTTACCCCGAAGGTGCACTTGTTCGGGTTCAACCTCAGCTTGTACAACTTCAGACGGTCAAACAGCTTTTGTAGATGGTCAAGGTGTTCCTCCTCAGTTTGGGACCTTGCAATCATATCATCGACGTACACTTCAATCTCATGGTGGATCATGTCATGAAATAAAGCAACCATGGCACGTTGGTAGGTTGCCCCAGCATTTTTCAGTCCAAATGGCATGACCTTGTAGCAGAAGGTGCCCCACTGAGTAACAAAGGTAGTCTTCTCCATATCTTCAGGAGCCATCTTGATCTGATTATAACCTGAAAAACCATCCATGAAGGAGAATACCTTGTGCTGAGCAGTATTGTCAACCAGAACATCGATATGAGGCAAAGGGAAGTCATCCTTGGGGCTGGCCCTGTTCAAATCCCTGTAGTCGATACACATTCTGACCTTACCATCTTTCTTTGGCACTGGAACCACGTTGGCAACCCACTGAGGGTAAGAAGTCACTGCAAGAAAACCGGCGTCAAATTGCTTCATAACCTCAACTTTGATCTTTTCGGACATCTCTGGACGCATACGGCTGACCTTTTGCTTAACCGGAGGGCAGTCTTCCTTGGTAGGCAAGTGGTGGACCACAATGTCGGTATCCAACCCAGGCATGTCTTCGTAGGACCAGGCAAAGATCTCCATATAATCATGTAACATCTGAACCAAACGCTGTTTTACGCTGAGCTCTAGGTTGGCACCAATCTTAACTTCCTTTCTATCTGTCTCAGTACCCAGATTTACCGTTTCCACTGGCTCCTCATGTGGCTGGATGGCCCTCTCTTCCTGGAGTAACAGTCTTGCAAGCTCACCAGGCACTTCGCAATCATCTTCACCTTCGTCTTCGGCTAAGTTGATCGGATTTTCGAAGTCATAACTGGCAGTAGCAGAGTCGTTACCAGTGAGATCCATAGTGGATTGAAACCTGTATAGGTGAGTGTGTGTAAATATAGCTGTTTTGCAATATATAAAGAAAGAAAGAAAGAAAGGGAGCACAAGATTTGAAATGCGAAAAACGCCCAATGTCTTTATTCATGATATATGGAAATGACAGGTAATAAGCCCTCACAAATGAAGCCAACGGTGCCCCGGGTAAGACACCGGGCCAAAAAGTTTCAATTTTATTGTTCATTACAAATAAAAAACAAAGGAATTCATTACTGCGTAACGAAAGTAACAGGTATGTGATCTTTGGCAGTCCAATTGTTCAGTCCACCGTCGGTCGTCGGGTAAATCCAGCTATCAAACTCAGATTCCTCCGCATCGCCTTCAATAGCATTCACTTCTGGGTTGGTGATGAACACGGGAGGTCTTCCGATCCTTGCTTTGCGTACAGTCCTCTGAGCCTCTGCAGTGAAACCCAGTCCAAACTTGTCAGTCTTAGGAGTAAAATCAGGGAGCCTGCCCCAGTTAGCACATTCACCTTTCTCAATTACATCCCGGGCATCCTTCAAGGAGGCCATCTTCAAAGGGAAGTCTTCTTCAACCACTGTCTCTGCTGACGCCAATGTTGGAGGTACCTCTTCAAAATGTTAAAAGGGGGTTTCAATAAACTCCCCGTCCATCTCAATATACCGGAACGAGTTCAGATGACTAACCATGTATTCTTCCTCCCCCTGTACAGTAACAATCTTCCCCCTGACAGGGTACTTGAGCTTCTGGTGTAGAGTGGAGGTCACAGCCCCAGCCTTGTGAATCCAGGGTCGACCCAACAAACAGGAATAAGAGGGACGAATGTCCATCACATAGAACGTTGAATCAAAGACTTGGGAACCAACACGAATCGGAATATCCACTTCACCATGAACCATCCTCTTCGACCCATCAAAGGCTCGGACAATAATGTTACTAGGCTTCAACTCTAGACTCTCACAATCTAGCCTGTCTAAGGCCTTCTTGGGAAATACATTCAGCGAAGAACCGGTGTCCACCAACACGTGTGCGAGAGTAGTGCCCCTGCATTCAATGGAGACATGCAGGGCATCATTGTGGTTCTTTCCCTTAGCGGTAAGCTCAGCATCCGAGAAACCCAAACCATTGTCGGCGGTCAGATTGGCCACACAGTCAGTAAATTGATCTACAGATGTCTCTTGTGGCACATGAGCCGTCTTCAGAAATGAAATCAGGGCCTTGGCATGGGCCTCTGAACACAGCAGCAATGATAGCATAGAGATCTTGGAAGGGGTATGCCCCAGCTGTTTAACGACGTTGAAGTCGCTTTTCTTGATTATCTTAAGAATTTCCTCCATCTCTTGCTGGGAGGATTCAACATTAACAGTCTTCGGTGCCTCCATCTGGGCAGGCTCATCATCAATCCCTTTGCCCCGAGTGTCAGATGGCTCGGCAGCAGGGGTAGAAACTGGATCAGAAGTGGAAACAGGCGCACTTGCAGGCGTAATTATAAGAGGTCTTCGGATAACTGGTGGCGCAATGTCAGGCAAGAAGAGCCTGCCACTGCGAGTTACTTTAGCGGGACCGGTGATGTTACTGATACCGGTGTTAGTGTTGAACTCCTGCTTCACTCCAAGTACATACACATCTGCCCCATAGTGCCATGGGACAGCCTTGTCAGATTCATAGGGGAGAGGCCCCGGAACAGTAATAATGATGGGTGCAACAGACATGATTTTGACTGGCTTCCTCAGGGGAGCCTTGGTAGGATTGTTGAAGATTGTGACAACAAATACTTCTTCAGTGGGAACAAAAGGAACAGCGGTCTTCTTGAACAAAATCTCTTTGCTGTCCATCAGGCTTTGGATGCCTGACTTCAGCAACGGACAACCAGCAGGGGCAACAGCGCACAGAAGGCAACCCTTGCTACAACCCGGAAATAAACCGGCTAGCAACAGGTTCCTCTTAACAGTCAACAGAGGGGTAGCAACATCATCCACAGAAACTGCATATAGGTCTTCCTCAATAGCATTTACTCCATGCTAGGGCATAGGAGCAGTCACAACGTTGGGCCTTTTGGGCGCCTCAAATTGTATTTCCTTCGCATCAATAAGGTCCTGAACCTTATTTCTTAGGGCCCAGCAATCATCAGTAGAATGCCCCGGGCTATCAAAATGATAAGCACAGCGGGCATTGGGATTATACTTCGGAGAAGTCGTATTCACCACCTTTGGAGCCTCTCTGACGGTTACCAAGTTGGTCGATAGCAGTTGCGGCAAGATCTGTGACAAGGTCATACTCAGCCGAGTATATTCTCTTCTGGGTCTCTCACCCCTTGGTTGGTTAGGTTGCCGAGGAGCGGCAGCAGGCTTTGCAATGACCACCGCGTTGACAGCTTGGCGGCGCTCAGGTTTGTTTTGCCTCCTAGGCCCGTACACAGCACTGGCTTCCTTTTTAAAAGGTTTCTTCTCAGAACTTGAAGACGCACCCTTCTGTATCTTCCCTGATTTCAAACCAGCTTCTATCCTTTCCCCAGTCAGAATGAGATCTGTGAACCCTGCAGACGAATTGCCAATGAGATGATTGAAGAACGGCCCGGATAGGGTCCCCAAAAACATGTCTACTAGTTCACGGTCTGTTAACGGAGGCTGCATCCTACCAGCCAGGTCCCTCAACTTCTGCGCATACTCTTTAAAACCTTCTCCCGATCCTAGCGACATACCCTGGAGTTGGGTACGTGTAGGAGCGAGGTCGGCATTATATTGATACTGCTTGTAAAAAGCAGTAGCCAACTCCTCCCAGTTACAAACCTTGGTTCCATCCAGCTGATAGAACCATTCGAGATGAGTCCCTGAAAGACTCTCCTGGAAGAAGTGGATCCACAAGTTCTTGTCCACAGTATACGGCTGAATCTTCCGCACATAAGATCTGAGATGTAGCTTAGGGCAGGACGCCCCGTCATACTTTGCGAAAGATGGTGCTTTGAACTTGTGTGGGATCACCACACCAGAAGATAAACCCAAGTCTCCGAAATCCAAACCAGGCACTTGTTGAATTTCCATAGCATTCAGACGGTCTTCCAACTGCTTGTACTTGTCTTCAGCTGGAGGATACTGCTCCTCATTAAAATCAGTCTCGTTGTCAGAGACCACCGGACTAGGAACCCTTCCCCCTTGGGGACTGCCTTTCCCTACAGAAGAACCAGCTTGATCAACCTCATTCTGCAGTATGTTACCAAGCCTCTGGCCCGTGTTGAATAGTACAGTTCTCTTCTTCTTCTTCTTGACCAGCAGAGCCTTTAACTCCTCTTGACCTTGGGCCAAACTCATAATCAGCTCTTGAAATTGGGCGTTCTGAGCCTGGAGGGCCTTGATGGACTGCTCGGTAGATGATTCAGGGTTCATGATGCTGAAATGAACAGCGAAGAACATTAAGCAACCTGAAAAGAAGAGTACATGTGATACACATGATGCATGATATGTGTTTATGCAATGCATTCAAGGGTTCTAAAGTTCAAATTTGTTGTAGACAAAAAGGAACACACGTTATCATTAAGAAATAATTGTTCAATACATCAAGGCCTCATGGGCAACATTACAAAGTAAATCAGTCCCAGAAGACACTGCGCATCCTCTTCGGAGCAATGTAAGTGTTGAGAGTCTTTTCCTCGTGCAGTAGGCGGGTGAGCTCCAAGACCTTCTTCTCACTAGCATGTAGACTGGACTCAAGAGAATTTCGTTCTTCCTTAAGCTGGATCCAGCTCTTCTACATTTCCTCCCAGGATGTAGGCATGTCAGGATGTTGAATGGTGTAGGACACCTCTCCTTCCAAAACTGGCTCTTTGATCACAGGGAGAACATGAGGATATGGCATCACTAGCTTCTGGGAGCGGGTTCGTACCCACTTGAGATAAGGTTCCAACGGGATGGAGTTCATGTGCCCCAGTGTCTTGCTGTCTACCTTGTTGGGCATCCTCCAAGCTCTGATAAATCTCTGGCAAAGTCCTTGCGCATCGTTGTCGAAGTCAAAGACTATGTCAGGAATTAACATGTCATGAGGGTCGTCCCTCCGAGCATAACCAAACTGTCTCCAAGCCATACACGGGTTGTAAGTAATACCTCCTCTGATTCCAAGTAAAGGAACATTAGGAAACTCCCCACAACGATCAATGATAGTGACATTCTCTCTGGACCGAGAACACCAATGTATATCAGCATGTGTAAGAGTCATTAATCGTTGTGACCATCTCAAACCCCGCTCATTCTTCAAAACTGATTGTGGAAGGTGAAAAATAAACCACCTTCCCAGGAGGGGAGTACAACACATAAGAACACCTCTTTTTCTCATGGTTCGAGTGTAACATGAGTGAAGGATGTCCCCAAGCAACGTAGGTATAGGATTCCTGGACATGAAGATCTGGACAGCACTGATATCTATAAGTTGATCTGGATTAGGGAACAACACCAACCCATAGACAAGGAGGGCCACAACTTCTTCAAAGGCTTGTAGGTCAAGGGAGTTCCAACATTCTTGGGCCTTCTCAAACAGAAACCTGGCCAAGAACCCTTTGATACCACTTCTAACTTCCCAATGTCTCTTGATGTCAGATGGTTGTAAGCGTAAGGCTTTAGCAATCTCTTCAAGTTTGGGTTCCTTTTTCGTACCGTTGTAGGGTAGTTGACTAAGGATAGGGATCTTCAGAAGCCGGGAGAACTCTTCCAAGGTAGGCACCAGTTGATAATCCAGGAAAGTAAAACAGTGATGCAGAGGGTCAAAGAACTGGAATAAGACCTTTATCATATCTTCCTCAATGTTGGTGTTGACCAAGCTGATGAGTCTTCCATGCCTCTCACTGAAACAAGAGCTCTCGGGAATCCTGGATATAAGTTCCTTAAGCTGAGGAGGGATCCTTACAAGGCTGGTCTGAATTGTCTTTCTGCGGATAGTTTCCATGTCCTACAAAACAAGAACAAAGATGAAGATTCGAACCCCTGAAATGGTTAGTCAATGCATATGATGCTGTATGATGTTATGATGCTATGATTAAATACACCACAAGTATTCACAAAAGCAAACATGGTAAGGCACACAAGTCACACCACAGCCCTTAGAGTTTAGGCCAGCATGGGGTCTGGGTATTACCCTCTTGAAGTTGGTGGGCTCAAAACCTGTCCTATCAGAAGTAATCGGGTTCTAAGGGTCCCAATATCATTGGATTGCTTTCATTGTTCATCGTTTCGATTTAGCCACTGAACTGGCGACCGAAATATTCCAAGAAAACAACCCTCAATTGAGTGTAGTGTCGAGTATCAACCAACCTCGGACTGTACCAAAGTCAGTTATCTCACTACCCTAAAGAGGCCAAGATGGTTCAATTAAGGTTCCTAAGGTCAGTTGATGCTTCACGACACCACGCGGCGGCCCCGTACTCTCCTTGACTGGACTCAAGGGTTACTGGTACTCACCAAAGTGCCACATCAACGTAGCAGACTGCTTCAACCATGTCAGTATACCCCGCACAGTTCCCTCACAGTCTTGTTGCTACTTTCTAAGAAGGTGTCCCCCAGATCCGGGTTAGGTTCTATAGAGCTCCCAAGACAGTACCCATAATAATAAAGCAAGCAATTCAGACAATTGAAAACACAAGAGATCTTAGTCCTAAGGTACACCTCACTTTTAAATATCCCCAGCAGAGTCGCCAGTTCTGTGATCGGTGGATTTAGAACTGACTGTTTAATGCTGGTTCGCGAAATGTCGCGGAAGCAAGAGTCTCCACCGTCTATTATTTTCTCCAGCATGGACAGGACAAAAGCACAGCAAAATTCCTTATGAGATAGTTTCTCGGTTCGGGAGGTATATTTATAGAAAGGGAAGGTGTTAGCACCCTTTCTATCCATGGTTACCCATGGGCTCTTAGATACTTGCTCATTGTGTTTTCAAAAGTGTTTGCTTTTCAATTGTGAGTGGGTTTGAAAAAGTTTCGTTTAAACATTTCGTTGTATCAGTCCTCAAGAGTGTTTGAAAAATTGTTTTGAAAGCTTTTTGAAAGTGTCGGTGTGAAAAGATTTTGTTTTTGTTTTTGAATAGAGCAAGTATCTATGAGTCATCTACCTACCCTAAGGAATTAGGCTGTGTAAATGTCCTTAAGGTAGTGCCATCCCACCATTGAGAGGTAGGTAGCACCACCGTTGGAGGTGTTCGGGTCAATTCGTTTGTAGGGACGGTGTGGTCACCAGAGAAACAGTAGGACACCTTAGAAGCTACCCTTATGCCATTGATCCTTTTTTAATCTGAGGCAACCATTTCGAGGCAACTGGATCATGGACATAAGGACTTACTAAAACGTCCTATACTCGACGACCACGTTTCGGAGGTAAGGCAACAGGTGAGGCGTACTCTAGAAGTGGTGTGTGAATTTGTGTGTTATTTTCATGTTATGTTTTATCTTGTACATGTATTGTGAGCTACGCTTGTTTTTAGTTAACATACATTCTTTCATGCAATTTAGAGTTTAAGAGCGGAAATTTAAATGCGGAAAGATAAAATCCTACGCTATTACAAGGCGCGGGTCTATACATCGCCAAATTACAAAGACCCGTTTGGTAAAAATGCAGAAAGTAAAAGACCTAATTACTATTACAAGCCTTGAGCAGTTACATAATATTCGAAAAGAAAATAATAATAACGTGCGAAAGAAATTGAATGTCCGAGGGTTTGACCCTTTTGAAATTAAATTGAAGTTAAAGCTAATAATTATTTAAAGAAAGAAAAGGAATGTTTTTTTAGGTTTTTTGTATTTATGAAATAAAGAAAAGAATTAAAATTAGAAGGAAACCCTAGTTCTAAATATTTTTTAATTATTAATGGAAAATATACAAGTTAACCTAATTTACACTAATTAGTTAATTTACATATTTATTTACAAAAATATTTAGTAATTAATAAATATAATAATAAGAGAAAATTATTTATTAAAAAAAAGATGAAAAGGTCACAAACCCTAATTCTACTTATTTTAATTTATTAAGAAAAATATTAAAGTTTTAAAACCTAAATTAACTAAATTAATTGTTAGTTTATTTACAAAATAAATTAATGGTGAAATTAAATATAATTAAATATATTACAATTTTTGGTTTCTGATTTTTTTTTAGAAAATTTATTATTTGTGAATTAACAAGACAATTAAAAAAAACAATTAAAAAGAATTGTAAATATAATTGAAAAGAAAAGGAAGTTAAAAAATATAATGCAAACATTGGGGGGGGTCTGGCCCATTTGGAGGTTTTTGTGAAGTAATTTGGCCCAAAAGACAAGGCCTGGCTTGACTTTTCCAGCTTGAGTGCGTGTCCATTGACTGAGGTACATGATAGGACTCCTTTTGTAGCCTTCAGATTGATCCTTACGTCCACTTGGCAGGCACAGGCATAGGCGTGCATGGTGAACCTTTGGTTGAATGCTGCATAGGAATACATTGGGACAAAATGTATGAATTAAGTGGGGGGACCTGGGAATTGAACCCAGGTCCCAATACTTGCAGGACAACTCACCCACCAACTGAGCTAATGCGCGCATTTGTAATGTTAATGGA
Source organism: Vicia faba (assembly GCA_948472305.1). Lineage (NCBI taxonomy): Eukaryota > Viridiplantae > Streptophyta > Magnoliopsida > Fabales > Fabaceae > Vicia > Vicia faba. The sequence continues at coordinate 357,616,915 of OX451738.1, forward strand.
ACATAAATAATATAAAAGAAACAAAAGTGAATGATATCAAACAAGAAAAAACGCGCCAGATTTTGAATTGCCCAACCACATAGTGACACGCCAGGCTTCTTCTTCGTTGTTCCTGAAAATACAAAACAAGTAGCGGGGGTTTTAAACCCCCACTAAATGAAAACTGCAAAAATAGCGATTAGAACATGGACAAATATAAAAAGGGCGCGAGGTATTGGTTTGCTTCGTCTTGATACCACGAATTCAATGGCATAGGTTTTAAGGGCCAATTTTTCCATATGTGAGAACCCCTAATTTGGAGCTTCTGAAACCCTAGGTTTCATCCATGGCAGATTTGGATACAAGCATCGTTAGTTCAATTAAATGGTATCATTCGCTTCAGAACATCACTATTAGTGTAAATCAACAAATAAAACATATGAATAATGCATGGAAATCAAAAATCGATTATGGACATGTTTGTGCCAAACGCGATGTTGTTCTACCGTTTCTTTGAGTGTGGAAACATGTTCTTGATTGTAATCAATTCCTGGAAGGTCCAGCAATGCAATGGAATCCTTGTTATGCTTTGAGATGCCCTACAAATATGATTTCAGATTCCAAAATTTTGATGAAAAGTTGCAATTTGGTTCTATGGTTTTGAGCAGTTTTTCGTGTCCTTGTGCATTAGGTTTGGTTGTGCATAAGTACATGAATGAAATTAGGTCAAAAACAAGCCCATGGATTCATGCATTTATGTTTTGAATATTTGATTTGTTGTCACATCTTTTTCAATCTTTTTTCATGCAAATCCTTGCCAATTGTGGAAGATATTGTCCCCTTGAGATGGTGCATGAAATCTCTAGCATGTGTGGAAGATATTTGCTGCACAAAAAAGATTTAAAACCATGATTTGATATTTTTCTCATATTTAAATCTAATTAAATGAATTAATAAGATTAAAAATTCAATTAATTAATTAAAAAAAGAAAATAAATCCCTTTGATCTTAATGGGTCGTGCATAGCCTTTGGGTAATGATTCATGAAAGAAATTGAGGCCCATTAGCAATTTTGAAGCTTTTGAAGCAAAGTTGACTTTTCAAAATTCCCAAAAATTTCCCAACTTCTCCAAGGCATATCTTGCTCAATTTTGAAGCTATGATCATGTTCTTGGACATTTTGGAAAGGTCTTGAATTCCTCTAACCAATGCCTTTGGTCCCATGTCATTTTGATTTACCAATCTCAAGTTATGGTCTTTGACTTAAAGTGCCTTTTTGTTGACTTTTGAAAATGACCTATAATGTTGAAATTGATAACTTTTTGTGAGAGCATTTCTTGGACTTGGAGTGTGAAGATGAGTTGTAGGAAATGTCATCCCCTTCAAAATGAGCATTGTATGGAATTTTTCTGATAAACCATGAAGAAGTTATGCCTTGGTCAATTTGCAGTTGACTTTTCAACTGTCCCAAAATAGAAACTTTTGCATCTTGAGACTTTTTGAGCCATGCTTGTGGAATCATGATCAAGAATTGATCAAATGATGATTGTGGTTTCAAAATAAGATGTTGACCAAAAATTTTGACTTTTGACTGTAAAATGAGCATTTTGCCCCTGCAGTTGACTGTGAAGCAATTAGGGTTTTTTTACTGTGCAACTTGATGTTGTGAGTCTTGAAACTTGTCATATGGATGCTTGACAATGTTTATAGGCATGTGGGACTTGTTTGGACCCTTGGAAACCTTATTTTCTTTGCCATAACCAAAACCCTAATTTTGACTGTGTTAGGAGGCCATTGGACTGTGCAACCCTAGAGAGATGTTGAACCTTGATCTTGGCAAATCTTGAAGAATATGGGAGGGAAAATTTTGGGGTACAACACCTGGTCTAGATACAGATATTGTGGAGCACCGTTTACCGTTGAAACCAGAGTGTCCACCAATCAAACAGAAGTTGAGAAGAACTCACCCATATATGGCAATAAACATCAAAAAGGAGGTTCTAAAGCAGATTGATGCTGGTTTTCTTGTGACGTCAGTGTATCCTCAATGGATTGCCAATATTGTCCCAGAATCGAAAAAAGACGGAAAAGTCCACATGTGCGTAGATTACAGAGATCTAAGTAAAGCTAGTCCAAAAGATGATTTTCTATTGCCATAGCACAACAAAATTCAAAGTTCTCTCATTCATGGATGGATTTTACGATTATAATCAAATAAGAATGGCTCCGAAGGACATGGAAAAAACAACGTTTATCACACCCTGGGGAACATTCTGTTACAGATTGATGCCCTTTGGGTTGAAGAACACTGGTGCAACGTACTAGAGGGCTATGACAACCCTATTCCATGATCTGATGCACAAGGAAATCAAGGTATATGTTGATGATATGATTGCTAAATCCCAAACTGAAGAAGGGCATGTAGAAGATTTGTTGAAGTTGTTTTAGCATTTGAGGAAGTATCGTCTCTGCTTGAATACAAATAAATGCACCTTCGGTGTTCGATAAGGAAAATTGTTGGGTTTCATTGTTAGCCAGAAAGGAATTAGAGTTGACCATGATAGAGTCAAAGAAATTTAAGAGATGCCAGCGCCAAGAACTGAAAAGCAAGTCAGAGGGTTCCTCAGGCGTTTGAATTATATTTCCAGATTCATTTCCCACATGACTGCAACATGTGAACCGATCTTTAAGTTGTTAAAGAAAGATCAAGGTTGTGTGTGTGGACGGATGAATGCCAAAGGGAATTTGAAAGTATTAAAGAATATCTTCTTGAACCTCCTATCTTGCTCCCTCCTATCGAAGGAAGACCGTTGATTATGCATCTGACAGTGTTAGATAAATCCATGGGTTGTATTCTGGGACAACAAGATGAAACAGGGAAGAAAGAGTATGCCATTTATTATCTCAGTAAAATTTTTACTGATTGTGAGTCGCGGTATTCCATGCTGGAAAAGACATGTTATGCTCTAGCTTGGGCGGTGAAACATTTGCGGAAGTATATGTTGAATCACACTACTTGGTTGATCTCCAAAATGGATCCAATCAAGTACATTTTCTAAAAGCCTGCTCTTACTGGGAGAATTGCCCGCTGGAATATGTCGCTATCTGAATATGATATCGAATATCGCACTCAAAAATCTATTAAAATCAGTGTGTTGGCTGATTATCTTGCTCACCAACCAGTGGAGGATCATCAGCCTGTAGAGTATGAATTCCCCGATGTGGATGTGATGTTCCTGAAAGTGAAAGATTGTGATGAACCATTTCCCGAGGAAGGTCCTGACCCTGAATCTCGTTGAAGTATGATATTTGATGGAGCTGTGAATGCTTATGGTAAAGGAATTAGTGTTGTGATTGTCACTCCACATGGATCGCACATTCCTTTTACTGCAAGTTTGACATTTAATTGTACTAATAATATGGCAGAATATGAGGCTTGCATCATGGGTCTCGAAGAAGCTATTGATCTTAGAATTAAAATTCTAGATGGGTATGGTGATTCATCTTTTGATAATAAACCAGATTAAAGGAGAATGGGATACTCGTCACCCCGGCTTGATCCCTTACAAAGATTATGCTAGAAGGTTGTTACCCTTCTTTAATAAAGTTGAATTCCATCATATTCCAAGAGATGAAAATCAAATGGCGGATGCTCTGGAAACTCTGGCTTCTATGTATCAAGTAAATACTTGGAATGATATACCTCAAATTATGGTTTGGCGACTGGATAGGCCTGCTCATGTATTTACAACAGAGGAGGTAGTAGATGAGAAGCTTGGTATTATGATATCAATCATTTTCTCCAGACTCAGGAATACCCGATTGGTGCATCGAATAAAGATAGAAAGACATTGAGAAGATTGGCAGGAAGTTTCTTCCTTAGTGAAAATGTGTTGTATAAGAGAAATTATGACATGGCCTTGCTCAGATGCATGGATAGACATGAAGCAGACATGCTGATGCATGAGATCCATGAAGGTTCATTTGGCACTCATGCCAATGGACATTCGATGGCTAAAAGGATGCTAAGGGCAGGTTACTATTGGCTGACAATGGAATCTGATTATTACAAATTTGCAAAGAACTGTCATAAATTCCAGATTTATGAAGATAAGGTCCATGTGCCTCCGACACTTCTCAATGTGATTTCCTCCCCGTGGCATTTCTCCATGTGGGGTATTGACATGATTGGGATGATAGAACCCAAAGCTTGGAATGGACATTGTTTCATCTTGGTAGCAATTGATTACTTCACCAAGTGGGTGGAGGCTGCTTCATATGCTAATGTTACTAAGCAGGTGGTTGTGCGCTTTATCAAGAATAATCTTATATGTCGGTATGGTGTGCCGAGCAGATCTATCACCGACAATGGCTCGAATCTGAACAATAAAATGATGACAGAACTGTGTGAAGAATTCAAGATTGTCCATCATAATTCCTCTCCGTACAGGCCAAAGATGAGTGAGGTTGTTGAAACTGCTAATAAGAATATCAAGAAGATCATCCAGAAGATGGTTGTTACTTATAAAGATTGGCATGAAATGCTCACTTCTTCTTTGCATAGATATCGAACATCTGTCCGCACCTCAACGGGAGAAACCCTATTTTCCCTTGTGTATGGAATGGAAGTTGTACTCCCAATCGAGGTTGAGATCCCCTCTTTGCGAGTGATAATGGAAACCAAGTTGACAGAGGCTGAATGGGTCCAGAACAGGTTTGACCAATTGAATTTGATTGAAGAAAAGAGAATGACAGCTTTGTGTCATGGACAATTATATCAGAAGAGAATGAAGAAAGCTTTTGATAAGAAGGTCAAGCCTCGTGAATTCAGAGAATGAGACCTCGTGCTCAAGAAGATCATGTCTTTCAACACTGATTCTAGGGGCAAGTGGACTTCTAATTTTGAAGGCCCGTATGTTGTCAAGAAAGCCTTCTCTGGTGGTGCATTAATTCTTGAAACTATGGATGGTGAGGAGTTTCCACGTCCCATGAATACCGATGCAGTCAAGAAATACTTCGCCTAAAGAAATAAAAGAACAGCTCGCTAAGTTGAAAACCCGAAAGGGCGGCTTAGGCAAAAAAAGAGCGTCTCGGTAGGCCGAAAACCCGAAAGGGCGATCTAGGCAAAAATTAGAGACATAAAAAGAATAAATTTCCCGCTAAGTTGAAAACCCGCAAGGGCGGCTTAGGCAAAAGTTAGGGGCTTTCTTGGCAAGTAACTACATCAGACAAGACTTGATTGCTGGAGCAACAATCTTCTTGGATCCTCATCATACTTCAACAGAAGCTGCTGCTCAGGATTTCAGAAGTTGTTAAAGGGGATAGTTGTCATTGTATCTCAATGTATCTTTTCCATTATATATTACCATTTTCCAAACTTTGTAATCATCCATGGAGTCTCTCCATTCACAGACTACCATTCTATTAATGAAATTTGAGCTTTTACCCAATTCTTTGTAGCTCTCATTTTATTCAGCTTGCAAAGGCTCCATTTATTATTGATAATAACTTTCAAAGCAAAAATATTAAATAACAAAATTTATTTTCAAAAAGAATTTACAATTTACTGCTACTTTAAAATTTATGATGCAATAGGAAAACAAAAGTGGTGATCCCAGGAATGGACGGACTACAGTTGTTTTGAGAATTTTTGTTTCTCGGGTAAGTTTTTCTTAGGATGTTCTCGCTGTATTGGGTTTGTGACTCCAGCGTCCCTGGTTAAGTTGTGGTTCATTTCTCCTCTTTTCCAAGTTTGCACGACATGAAGATTCAATCCCAGTTTCCTCCAGTAAAAATTTTTGTTTGTTTAATAGAGGTTCTTTCTACCCAGAGAAGTTAGTACAATAACTACTCTTGAAGAACGCAGGTCTCCGGTTTCTCTAGTGAAGAATGTATATTGGTTTTCTATTTTAGGATGTGGTGTTAACCTCCCCAGTGAAATCAGCATGAAAGTCCTAGTTAATGGCTTGATGATAGGACATTGTACGCCTTAACAAAGTTTGTGTGCTTCCTATTTCAAAATGGTCCTGAATTCCCCAGTGAATGTTTTGATGATTTGATGACCGTCTACTCTACTTGAAATTGATTTTTCAAAATCCCCAGTAGAAGCATTACTTTTGAAAATATTTTATTTCCCGCTGAAGTCTGAGTGCTACACCTGGTAAAGCCTGTAGAAGGATGTTGTATCTCTGTATCTGTACTGTTTGGTCGTTATGTTTTGTTTACTTCCGGATTACGCTTCTCCCCAGTAAAGTTAAACCAGGAAATAGGTTATGTTTTCTCAATTGGCACTTACTTTTTCTTGGATTGTTCATCTTGAATCTAATTTCTCTGAGTGTTGATTGTGCCCGAGATGGTTTTACCTGGTTACTCCCAGTGTTGTAGATATGTTTTGTCAGCATACGCATGATAACACTCATACATTCATACATACATCATGCATAGCTAAAATTGGCAAATCATTGCTCATTCATATTCGTTAATATTTTGTTGACATATCACCCTGTTTTGTAGAGTTATGTTGTCCTCTCTTCAATAGAGTGTTGACCTTAAGCAGAAAGCATATATTCTTTCAATTTCCCCACTGAGTTATCCCTCGTGGAAGATTTTTGCTTTAGCCTTCCTATACAGCTCCCTGTTTGGATGGATTTGGTTTTCCCTCTTGAGTTTATTTCTTAAAGGATGTATTTTTGTTGACTGTTTCATTCCAGTTTATTTCTGGTTTGAATCTTTGGTTCCACAACAATATTATTTACTTTGGATTTCTGAAAGCTTCGAGTTTTGGTTTGAGAATGTGCATTTATTTTGCACGAGAAGACTTTATCTCCTCAGCAGGAATGTAGTGGCATTTCCCCAGGAAGTCATATTTCTTTCCCTAGGAAGCCATATTTATCTCCCCAGAAATTCATTTCTTTTTACAATCATCCATGACAATAAGTAGCAGGTCTCTTTATTTGAGCAACTTGTGCTTCCCTGTAAAAGTCGACGTAACTTTTTTTTGCTATCTCCTTTTTGAGTGGATAGTTTGCAGTCCGTTGTCAATTTACGCCAGTGAATGGCCAGACTTTCAATATTGCAGAGACAGTTCGTTGTGAAATCTTTACAGGTGATAGTCTCTTTATTTGAGACAATTTATATATTACCCTTTCCAGGCAGAGTGCCTCGGTTAAAGAAGAAGTTGTGACCCTTTCTAGGTGAAATGCCAAAATTTTGGGGAAACTTATATTTTCTCTCTACCTTCAGTGAAAGTTGGTAGGTCACCTTCAGTGAAAGTTGGTGATTGTCATCTTTTTGCTACCTTCAGTGAATGTCGGTAGTTCATCATTAGTGAACGGAGGTGCTATGATATTTTTTCCCTCTACCTTCAGTGAAAGTTGGTGATTGTTATCTTTTTTCTACCTTCAGTGAACGTTGGTAGTTCATCGTCAGTGAATGGAAGTGCTATGATATATTTTCTCTCTACCTTCAGTGAAAGTTGGTAGGTCACATTCAGTGAAAGTTGGTGATTGTTATCTTTTTGCTACCTTCAGTGAATGTTGGTAGTTCATTGTCAGTGAACGGTGGTGCTATGATATATTTTCTCTCTACCTTCAGTGAAAGTTGGTAGGTCACCTTTAGTGAAAGTTGGTGATTGTTATCTTTTTGCTATCTTCAGTGAACGTTGGTAGTTCATCATCAGTGAATGGCGGTGTTATGATATATTTTCTCTCTACCTTCAGTGAAAGTTGGTAGGTCACCTTCAGTGAAAGTTGGTGATTGTTATCTTTTTGCTACCTTCAGTGAACATTGGTAGTTCATCGTCAGTGAACGGCGGTGTTATGATATATTTTCTCTCTACCTTCAGTGAAAGTTGGTAGGTCACCTTCAGTGAAAGTTTGTGATTACTATCTTTTTGCTACCTTCAGTGAACATTGGTAGTTCATCGTCAGTGAACGGTGGTGTTATGATATATTTTCTCTCTACCTTCAGTGAAAGTTGGTAGGTCACCTTCAGTGAAAGTTGGTGATTGTTATCTTTTTGCTACCTTCAGTGAACGTTGGTAGTTCATCGTCAGTGGACGGCGGTGCTATGATATATTTTCTCTCTACCTTCAGTGAAAGTTGGTAGGTCACCTTCAGTGAAAGTTGGTGATTGTTATCTTTTTGCTACCTTCAGTGAATGTTGGTAGTTCATCGTCAGTGAACGGCGATGCTATGATATATTTTCTCTCTACCTTCAATGAACGTTGGTAGCTTATCTTTAGTGAACGCTGGTAGTTTCGTCTTCAGTAGGAGTTGGTGTATCCTTTGACCTTTTTTTTTACTATCCTCTCTAAGTCGGGTCTTTTGATCCACCAGTGATTTATTTTCCTGGTCGGGTTGCTTTCCTGTTTCTTTATTTTGTTACATCCCCTATGGTGTTTTGCGTCTCTTTGGTCTTGTTCATATGCATTCATGCTCATAAGCATTGTATGGCATCTTAGGGCCAAAAATAGGGTTTGTTTTATATTTAAGTATCTTCGATCGTGTCGACACAAAGATTTTTAACCTTTTGTGATGCGGTGGGAGAACTGACTTGAGGTTTTGCGTTTGTGTTCACAAATGTTTCGGTTTAGCAAGAGTCGCCACCGACTTTTATTTTATCCAAAAGGAAAGGTAAAAAAAGCACAAGAAAGACCTTTGAGATTGTTTTTTGGGTTTGGGGGGTAGATTATGAAAAGGGAAGGTGCTAACACCGTTTTCATCCATGGTTTTCCATGGGCTCTTAGTTACTTGTTTTAGATCACTTGCTTTTGCTTTTCAATTGTTTGAAATGGTGCTTTTGTGTGTGGTTTTGAAAGTATTTTGAAAAGAGGCCATCGTTGTGGCAACCTTTATAATGATTCTTGTTTGAATGTATACAAAGGTGTTTGTCTTTTGAAAAATGTTTCAATGTTTGAAAGTTTGTTTTGGGAAATGTTTTGAAATTGTGTGATATTTTGAAAATAGCAAGGATGGTTTGCAAGTTGCTCGAGTAACTAGGAGTTGTCTACCCTAACCAAAGATCTTTCCTACACATTTTTAACCCTTTTGACATTGTTGTTTTACCATTGTATTTGGTAAACAACCTTGTGTTTGGATGTTAAACAGGACGGGCGTGGGTCATCGTATGACCATGATAACAATATTGCCAAGTATCTTAGCAAGTTTTTTGGAGAGTCTAGATCAGTTTTGTATAGGCAAACCAAGATAGCGTCATCGAGGGACTATGATCTTTTGTTTTTTGATTGATTTTGCCAAGATACCTAGCATGCATACCATGGCCATTTTTAAGGCAACAAAGTGGATGAAACCCTAGGGGTGCTTGTGTGCATTGTGTTGTCATTTTTTATGCATTTTTGTCTTGTGTTTAGTCATGCTATTTGTTTTGATTTTTGGTTATCATACAAAACCCTAATTTACTATCAGGGAATATTAAAGCGATAAAATGCGTAAAAGTAAATCTAAGACTATTACAATATTATTATGGGGAGGGGGATACAAGTTTGAATAGGGGATATTGCTCAAAATAAAACCCTAAAACTATTATTACAACCAAATTGAAATATTGCACAAATAAATAAATAGACAAATATTTAAATGTACAAATAAATATGAATATGCAAAGGATGTTTTTTTTGTATTTATTTCATGTATGTAAAATAAATTATTTATGTCCAAAAATAAGAAAATAAAAATGATTATTTTTGAAAGGGTGGAAACCTTAGATTTGGTTTTAAAAGAAAATATATATTCTAATTATTTATTTATTCATTTATGTACAAGAAAATAAATAAATAAAAATATATATAAAAATGTTAAAAAATAATATTTGTGATAAAATAATATTTTTAAGTGTATAAATAATAAAAATAAAAATATATGATATTTTTGTATTATTTACAAATTTTATTTAAGAAAATAAGTTAATATTAACTAATAAATTATTTATTATGCAAATAAAAATAAAATAAAAATATGATAAAATGCAAAAAATAAAGAAAATATTTTTTGTGATTTTAAATGTTCAAGAAAAAATAATAAAGTCAAAAAATAAAAATACAAATGAAAAATATGCAAAAATAAAGAAATGGGCCAAAGGGGTGCAAAAAGCAAAGCAGGGGGTGTCAATAGTGAGAGGCCCAAGGCGCCTGGCCCAAATACACTTCGTCCCTGTCCTCAGAACGCGCGCGCGCCATGGTCTTGCACTTGAATCATGTTCTCTCTGTTCTTTGCTTGAAATCAAAAACTCATAACATGAAAATTATAGAGCTTGAAACCACGATTTCAACCATGTAAAAAACTTAATCTAACTCTAAGAAACCAAGGAGAATTTCAGTGCCCCTAATTTATGACCTAATTTTTTCAGCAACTTCAACATCCAAATTCTCCTAGCTCAGTTAACATAAATGAATTTTATGCATATGTACAACTCAAGGACAATGAGGACTACATTTTTGCTTCACAAACCTAAGCCTAATGATTCCTAAATAAGGAGATAGAAGTTTGAAATTTACCTGTTTCAGCCAAGCTTGGATATGGCAATGTAGGATATTTGGATGAGGCCTGAAGGTCGTGTTAGCTTGCCTGAAGTTCACTCAACCTTCCCTAATGCTTGACTTGCTTTGAACTTGCCTAAATATGCTTGTAGAACTCAACATGCAAAGCTTCAAAGTAAAAATGGTGAAGTGTGAAAATGGAGTTACAGTGGCTGGACAGGGACTTGGGTAGCTTGGATGGGATGTATGCAATGTGTCTGAAGTGGTTTGGGACAAAATGCACGAGGCAAATGTGTTTTGGCTTGGTGTTTGTAGAAAATGCCCTGTTTGGGCAAAAAAATGAGATTTATGTGTTATAGGGTGTTTGAGAGGCTATGAGCTCGTGTTTCTGGCCTTAGACAATATGTAAAACTTGTTTGAAATGTTCACAAAGCTTGCTCTTATCAGATTACAAAGTTGTGGACTTTTTGCACAATTGCTTGCTTTTGAAGAAAAGGTTGAAGTTAACAATCCCAAGGCCTGTACAGGCCTGTATTCTAGCTGCACATAGTTGGTGAACTTTGCCTGATATTAGTGGATGTTGTTTACATAAAGAAATCAGGTCCATGGCTCAAGACAAACAAAATTTCATAAAGTGACCTTTATCAAAGTGGCAATGTTATCTTTTTGCCAAAAATGGATTAATTCAATGTGTAATGTTCTAAAGCTTAGAACAAAGCCTCTAACCAATGTATTTGCATTTAATTTATGAGTGTAGAAAGGATTAGAACCTGTAAAACAAGTACAAGCATGCTTTGGAAAGAATTGCAAGTTGTAGCAATGTGCAAAATGCCTTAGACAAAAGTGATAATTTGCCATTTTCAAACTTTCGATTCTCTCAAACCATGAATGATCTTGGAGAGTTCTTGGATATTTTGGAAAGCTTTTAACATTATCTACAATACATATTTGAAATTAATTTTGAGATTACACTTGGAACTATGTGAAAAATTGCCATGAAGATAGGTCAAAATCCTGCCTAAACTAGGGCAAAATTTCACTAAGTTAGAAAGTTTTTGGACCTCTATTCACAAAATCATAACTTGATATCCAAGCATCTTTTGGGAAAACTTTATGAATAAAAGTTGTAGATCTTGTGGAGGACTACAACGTTCATGTTGGAAGTTTTGTTTGAATCCAATTGCATCATGGTGAAAAATATGGGAATAGTTGGGGGAAAATAAGAAATTTTCATAACTTAGAAAATTTCTAAGTTATGAAAATTTTCTATTTTAAACCCTAATTTTCAAATTAGGTTTCTTGGTGAACAAGTTTCATGTTTTGACACATCTTGATGAAAAATGACCCTTGGCACTTGATTTTGACCAAAAAGTCAAAGTTTGACTTTTCAGTATGCAGTTAATTTTTGATCAGTTGACTGGAAAATTCATCTGTCAATCCAATGCATTTGAGATCTTTTGAACCTTGTGATTAGGTCAAGATGATGCCATTGAGTCCTTAAAAACATGCTTGAACCCAATTTTCCATTGGCTATGTGAAAAACCAGAAATTGCCCTTCTACAGTCAAAACCCTAAAAATGACCATTTTGCCCTTTTGGTGATCTGATCAAATTTCTTGAGGAGTTGTGGTCCAAACTTGATCAAATGGTTCATATGAGTATATAATGTTGATGTGGATAAAAAATTATGTGGTTTGACTGTAAATTGACCATAGTTGACTTTCTCCCCAATACAGTTGATTTTTATGTCAACTGTCCAATTGACTGGGCAAAAAAGTGATTCAAGGCTTGAAACTTGGTATGAGCAATCTTATAGGTCCAACATGAAGTATGAAAGTCACATGAGGCATTGGAAGTCCAAAAATCCCTGTGAAAATTCAAACCCTAATTTCAGGTCAACAGTGCAAGGAGAAGTCTTGAGCAGAGCAAACCCTAATTCTGTCTTGAGTCCAAGAAGCCTTGTGAGGAGAATCTTGATAAAATGAGAGGGCAAATTTTTGGGTAAAAAATCTGCCCCTGTTCAATCTTCTTGAACCTGAAGAGTTAGATTGGCGAGTTTGTCGTTCGTGACTCGAAGGTAAAAGATGATTGGACACGAAAGTGCCCGTAAATTTGCACTAGTCAAAATGTAGTTGAGGAAATGGACTTAAAGATGCCATTTGGAGATGGTATAATCTTGTTGGAGATGGGCTTAAAGATGCCATCCAAGAATGTTTGTTGAAAATCAGGAGAATGAACATCAGAATGGTATCCGTATTTGGAACATATCTGAGTTGTATCTGGATATTGAATCTGAATGAGCAATAGAATAGCATCTGCGTCTGGAGCATCTCTAAGCTATATTTAAACTTTGAATTTGAATAAGCAACAAAATAGCATCTGTGTCTGGAGCATCTCTAAGCCGTCTCTAGAAGTTTGAATCTGAATAAGCAATAAAATAGCATCCGTGTCTGGAGCATCTCTAAGTTGTCTCTGGAATAAGTATCAGGATCGCATCCGTGTCTGGAGCATATCTAAACTATCTCTAGAAGGAAATCTGGAATAAGCAATAGAATAGCATCCGTTTTTGGAGCATCTCTAAGCTGTATCTGATTGTATATTGGTAACTTGTTAATCTTATCCTAAAAAGGGTAAAATGTTAGCTGAAACACAAAGTTATGTTGCATGAAATGTATGATGCAATATATGTGTTTTATCAATGTTTATGATATATGAATGTAATGTATGCGCATGTGTGATCGGTGGATCTGGAACTGACTGTTTAACGCTGGTTTGCGAAATGTCGCGGTAAGCAAGAGTCGCCACCGTCTTTTATTTTCTCCAAATGGAAAGGACAAAAGCACAGAAAAATTCCTTATAGAGATTGTTCTCGGTTCGGGAGGTAGATTTATAGAAAGGGAAGGTGTTAGCACCCGTTCTATCCATGGTTATCCATGGGCTCTTAGATACTTGCTCATTTGTGTTTTCAAAATTGTTTGTTTGCTTTTCAACTGTGGGTTTAAAAAAGTTTCTTTGAAAATTTCAGTTCGACTCTTGTATCAGTCCTCAAGAGTGTTTGAAAAATTGCCTTTTGAAAGCTTTTGAAAAGTGTCGGTGTGAAAAGAGTTTTTGATTTGTTTTGTTTTGAATTAGAGCAAGTATCTACGAGTTCTCTACCTACCCTAAGGAATTCGTTTGTGTAAATGTCCTTAAAGTAGTGCCATCCAACCATTGAGAGGTAGGTAGCACCACCGTTGGAGGTGTTCGGGTCAATTCGAGGGTTCGGGACAATATGGTCACCAGAGAAATAGGAAGACACTTTAGAAGCTACCCTCATGCCATGTTCATGGACATGAGGACTTACTAAAACATCCTCTACTCGACGACCACCTTTCGAGAGGCAAGGCAACAGTGAGGCGTACCCTAGGGGTGGTGTGTGATTTGTGTGTCGTTTTCAATTATGTTTATCTTGTTCATGTATTGGTGATCTACGCTTTGTTTTTATTTTTTGGCATTCATTCTTTCATGCAAATTATTAACAGTTAAAAGATGCGGAATTAAAAAGTCCTACGCTATTACAAAGGCGCGGGTCTACATCGCCAAATTAATCCAAGACCCGATTTGAAATAAAATAAAAATGCGGGAAAATAAATGTCCTAATTAATCTATTACAAGGCTTTGGGATAATTACATGAAATTTATAAGAAGAGAAACAAAATAAGCGCGCGAAACGGAATTATAATCGAAAGCGAGGGCGTTGGACCCTTTTAAAGAAATTGAATTGAAATTAATAAATTAATTAAGTTAAATGAGAAAAGGAAATTATTTTTGAGTTTTTTTTGTATTTATAGAATTTAGTAAGAAAATTAAATGAAATTAAAACCCTAATTCTAAACTGTTTTTAATTTATTAAAAAAAATGTTTAAATTTAACCTAGTTTTAACCTAATTATTTAATGGCAAATTTATTTACAAAATAAATAATTAATTATTAATAATGATAAAAGAAAAGAAAAAAGGATAAAAGTATTTAAAACCCTAATTCTACATTTTTTTTAATTTATTAAAAAAATATTAAAATTAAACCTAGAATTAAAACTAAATTACTTGTTGAATTTATTTACAAAAAAAATGTTAGTGAATTAAACATTAAAACATATTTTTTATTTTTATAGTTTCTAATTTTTTTGGTATTTTCATGTTATGAAAAATTAATTTAAAGAATTAAAATAAAACTAAATAAAACAAATAAAATAGAAAAAATAAAAAGAATGAAAAATGGAATGCAAACCAATGGGGGGTGTTGACCCCAATTTTGGAGGTAAATTGCCAGCAATCTGGCCCATTTATTGGAGGCCCTCTTGACCTTTCTGGGATGTGTGTGGAGGCGTTGACCTATGCACATGGTGGTCTGCAGCTTCTGACCACTGGATTGATCTTATTGGGCGCGTGGCAAACATAGACATGAAGATGCATGGTAGGCCCTGGGGTAGGAACTGCATGGAATCACATTAAAACAAAATATATTGAGAAAGGGAGGGGACCTGGGAATCGAACCCAGGTCCCAAGGCTTGCCAGCACTACGTTCCACCAACTGAGTTGCTTTGTCACTTTGTAATAATAATGGATAACAATTAATATGATAAAAAATAAGAATTAGTGATGTCCAACGAAAAAACGCGCTGGAAATTTGAATGGCCCTATCACGTTGAGACAACTCATCTTCTTCTCCACTCGTTTGCTTTGGCCTGAAAAAAAACAGATGGATAGCGGGGGTTTTAAACCCCCACTAATTACAGTACAAGAAAATAGCGATTAGGCCCTGGTTTATCATAAATTGATCGCGAGGTATGGAATTGATTCGTCATGAGCTTCTGGTTTCAATGGTATGGGTCTTGTGTCTCAATTTTTCCTGAAGAGGAAAGCCCTAATTTTTGACCTCTGAAAACCTAACGAGCTTCCATGGCAACTTTGCATATAGGCTATAAAAACTTAATTAACATACACCATTAGCTTCAGGGAGTGCATATTAGTACAAAACGATTATTAGAATGCATGAATATGGCATATATATTAAAACACGATTATGAGAAAATTTTGAGAAAATTGGACTTCTATATACCAATTCTTGATGCGTGAGGACTGGAAAAGAATGCAGTTAGGTTCAGGGAAGCCTCAGAAAGCTTTTGGAATTGGTTATAAGCTTTGAATCACGCTCTATGAGTGTTTTCAGTTTTTGAATTTTTGACAAAAATTGCAAAGTTTGTATGCAGGTTGGGCGCAGCTTCAAGGTTGTTAGCATTAGGTTTTTCATCGTCTTATGTATGTGAGTGTTTTAGGTTTGCAAATCAAGTCCAAAAACCCTTGTAATCATGAATCAAATATTTGATTTTTAATGGCATCTTTTCAAATCTTTTCCATGTGTTTTTGATACCAATCATGGACAAATCTTTCCAAATTGAGGGTGCACGAAATATTGAGGTTTTATGGAGAGAATATGTTGCAAAAAGGGATTAAAAAACATGGTTTTCTATTTTTGTCATATTTTATTTCATTAAATGAATTAATGGTGATAAAAATTCAAATAAATAATAAAAAATGATGAAATAAATCCCCTTTGGGTCAAATGGTCGTGCATAACCTTTGGATAATGATTCTTGGAAGAAAATGTGGCCCATTAGCAATTTTGAGGCATTTGAAGCAAAGTTGACTTTTCAAAATTCCCAAAAATTTCCCAACTTCTACAAGGCATATCTTGCTCAATTTTTAAGATTTGATCATGTTCTTGGACATTTTGGAAAGGTCTTGAAGTCCTCTAACCAATGCCTTTGGTCCCATGTCATTTTGATTTACCAATATCAAGTTATGGTCTTTGACTTAAAGTCCCTTTTTGTTGACTTTTGAAAATGACCTATAATGTTGAAATTGATAACTTTTTGTGAGAGCATTTCTTGGACTTGAAGTGTGTAGAGGAGTTGTAGGAAATGTCTTTATCTTCAAAATGAGCTTTGGATGGAATTTTTCTGATAAACCATGTGGAAGTTATGCCTTGGTCAAGTTACAGTTGACTTTTTCAACTGTCCAAATATGGAAACTTTTGCATCTTGAGACTTTTTGAGCCATGCCTTGAAAATCATGATCAAGAATTGATCAAATGATGTTTGTGGCTTCAAAATAAGATGTTGATCAAAAATTTGGACTTTTGACTGTCAAATGACCATTTTACCCCTGCAGTTGACTGCTGAGCAATTAGGGTTTTTGACTGTGCAATTTTGTGCTGTAAGTCTTGAAACTTGACATGAGGATGCTTGACAATGTTTGTAGGCATGTGGGACTTGATTGGACCCTTGAAAACTTCAATTTCTTTGCCGGACCCAAAACCCTAGTTTTTGACTGTTAGGAGGCCTTTGAACTGTGCAACCCTTGGGGAGATTTTGAAGCTTTGACTTTGCAACTCTTGAAGAATATGGGAGGGAAAATTTTGGGGTACAACAGTTGCCCCTGTTCAATCTTCTTAAACCTGAGGATGCAGATTGGCTGACTTGCCTTTCGTAATCCGAAGGTGGAAGATGATTGAACACTAGAGTGCCCAGAAATTTGCGCTCACATAGTAGTGTGATGGTAGGAATGGGCTTATAGATGCCATTTGGAGATTGATGGATAGGATGATGGGCTTATAGATGCCATGCTGAGATGTGATGGATAGGTGGATGGGCTTATAGATGCCATCTGGGTGTCGATCGCGTAAGAGATTCCTTAGCGAGGACTTGCGTACCTGAAAAAGAAGATGATTACCTGGCCTGTTACAGGAGCTGGTCTTCAAACTCTTTGTATAGATGCGCCCTGACTGGTTACAGGAATTGAATCTGGAGCTTCAAAAAGTGATGAATGAACCAGGGATGGTTACCACCTCAACGGGACGGTGAGAGAACCTTGGACGATTACTACCTCAACAGGAACGCTGAGAGAATCTGGATGTCTTCTACTGGGATAAGAATCAGGGAGATCTTAGGGTCGATCTGACTGAACCAGAGAAGGCCTTTGTCTGGATAAGAATCAGGGAAATCTTAGGGTCGATTTAACTGAACCGGACAAGGTCTTGGAATCTTCAACTGGATAAGAATCAGGGAGATCTTAGGGTCGATCTGACTGAACCATAGAAGGCCTTTGACTGGATAAGAATCAGGAAAATCTTAGGGTCGATTTAACTGAACCAGACTAAAGTCTTGAAATATAGTTGAGAATTTAACTGGATCTTTCCTGAAAGGTAAAGGTCAGCCATATGCAATGCATGATATGGATCAAGCAATGATGTTCTCAACATAAATGAGATTTGTAAGATATGATGCGTATATGCATGCTATACTGTATGGAAATGTGATGTTTATGAACGTATATTTCTCGTCTAGGAAAATAAATCCTTGACGGGTGCCGGGAAGTCACATCCTGGGCTGATGTAGAGCTTCTGTTTCCACTGGGGAGTGATGGTTGCAAGAATACCGGTAGGAGAAGATGACTCCATTGGGGAATAAACTTGGCGAAGAGATTACTCTGTGGGGAATAACTATTCTAGCGACCTTGCTGGGGAACAGTACTCTGTGGGGAGAGAGGTACTTTGCTGAAATGTTGATGGTAACTTCGCTGGGGATACTATTAATATGTTGGAAGTGTTAGTAGACTTCGCTGGGGATAAGAAGACTTTGCCGAGGACGATCTTTCTGTGGCTTTTGGCTGAGGATAACCTAGTTATATCTTGGTAGGGAAATAACCTTTGAATAAAGCTGGGGGATGCGTTCGTGCTCTGCGAGGGATAAGCTTCCAGAATCTACTGGGGATGAGCTTACTGCTTGGGGAGATGGATTCCAACTTTCCTGGGGAAACTGGATTGGACTCTCCTGGGGAAATTTTGAACTGTAATTTTTGTAAGCTGAAAGGGGGAACCTATGTAGGGTTGCCTGATGATGAGCTCGTGTACAACTGCATCTTGGAAAGAAGGACACCTGTGTAGGGTTACTTTGAGGTTGGGCTCGTGTGGAGCTGCATTTGGAGTGAGGAAACCGGTGTAGGGTTTACTGACAAAGAGTCCGTATAGGACTGTATCTAGAGCTGAGAAGGAAACCTGTGTAGGGTTTACTGATGACGCGTCCGTGTAAAACTGCATCCTTGAAAATAGAGAACCTGTGCAGGGTTTCTGGGTGACGAGTCCGTGTAAAACTACATCTGGAGTTTTGAGAAGGAAACCTGTGTAGGGTTTACTGATGACGAGTCCGTGTAAAACTACGTCTGGAAAGAGATAACCTGTGTAGGGTTACTTCAGGATAAGTTCGTGTAAAACTTCTGGAGGAACTGGGGTAAGGTTACTTCGGGAGTCCGTGTAAGACTTCTGGAGGAACCGGGGTAAGGTTACTGCAGGGTAAGTTCGTGTAAAACTTCTTGATGAACCGGGGTAAGGTTATCTTTGAGGTAAGTCCGTGTAAGACTTATGGAGGAACCGGGGTAAGGTTACCTGGAGGTAAGTTCGTGTAAAACTTGAGATAAATCCGTGTAAGACTTTAGGAGAGACCGGTGTAGGGTCACTTTGATGATAAGTCCGTGTAAGACTCCTTCTGAAAGAAAAGGAACCGGTGTAGGGTTGCCTGAGGATGAGTCCGTGTAAGACTTTGTCTGAAAGTTGAGAAGGAACCGGTGTAGGGTTGCCTGATGATGATCAAGTGGATGATTGTCCTGTTTGGTTTCGGATATTAACCCACGATCAATCGTCCACTGATTTTTCTTGGCTTGTTACCAATGTTGATCTGGAATTTGTAAAGGTAGATGGTAATCATCTTTATATTGATCTTCCCTTTGTACTTTGGTTGACAGAACAACTGGATTGCCTGGACGACTCATTATTGCCCCTGTTTCTGAGGTGAGGGGGGAAGATACCTTGTGGAGATGTTGGATGACTGCCGATTGACAAATCTTCTCTTTGGTAGGCAAGTGACGAGATGCCGGGACATGGTCGTACGCTGTGATCCCTAACTTTTGCCTGGACCGCCCTTTCGGGTTTTCAGTCCACCGGGATACCCATTTTTGCCCAAGCCGCCTTTTTAGGTTTTCGACTTGCCGGGTGTACAGATCTTTTTTTATTTCATCCCTTATTTTTGCCCGAACCCTTTTGGTTCGCCGGGAAGCCCTTATTTTTTCCTAGGTGTGTCAACCTGGCGGGTCTTTGATTATGCATAGTATTTTTTCGACTATGTCCACGCTCTCAGAATGTAGGGAGTTGCCCCTATTTAGAAGTGTTTTATCATGCCACCAGAAGATTTTCGTTTGATCGTCCAATGCCCCTGGCGATCCAGATGGAGATTTGCCCTAAGTCGGTTGGCCTTTTGAGAGATTCTCCGAATCTTGACTGAATTGCCCCAGATGATGGACAATAATCATGTCTGCCCCTTGATTGGAAGTTCTTTTGTTCACTAGGTATTCATCGTGCGAATTTTCCTGCTGTTAAAACAAATAGTTATATGCAAACAATGTTATATCAAAAATGCAAAGCTTATGTCTGTCTTGAAGATTTTGAAAATGCATTTTTTTTAAAACAAGTGAAACTCTTTGTAGACTGTGATGTCAACTCGTTATTTTACCGCAAGCCTTAAGGAGTCAGGATACCTTTCATAACAGTATGCTTTCGAACTAACCCATGCTTCAGCTAGGACTTTTAAGGGTTATAACGTGGCTTGGTTCACGGTTCAAGAAACAAAGGATAAAGGCTCAAATTTATTTGTACCCACCCGCTCTTCGTGATGTTCTTCAAACCTAAACTCAGCTGATCGTGCGTTAGACCTTGTTTGAGTCTTTGCTTTGATATACCAATGATGGTTCAGATAATGATGATTTATTCTGAATGGGCAGTCATTTCTTTTTGTTGAGGGTTTGTGTGACCTCTTTTTTTGATTTTATTATCCCTATTTTTTTTTTGCCTGAACTGTTTCTTTTGTGATTACAGTCAGCGGGATGCCCCAGTTTTGTAAGTCTCCTTCATAGGTTTTGAATTAATGGGTTTTTATTTTGAGAAGTAATGACTGCCTGTCTTTATGCTTATTTGGAACCATCACTGTTTTTTTTTGTATTGTAAGGACTTCTTTGGTGCCGTTCGTTATGCACTTGGATCAACTGAGAGACTACCCTGCCCCAAGTTATGATAAAGGGTTTTAATTTTTGAAAAGAAAAACTCCTACTTCTTTGGCTCAAAGGGGTTGACGAGGGATTATCTTCCTTATAACTCCAGTATTTAGGGATTGAAACAATGCCTGTACCTCATCAGTGGGGTCTGTTCAAAAGCATACTGTAAAAATCGTGGTATCGTTTTCGTCATCCTCCCTTAAGAGGCTTAGAATTATTAATCAAGAATTGATCATCACAAAAATATGTAAACAGTTTGCAGTATAGTAAACATAATTAATTCAAGACAGACATGTGTAATGCATTCATGAAATAAAAGAGTTTAACATGACAATTGTTTGTTTGAACAAGAAAAGAAAAATACAACTTGAATTCAAATGAACAAAAATCTCTCAATCCTAGCCATGTTTTGGCAAAGGAGCAGTGGTCACAATGGGAGTCTCAGCAGGCTCGAATTCGATCTCCTTAGCATCGATCATATTTTGGATCTTATACTTCAGCGCCCAACAGTCCTTAGTATCGTGCCCCGGGCTATCAGAATGATAAGCACACCTCGCCTCTGGATTGTAGTTTGGAGAGGAGGTCTTGGGATTTGGAGGAGGGTTGATCACCGCAATCAGGTTCATTTTCAACATGTGCTGCAATGCTTGTGACCATGGCATGTTGATGTTGGTGAATTGTCTTTTAGGCTCGTCCGGCCTTCACTGATTTCCCTTTTGTGGTTGTCGGCGTGGTGCAGAACCAGAGATCATGACTGCCCCTGCATGCTGGTCATGACGACTCTTTTGACTGTATGCAGCATTAGATTCCTTCTTTCCCATGTAAGGCTTTTTGTGAGTATCAGAAGGTGTGGCCTCTTGAATCTTCCCGGCCTTGATACCAGCTTCAATTCTTTCCCCAGTCAGAATGAGGTCGGTAAACCCTGCAGATGAATTACCAATGAGATGATTGAAGAACGGCCCGGATAGGGTCCCCAAAAACATATCAACGAGTTTCCGGTCAGTCAGAGGTGGTTGTACCCTCCCAGCAAGGTCTCTCCATCTCTGCGCATACTCTTTGAAACCTTCTCCCGATCCTAACGACATACCCTGGAGTTGGGTACGTGTAGGAGCGAGGTCGGCATTATACTGATACTGCTTGTAAAAAGCAGTAGCCAACTCCTCCCAGTTACGAAACTTGGTTCCATCCAGCTGATAGAACCATTCGAGATGAGTCCCTGAAAGACTCTCCTGGAAGAAGTGGATCCACAAGTTCTTGTCCACAGTGTATGGTTGAATCTTCCGCACATAGGATCTGAGATGCAACCTGGGACAGGATGCCCCATCATATTTAACAAAAGAAGGAGCCTTGAATTTGTGTGGGATCACCACACCAGAAGATAGGCCCAGGTCTCCGAAATCCAACCCAGGCACTTGTTGAATTTCCATGGCATTCAGACGATCCTCTAGTTATTTGTACCGGTCCTCAGCTGGAGGGTACTTCTCATCATTGAACTCCATCTTGTTGTCGGAGACCACTGGACTAGGCACCTCTCTCTCATGGGGACTGTCTTTCCCAACAGAGGAAGTAGCTTGGTCAGCATCATTTTGTGATACATTTCCAGACTTGCGCCTAGGGTTAAACAACACAGTTCTCTTCTTCTTCTTCTTCAGGAGCAGAGTCTTCAAATCCTGCTGCCCCTGGGCTAGGCTCATAATCAACTCCTGGAACTGGGCATTTTGGGCCTGGAGGGCCTTGATAGATTGTTCGTTGGATGATTCAGGATTCATGACGATTGGATGAAATAAATAGCGCAGAGGGTAAGCAACCTGTGAAAGGGATACCTGTAATGCAATGATATGTATGTATGCATGCAATGTTTTCAAGGACCTCGCGGGGTAAACAAGAAAAATTGTTAGAATCTGAATCTGGTGGCTTGATTGAAGGAACTTCCTGTTGTTGAGAATCCTTCTTCAAGGGTCAAGGCTCACCATATCAAGTGGGTCATAGCCCCTGACAACCTTGTCTAGAGGAAAATAAATCCTCTTTGCCCCTTGCTAGGCATTTTAATTCATCATGACCTGCGTCACATACCCTTGAGATCCTTGAAATGGGTTAGGATGTATGCAATGGTATGATGTAAGTAAACCCTATTATGAGTCCCAATTAAGGACTGTAAACAAAACCTGCAAGAAACTCAAGTGTCAGATAACAAGCATGCAAGTAGTCAAGTTGGAAGGCACACAAGTCACACAAGAGAAGCCCTTAGAGTTTAGGCCAGCATGGGGTCTAGGTATTACCCTCTTTCAGTTTGTTGGTTAGGACCTGTCCTATCAGAAGTAACCGGGTTCTAGAGGATCCCAATATCATTAACTACCCTCAAACGGTCATAACTCCAGCATCGCAATCTTTTCTTGCGGCCAGAACCATCACGAGAGTTTAGCCTCAATGGGCGTAGCATACTGCTACTGTTCTAATGGCCAAGTTGTGTCATTTAAGGTTCTAAGGTCTGTTGGTGCTTAATGACTCCTCAGAAGACCCATATTCTCCTCGTTGCAACACAAGGGATATCGGTATAGACCAAGGTGCCACACCAACTTAGCCACTGTTTCACCCGTGTCGGTCTACGCCGGACAGGTCCCTCACAGCTTATGCTACCTAAACAGGGTATCCCCAGATCCGGGTTAGGATCTATGAAGCTCCAAGACAAGCCCACAATATTAAAGCAAACAAGTCAAAGCAATTGAAAACACAAGTGATCTTAGTCCTAAGGTACACCTCACTTTAAAAGGTCCCCAGCAGAGGCGCCAGTTCTGTGATCGGTGGATCTGGAACTGACTGTTTAACGCTGGTTCGCGAAATGTCGCGGTAAGCAAGAGTCGCCACCGTCTTTTATTTTCTCCAAATGGAAAGGACAAAAGCACATAAAAATTCCTTATAGAGATTGCTCTCGGTTCGGGAGGTAGATTTATAGAAAGGGAAGGTGTTAGCACCCTTTCTATCCATGGTTATCCATGGGCTCTTAGATACTTGCTCATTTGTGTTTTCAAAATTGTTTGTTTTCTTTTCAACTGTGGGTTTAAAAAAGTTTCTTTGAAAATTTCAGTTCGACTCTTGTATCAGTCCTCAAGAGTGTTTGAAAAATTGCCTTTTGAAAGCTTTTGAAAAGTGTCGGTGTGAAAAGAGTTTTTGATTTGTTTTGTTTTGAATTAGAGCAAGTATCTACGAGTTCTCTACCTACCCTAAGGAATTCGTCTGTGTAAATGTCCTTAAAGTAGTGCCATCCCACCATTGAGAGGTAGGTAGCACCACCGTTGGAGGTGTTCGGGTCAATTCGAGAGTTCGGGACAATATGGTCACCAGAGAAATAGGAAGACACTTTAGAAGCTACCCTCATGCCATGTTCATGGACATGAGGACTTACTAAAACATCCTCTACTCGACGACCACCTTTCGAGAGGCAAGGCAACAGTGAGGCGTACCCTAGGGGTGGTGTGTGATTTGTGTGTCGTTTTCAATTATGTTTATCTTATTCATGTATTGGTGATCTACGCTTTGTTTTTATTTTTTGGCATTCATTCTTTCATGCAAATTATTAACAGTTAAAAGATGTGGAATTAAAAAGTCCTACGCTATTACAAAGGCGCGGGTCTACATCGCCAAATTAATCCAAGACCCGATTTGAAATAAAATAAAAATGCGGGAAAATAAATGTCCTAATTAATCTATTACAAGGCTTTGGGATAATTACATGAAATTTATAAGAAGAGAAACAAAATAAGCGCGCGAAACGGAATTATAATCGAAAGCGAGGGCGTTGGACCCTTTTAAAGAAATTGAATTGAAATTAATAAATTAATTAAGTTAAATGAGAAAAGGAAATTATTTTTGAGTTTTTTTTGTATTTATAGAATTTAGTAAGAAAATTAAATGAAATTAAAACCCTAATTCTAAACTGTTTTTAATTTATTAAAAAAAATGTTTAAATTTAACCTAGTTTTAACCTAATTATTTAATGGCAAATTTATTTACAAAATAAATAATTAATTATTAATAATGATAAAAGAAAAGAAAAAAGGATAAAAGTATTTAAAACCCTAATTCTACTTTTTTTTTAATTTATTAAAAAAAACATTAAAATTAAACCTAGAATTAAAACTAAATTACTTGTTGAATTTATTTACAAAAAAAATGTTAGTGAATTAAACATTAAAACATATTTTTTATTTTTATAGTTTCTGATTTTTTTGGTATTTTCATGTTATGAAAAATTAATTTAAAGAATTAAAATAAAACTAAATAAAACAAATAAAATAGAAAAAATAAAAAGAATGAAAAATGGAATGCAAACCAATGGGGGGTTGTGATCGGTGGATCTGGAACTGACTGTTTTAAAGCTGGTTCGCGAAAATGTCGCGGAAGCAAGAGTCGCCACCGTCTTTTATTTTCTCCAAATGGAAAGGACAAAAGCACAGAAAAATTCCTTAAAAGAGATTGCTCTCGGTTCGGGAGGTAGGTTATAGAAAGGGAAGGTGTTAGCACCCTTTCTATCCATGGTTATCCATGGGCTCTTAGATACTTGCTCAATGTGTTTTCAAAAATGTTTGCTTGCTTTTCAATGTGGGTTTCAAAAATATCCTTTGAAAAGTTTCAGTTCAACTCGTACGTCAGAGTGTTTGAAAAGTTTGTTTTGAAAGTTTTTTGAAAGTGTGTTGGTGTGAAAAGTATTTTGATTTGTTTGAAATTAGAGCAAGTATCCTTGAGAACCTACCTACCCTAAGGAATTCGTCTGTGTAAATGTCCTTTAAAGTAGTGCCATCCCACCATTGGGAGGTAGGTAGCACCACCGTTGGAGGTGTTCGGGTCAATTCGAGTGTATAGGGACATGGTGATCACCAGAGCAATGGGAAGACACCTTAGAAGCTACCCTCATGCCAGGTTCCCGGATCATGAGGACTTACTAAGGCGTCTTCTACTCGACGATCACCTTTCGAAAGGCAACAGTGAGGCGTACCCTAGGGGTGGTGTGTGCGGTCCGTGTGTCATGTTTCAATTATTTTGTCTTGTCATGTTTGTTGTGATCTACGCTTGATTTTATTTTTAAGTCCATACATTCTTTCATGCATATTTATTAACAGTTATATATTTGCGAGAAAATAAATCTAAACTATTACAACTGGCGCGGGTCCACATCGCCAAAATAAACCGAACCCGATTTGACTGAAAATAAATAAAGCGAATAAATAAAAGTGCGAGAAATTTAAATTACATGGCTTTGGGAGATTTACATAATTATAATTAAACGACATAAGATAACTGCGCAAATTAAATAATTGAAACGACGGGCGTTGGACCCTTTTGCAAAATATTAAAAGCTAATGAGAATTAAAAATTAAATGATTAAATGTTTTTTTGGTATTTTGTATTTTTTAGATTTAATGAGGAAAAGGAGTTAATTGAAATTAAATTAAAAAGCAAACCCTAATTCTAATATTTTTTATTTATTATGAAAGAATTAAAATATGATCTACATTAAACCCTAATTTATTTGTGTGCAATTTAATTATAAAAAATAAATAAATAAATAATTATTACTGTGAAAAAAGGGAAAAAATTAAAAAGGAAGAAAAAGTGTTTATTAACCTAATTCTATATTTTTTACATTTTTGTTAAAAAAGAATTAAACTTATAACCTAATTTACTAAATTATTTACATGTTTATTTGAAAATAATTATAATAAAATAAATATTATGTTTTTTATATTTTTTTATTTTTGTGTGTTTTTGTATTTTTGTTAAAAATAATTAACTAAATAAATAGCAAAATAAAAGAAATAAAAGGAAAAGAAAAATTAAAGAAAGAATAAAAATAAAAATAATAAGGCAAACCAGGGGGGGTAGTCCCCAATTCAGGAGGTATAGGCCTGGAGTTTTGGCCCATTTGTATTGAACTTTGTTGACTTTTTGTGGATCATGTGTCAGCGTTTTGACCTGATGTATGGTGCACTTTGCATTTTGGCCATGGATCTGATGCCCTCTGGACGCGTGGAGGTTGGATGAGGATGGAACATGGTGTACCTGGAAGTTAGTAAAGCATAGGATTTCATATTGAAAAATAATATGGAATTTTGCCAGACCTGGGACTTGAACCCAGGTCATGAGAGTCACATGCACGCATCCTTGGCCACTGAGCCACTTGTGTTTCAATTAACATATAATGATCATTAAATAATAAAAAACAAAACCAAGACGTTAATGATTCAGCGCGCGCGTTTTTAAATTCCTCCAATCCGCTTGTGCCACGCCATCATCTCTTTCGTTTTCCTGAAACACAAAGAAAGAAGGCAACGGTTTTTGAAGCGTAGCATTAGGCAGCCTTCAAAGAAATAGCGAATAGCGCTATGGTGATCAGAAATTAGGCGCGAGGGTCCATCTTCCTTCGTCTTGAGGTACTGAATCCGACCATGGTACTCTTGAGCCCTAATTTTTCCTCTATGCAAAATCCCCAATTTCAGAAACCTGCAACCCTAGAATTCTCGCATGGCAAGTTCATATACATGGCACAAAAATGAAATCAAACGCAATGGTTAGCTCAGAAACATCATCATGAATATGAATACCTAAACAAAAATGCAAAAATATGCTTGGATCGTGTTATATGATTTCAGAATTTTTGAGATGCAGTTTGACTTAGGGGTACCAATTCAAGGTGTTTTGGTTAATGTTAATGATTGAGAAACACTCAGTGGTGCTTCAGGATGCTAATGGAATGAAAGTTGAAGCTTGAATCGACCTCTAAATTAGTTTTCAGTGTTTTAGTTTTAAGGAAAAATTTCAATCTCCAAAAGCTTGTTTGGGCGCAGCTTATGATGTGTTAGGCTTAGGGTTTGACTTAGTGATTATAATGGAATGGAATTGGCTTGCTAACTGACCTAGATTCATGCTCATGAAGGAATTAGTCCTAGGGTTTTTTCCATTAACCATTTTTCCTTCTTTTAAGCCAAAACCTAGACTTAGTGTGAAACTTAACCCTAGCCTGAGTTTTTGAGTTGGCCCATGATACAAGGAAGTTGTCCAAATTCACATGACACTATTCCATTGGTTTTTGAATTTTATTTGAATTTTCAAAGATTTAAAATGAATTAAATTATCAAAAATTAAATAAAATAGAAAAATCAATATTTGGTCTTGAAATTAACCATGGGACACGTGTGTGGCATGACAAGGATGAATCAAGTGGAAGAAAGTGGGCCCTTTTGTCAAAAATTGGAGTTTCAAGGATAGTTGACTTTTGCCATTTCACAAAAATTTCCCAACTTCTACAAGGCATAACTTGCTCAATTTTTAAGCTTTTCACATGTTCTTGGACATTTTGGAAAGGTCTTTGAGTCCTTTAACCAATGCCTTTGGTCCCATGTCATTTTGATTTACCAATCTCAAGTTATGGCCTTTGACTTAAAGTCCCTTTTTGTTGACTTTTGAAAATGACCTGTAATGTTGAAATTGATAACTTTTTGTGAGAGCATTTCTTGGACTTGAAGTATGAAGATGAGTTGTAGGAAATGTCTTTCTCTTCAAAATGAGCTTTGGATGGAATTTTTCTGATAATCCATGTGAAAGTTATGCCCTGGTCAATTTTAGTTGACTTTTTCAGCTGTCCAAATATAGCAACTTTTGCATCTTTGATGATTTCTGAGCCAAATTTTGAGAATCATGATCAAGCATTGATCAAATGATGTTTGTGGCTTCAAAATGATATGTTGACCAAAAATTTGAACTTTTGACTGTCAAATGACCATTTTGCCCCTACAGTTGACTGAAGTGCAATTTAGGGTTTTGACTGTGCAATTTTGAGCTGAATGCCTTGAAACTTGATATGAGGATGCTTGACCATGTTTGTAAGCATATGAGACTTGATTGGGCCTTTGAACACTTCCTTTTCTTGATCAGACTCAAAACCCTAACTTTGACTGTTTGGGAGACTGTTGCACTGCACAACCCTTGGGGAATTTTGTAGCTTGGCTTGGCAATTTCTTGAGGAATATGGGAGGGCAAATTTTGGGGTATAACAGTTGCCCCTGTTCAATCTTCTTAGACCTGAGGATGCAGATTGGCTGACGTGCCTTTCGTAATCCGAGGGTAAAAGATGATTGGACACTAGAGTGCCCGGAAATTTGCGCTCACATGTTAGCAATGATGGTGGGATGGGCTTATAGATGCCATCTGGATGTTTGATTGCGTAGGAGATTCCTTGGCGAGAACCTGTATACCTGCAAAACAGAAAATGAGTACCTGACACGTTGCAGGAGCCGATTTTTTAGATGCCTGGTATAGATGTGTCCTGACTGGTTACAGGAGCTGAGTCTGGAGCTTCAAACGACGATGAAAGAACCAGGGATGACTACTTCCTTAGCATGAATGGTAAGAGAGCCTTGGGCGACTTTAACTTCAACAACGCTCGTTGAGAAAAATCTGGGGTGTCTTCTACTGGGATAAGAATCAGGGAGATCTTAGGGTCGATCTGACTGAACCAGAGAGGCCTTTGACTGGGTAAGAATCAGGAAAATCTTAGGGTCGATTTAACCGAACCGGTCTAGGTCTTGAAATGTCTTCAACTGGATGAGCATCAGGGAGATCTTAGGGTCGATCTGACTGAACCAGAGAAGGCCTTTGACTGGATAAGCATCAGGAAAATCTTGGGACGATTTAACTGAACCGGTCTAGGTCTTGAAATGTCTTCAACTGGATGAGCATCAGGGAGATCTTAGGGTCGATCTGACTGAACCAGAGAAGGCCTTTGACTGGATAAGCATCAGGAAAATCTTGGGACGATTTAACTGAACCGGTCTAGGTCTTGAAATGTCTTCAACTGGATGAGCATCAGGGAGATCTTAGGGTCGATCCGACTGAACCAGAGAAGGCCTTTGACTGGATAAGCATCAGGAAAATCTTGGGACGATTTAACTGAACCGGTCTAGGTCTTGAAATGTCTTCGACTGGATAAGCATCAGGGAGATCTTAGGGTCGATCTGACTGAACCAGAGAAGGCCTTTGACTGGATAAGCATCAGGAAAATCTTGGGACAATTTAACTGAACCGGTCTAGGTCTTGAAATGTCTTCAACTGGATGAGCATCAAGGAGATCTTAGGGTCGATCTGACTGAACCAGAGAAGGCCTTTGACTGGATAAGCATCAGGAAAATCTTGGGACGATTTAACTGAACCGGTCTAGGTCTTGAAATGTCTTCAACTGGATAAGCATCAGGGAGATCTTAGGGTCGATCTGACTGAACCAGAGAAGGCCTTTGACTGGATAAGCATCAGGAAAATCTTGGGACGATTTAACTGAACCGGTCTAGGTCTTGAAATGTAGCTTGAGAACTTAACTGGATCTTTCCTGAAAGATAAAAGTCAGTCATATGCAATGCATGATATGGATCAAGCAATGATGTTCTCAACATAAATGAGATTTGTATGATGCAGTGCGTTATGCATGCTATAATGATGTATGTGATGTTTTATGTATGTTTTCGTCTAGGAAAGTAAATCCTTGACGGGTGCCGGGAAGTCGTATCCTGGGCTGATGTCGAAGAATAGATTTTGCTTCCGCTGGGGATGATAGTAGTTGCAAGGATACCGGTAGGAGACGATGACTCCGTTGCGGAATAAACTTGGCGAATGGAAGATTCTCTGGGGAGAAAAAATACTCTAGCGATCATGCTGGAAAGCAATACTCTGTGGGAAGAGTGATGCCTTGCTGAATGTTGATAGTAACTCTGTTGGGGATACCGTTGTTGTATTGGAAGTGTGAATAGACTTCGCTGGGGATAGGAAGGAATTATGTTGACGACGACCTTTCCGTGGCTTTTGGCTGAGGATAACCCAGTTATATCCTGTTAAGGAAATAACTCTTTAAATGAAGCCGGACGACGCGTTCATGCTCTGCTAGGGGATGAGCTTCCAGAATATACTGGGGATAAGCTTACTGCCTGGGGAGATGAATTCCATCATTCCTGGGGAACTTGGATGGGATTCTCCTGGGGAAGTTTTGATATGCTGGGGAAGTGATTCCTTTGAATGTTGATGTATGCCGCCGGGGAACAATCTTTAGACCAAGACTGCCGGGGATGCTTGTTAAGAATACAGGTATTGCTGCTGGGGAATATTGAGATCTACTGGAGGATACCCAATTTCCTTGAGACTTGTTAACTTTGTTTGGGGAAGAATGCACTGACTTGCTGTCTCACTCTCTGGGGAATTTAAGATGCCTGGTTAGGTTCTTTAGCTGAACCTACCTTAGTACCTTGGAGGATAAAACAATTAGACCGCTCATACAACTCTTTATTGCCCCTGTTTCTAGTGTCACCTGCAATTAATTCTTTGTTTCGTATGCAAATATTTATGAGCTAGCAAATTATTGTCAATGCATATATCACAAATTGAACCTTGGACGTTCTTCGCAAAACAAAACAGAAAAAAGGAAAACACAGTTGGCACGTTTAACTGAAAAGTATATTTGTATTGATTTTGAATAGCCTGTGAATAGGCGTTTTGTGTACAAGAGGCTGACATCCTAGTAAGAGAAACGTCGCCGAGCAAAAGAGTTTATACAAGTTTGTACAAAAGAAAATAAAACAGCTGTGTGAAAGATGAATGATCCACTGGGTTTCAACTCTGCTATTGCCTTTATACTCTGTGCGTCTCATCACTTGATGACCTTGGTTGAAGATGAAGCTGACTGATCGATGCCGTCTGAACTTGATGTAGATACCGGATTCTGGATACAAAGTGATCCAATGAGACATAGTATTACGCTTTTATCCCTAATTTTGCCTGGACTGCCCTTTCGGGTTTTCAGTCCACCGGGATACCCATTTTTGCCCAAGCCGCCTTTTCAGGTTTTCGACTTGCCGGGTGTACAGATTTTTCATTTTCATCCCTTCATTTTGCCCGAACCTTTTTGGTTCGACGGGAAGCCCTAACTTTTGCCTAGACATGTCAGCCTAGCGGGTCTTTTTTC
The DNA here is from genome assembly GCA_948472305.1 of Vicia faba. Classification (NCBI taxonomy): domain Eukaryota; kingdom Viridiplantae; phylum Streptophyta; class Magnoliopsida; order Fabales; family Fabaceae; genus Vicia; species Vicia faba. The sequence goes on from OX451738.1 coordinate 357,648,529, forward strand.
ATGTGTAGTACTTTTTAACCATGTCTGCATTGGCGGGGTGAGGAAGGTCGTCACCATCCATGTTGGTTAATATCATTGCTCCTCCTGAGAACACATGCTTAACCACAAATGGCCCTTCGTACGTAGGGGTCCATTTGCCCCTTGGATCACTCTGAGGAAGGATGATTCGCTTGATCACCAGATCCCCGACTTGATATTCCTGTGGTCTGACCTTTTTGTTAAATGCCCTGATCATTCGTTTCTGATACGTCTGACCATGACAGATAGCAGCAAGTCTCTTTTCGTCAATAAGGTTGAGCTGATCAAGTCGTGTCTGGATCCAATCATCTTCGTTCAGATTTGCATCCTTCATTATCCGGAGGGAAGGAATTTGTACTTCGATCGGCAAGACTGCCTCCATGCCATAAACCAGAGAGAACGGGGTTGCCCCGGTTGACGTCCTAGCTGAGGTACGATACCCATGCAGAGCGAACGGTAACATCTCGTGCCAATCTTTATACGTTACTGTCATCTTCTGCACGATCTTCTTGATATTTTTATTTGTTGCTTCTACAGCCCCATTCATCTTTGGTCTGTAAGGAGAAGAATTGTGGTGCTGTATCTTGAACTGTTCGCAGAGCTCAGCGATCATCTTATTGTTCAGATTGGTACCGTTATCTGTAATAATCCGCTCAGGGACACCGTACCGACAGATCAGATTGTGCCGAATGAACCGTGCCACAACAGTCTTGGTTACCGTAGCATAGGATGCCGCCTCAACCCACTTCGTAAAATAATCAATCGCCACTAGGATGAAGCGATGTCCATTGGATGCCGTAGGCTTAATCTCGCCGATCATGTCTATGCCCCACATTGCAAACGGCCAAGGCGCAGTCAGAACATTCAGGGGAACCGGAGGAACATGCACTTTATCTGCATAAATCTGACATTTGTGGCATGTCCTAGAATGTTGGTAGCAATCAGCTTCCATGGTGGACCAGTAATACCCTGCCCGTAGGATCTTCTTTGCCATGGTATGTCCACTGGAGTGTGTACCAAAGGTCCCTTCATGTAGCTCTTCCATGATTCTTTCTGCTTCAGTCTTATCTACACAATGCAGTAAGGTTGAATCATGGTTTCGCTTGTACAAGATGCCGTTGCTTAGGAAGAACTTGGTTGCAAATCTCCTCAGGAATTTCCTATCATTGACAGAAGCACCTTCAGGGTATTCCTGAGCTTCCAGATATCTCTTCACTTCGTGGTACCAAGGTTTCTCAGTTACCAATTCAGTCTCGAGATCACAACAGTATGCCGGTTCGTCCAGTTTCCAGATGATGATCAGGGGAGCTTCATTATCCCATTTAACCTTGAACATTGAAGACATTGTAGCTAACGCGTCCGCCAACTGATTCTCTTCTCTTGGAAAGTGCTCAAATGTTATCTCTGTGAAGTGGGGGATCAGGGCCAACACACATTCTCTGTAAGGAATCAAGTTTGGGTGTTTCGTATCCCACTCTCCTTTGATCTGATTGATCACAAGAGCGGAATCTCCGAAGACACTCAGAAATTTGATCCTCAGGTCGATCGCAGCTTGAAGACCCATAATACACGCTTCATACTCCGCCATGTTGTTGGTACAATTGAAACACAGCCGGGCGGTGAGTGGAGTATGAGTACCTTGTGGAGATACGATTATGGCGCCGATACCATTTCCCAAAGCATTGGAGGCTCCGTCAAAGTGCATAGACCATCGGGATCCTGGTTCAGGTCCTTCATCCGGTCCAGGTATTTCACAGTCAGTTACTATCATAATGCTTTCATCTGGAAACTCGAAGTTCATTGATTGGTAGTCATCCACAGCTTGATGTGCTAGGTGGTCTGCCAATACACTTCCCTTGATGGCTTTTTGGGTCGTGTACTGAATGTCGTATTCCGTCAAGATCATCTGCCATCTTGCAATTCTCCCAGACAGAGCAGGCTTTTCGAATATGTACTTTATAGGATCCATTTTTGAGATTAACAAGGTAGTGTGAGTCAGCATATACTGTCTCAGCCGGCGAGCAGCCCATACCAAAGCGCAGCAAGTTTTCTCAAGCAGTGAGTATCGGGTCTCACAGTCGGTAAACTTTTTGCTAAGGTAATAAATGGCATGCTCTTTTCGGCCAGACTCGTCATGCTGCCCCAGCACACACCCCATTGCATTATCAAGCACTGTCAGGTAAAGTATCAAAGGTCTCCCTTCAACTGGTGGCATAAGGATGGGTGGTTCTTGGAGATATTCTTTGATTCTGTCAAAAGCAGCCTGACATTCATCATTCCAACGTACTACCTGATCTTTCTTCAGCAGCTTGAAGATTGGTTCACAGGTAGCAGTTAAGTGTGAGATGAACCGAGCAATGTAATTCAGACGTCCTAGAAAGCCTCTGACTTCCTTCTCTGTCTTAGGAACTGGCATCTCTTGAATGGCTTTGACCTTAGCAGGGTCCACTTGAATTCCCTTGTCACTCACCACGAAGCCTAGCAACTTTCCAGATCTTACCCCGAAGGTGCACTTGTTCGGGTTCAACCTCAGCTTGTACAGTTTCAAACGGTCAAACAGTTTCTGCAGATGATCAAGGTGTTCTTCCTCAGTCTGGGACCTAGCGATCATGTCGTCAACATACACTTCTATCTCATGATGGATCATGTCATGAAATAAAGCAACCATGGCACGTTGGTAGGTTGCCCCAGCATTCTTTAGTCCAAAAGGCATGACCTTATAGCAGAAGGTGCCCCACTGAGTAACAAATGTAGTCTTTTCCATGTCTTCCGGAGCCATCTTGATCTGATTGTAGCCTGAAAAACCATCCATGAAAGAGAACACTTTATGCTGAGCGGTATTATCAACAAGGACATCAATGTGGGGTAGAGGGAAGTCATCCTTGGGGCTGGCCCTGTTCAGATCCCTGTAATCGACACACATCCTGACCTTGCCGTCCTTCTTAGGTACCGGCACCACATTAGCAACCCACTGAGGGTAAGAAGTCACTGCAAGAAACCCGGCATCAAACTGCTTCATAACCTCGGCTTTAATCTTCTCAGACATCTCTGGACGCATACGGCGGACCTTTTGCTTAACCGGAGGGCAATCTTCTTTAGTTGGTAAGTGATGGACCACAATGTCGGTATCTAATCCGGGCATATCTTCGTAGGACCAGGCAAAGATTTCTTTATAGTCATGCAGCATCTGAGTCAACCGTTGCTTCACGCTGAGTTCTAGGTTGGCACCAATCTTCACCTCTTTCTTGTCTTCCTCAGTACCCAAGTTTATTATTTCCACTGGCTCTTCATGGGGTTGAATTGCCCTCTCCTCCTGTTGTAACAGTCTTGCAAGTTCACCAGGCACTTCGCAATCATCTTCACCTTCGTCTTTGGCTAAGTTGATCGGATTTTCGAAGTCATAACTGGCAGTAGCGGAGTCGTTACCAGTGAGATCCAGAGTGGATTGAAACCTGTATGAGTGAGTGTGTGTGTAAATACAGCTGTTTTGCAATATGTAAAGAAAGGAAAGAAAAGGAGCGCAAAATTTGAAATGTGAAAAACGTCCAATGCTTTTATTCATGATATATGATAGTGACAAACAAAAGCCCTCATAGATAAAACCACGGTGCCCCGGGTAAGACACCGGGCCATATAGTCTCAAATTATTGTTTATTACAAACCAAAAACAAAGAAATTCATTACTGAGGAACAAAAGTTATGGGTGTAAAATCTTTAGCAGTCCAATTGGTCAATCCACCGTCGGCCGTCGGGTAGATCCAGCTATCGAACTTTGACTCTTCTATTTCATCTTCCTCTCCAATAGCATTCACTTCAGAGCGAGTGATGAGCACCGGAGGCCTTCCAATTCTCGCCTTGCGCACCGCTTTCTGAGCTTCTGTGGTGAAACCCAGCCCAAACTTGTTAGTCTTAGGAGTAAGATCAGGGAGCTTGCCCCAGTTTGCACATTCACCTTTTTCGATCACAGCCCGGGCGTCCTTTAAGGAGGCCATCTTCATAGGAGAAACCTCTTCATCTGCTTCTGCTGCTGCCAAGGTTTGTGGTACTTCCTCAAAATGTTGAAAGGGGGTTTCAATGAACTCCCCATCCATTTCTACATATCTGAAGGAGTTGAGGTGGCTGACCATGTACTCCTCTTCCCCTTGCACTGTTACGATCTTCCCCCTGACCGGGTACTTGAGCTTCTGATGCAATGTGGAAGTCACAGCTCCAGCCTTGTGGATCCACGGGCGACCCAGCAAACAAGAATAGGACGGATGGATGTCCATCACATATAATTTTGAATCAAATACCTGTGACCCAACCCTGATTGGAATGTCCACCTCACCATGTACCATTCTTTTGGACCCGTCAAAGGCCCGGACAACAATGCTACTTGGTTTGAGCTCTAAACCCTCACAATCCAGCCTATCCAGAGCCTTCTTGGGCAGCACGTTTAATGAAGAACCTGTGTCAACCAGCACATGAGCAAGAGTAGTGCCCCTGCATTCAATGGAGACATGCAGGGCATCATTATGGTTCTTCCCTTTTGCTGTCAGATCGGCATCAGAGAAACCCAGGCCATTATCAGCAGTTAGGTTGGCCACACAGTCGGTGAACTGGTCAGCAGACGTCTCTTGGGGTACGTGGGCAGTTTTTAAGAAAGCAATCAGAGCCTTTGCATGGGCCTCTGAACACAGCAGCAGTGACAACATGGAGATTTTAGAGGGGGTGTGCCCCAGCTGTTCTACAACGTTGAAATCACTTTTCTTTATTATCTTGAGGATTTCTTCCATTTCCTGCTTGGAAGCCTCAACAATGGTCTTTGGTGCCTCCGTCCTGGCAGGCATATCAGCAGCAATTCCCTTGCCCCGAGTATCAGATGACTCAGTAGCAGGGGTGGATACTTGGTCAGGGGGAGAAACAGGCACTCTGGCAGGTGTGAAGATCAAAGGCCTATGAACTGCCGGAGGAGCAATGTCTGGCGAGAACAGTCTTCCACTACGAGTGACCTTAGCAGGCCCGGTGATGTTGGAGACACCAGTATCAATGTTGCACTCTTGTTTCACACCTAGAACATAAACATCCGCCCCATAGTGCCATGGGACAGCCTTATCAGATTTGTAGGGTATAGGCCCCGGAACAGTAATGGTAATGGGAGCACTCTTGTGAACTGACAAAATTTGTATAGGCTTCTTTGAAGGAGCCTTGGAATGGTTGTTGAAGATGGTAACGATCGACACTTCTTCAACAGGAGCAGCAGGAACAGCAGTCTTTCTGAACAAAATCTCTCTACTATCTATCAGGTTTTGGATGCCTGACTTCAACAGAGAACAACCAGCAGGGGAAGCAACACATAGAGGGCAACCTTCGCTACATCCCGGAAATAAACCGGCTAGCAACAGATTCCTCTTGACCATCAGCAACGGAGTAGCAACATCATCCACCGAAGCTACATACAAATCCTCCTCAACAGCATTTACTCCATGCTGGGGCATGGGAGCAGTTACAACATTCGGCCTCTCGGGCGCCTCAAACTGTATTTCCTTTGCATCAATGAGGTCTTGAACCTTATTCTTTAGGGCCCAACAGTCATCTGTGTTATGCCCCGGGCTATCAGAGTGATAAGCGCAGCGAGCATTTGGATTGAACTTGGGGGATGCAGTATTGGGAAACTTTGGAGCCTCCTTGACAGTCACTAAATTGGTGGATAGCAACTGTGGCAGGATCTGTGATAAGGTCATGCTTAACCGGGTATACTCTCTTCGGGGTCTTTCAAACTTTTGAGGATTAGTTGGCCGAGGGGCGGCAGCAGGTTTGGCAATCATTACCGCACTGACAGATTGGCGGTGTTCAGGTCGCTCTGTTCTCCGGGAGCTATATACAGCACTAGTCTCCTTTTTGAAGGGCTTCTTCTCAGTACTGGAGGAGGCAACTTTCTGTATCTTCCCCGATTTTATACCGGCCTCAATCCTTTCACCAGTCAGGATTAGATCGGTAAACCCAGCAGAGGAATTACCAATGAGATGATTGAAAAATGGACCAGATAGGGTCCCCAAGAACATATCTACCAGCTCCCGATCCGTCAATGGTGGCTGCACCCTGCCAGCCAGGTCTCTCCATTTCTGGGCGTACTCCTTAAAACCTTCATCCGACCCTAGCGACATACCCTGGAGCTGGGTACGCGTAGGAGCGAGGTCGGCATTATACTGATACTGCTTGTAAAAAGCAGTGGCCAGATCCTCCCAGTTACGAATGTTGATTCCATCCAGCTGATAGAACCAATCGAGGTGAGTCCCTGAAAGACTCTCCTGGAAGAAGTGGATCCAAAGGTTCTTGTCTGCTGTGTAAGGCTGGATCTTCCTTACATAAGAACGGAGGTGCATCTTGGGACAGGAAGCCCCATCATACTTCACGAAGGCAGGTGTTTTGAACTTGTGGGGAATCACCACCCCAGTAGATAACCCCAAGTCTCCGAAATCCAATCCAGGCACCCGCTGAACTTCCATAGCCTTTAATCTGTCTTCCAGCTGTTTGTACCGGTCCTCAGCAGGAGGGTACTGTTCGTCGTTGAAGTCTGTTTCAGTATCAGAGCCCACAGGAGTAGTGACCTCCCTTTCTTGGTGACTACCTTCCGTCACAGATGGAGGAGTCCTTTCAGCTTCCACCAAAGTGTTCCCGAGTCTGCGCCCAGTGTTAAACAGCACAGTCCTCCTCTTCTTCTTAGTCTTCTTCAGAAGCATGGTCTTCAACTCTTGTTGACCTTGAGCCAAGCCCTTGATCAGCTCCTGAAATTGGGCGTTCTGCGCCTGAAATTGGACATTTTGCGCCTGAAGAGCCTTGATAGATGCCTCGGTTGATGATTCAGGATTCATGATGCTGAAATAAACAGCGAAGAACAGTAAACAACCTGAAAAGAAGAGTACCTATGATGCACATGATGAATGATATGTGTTTATGCAATGCATTCAAGGGTTCGAAAATTCAAATTTGTTGTAGACCAAAAGGAACACACATTATTATTAAGAAAATCATTGTTTAATACATCAAAGCCTCATGGGCAAAAGTACAAAAAGATCAAATCAATCCCAAAATATGTTGCGTATCTTCTTTGGAGCTATGTAAGTGTTGAGGTTCCTTTCCTCGTGCAACAGGCGGGTGAGCTCCAAGACCTTCTTTTCACTGGCATGCAAACTAGTCTCAAGAGAATTCCGCTCTTCCTTAAGCTGGATCCAGCTCTTCTGCATCTCTTCCCATGATGTGGGCATATCAGGGTGCTGAATGACATGAGACACCTCTCCTTCCAAGGCAGGCTCTTTGATTACTGGAAGCATGTGAGGATAAGGCATTACTAATTTCTGAGAGCGGGCTCGTACCCACTTGAGGTAAGGCTCCAAAGGGATGGAGTTCCTGTGCCCCAGTGTCTTGCTGTCTATCCTACTAGGCATCCTCCAAGCTCTGATAAATCTCTGGCGAAGTCCTTGAGTATCGTTGTCGAAGTCAAAAACTATGTCAGGAATCAACATGTCATGAGGACCATCCCTCCGAGCATAACCAAATTGTCTCCAAGCCAGGCATGGACTATAAGTAATACCCCCTCTAATTCCAAGTAAAGGAACATTAGGATACTCCCCGCAACGATCAATGATAGTGACATCTTCTCTGGACCTAGGGCACCAATGTATATCTGCATGTGTAAGAGTCATCAACCGTTGTGACCATCTCAAACCCCGCTCGTTCTTCAGGACTGACTGTGGAAGGTGCGAAATAAACCACTTTCCCAGGAGAGGAGTGCAACACATAAGGACACCTCTTTTTCTCATGGTTCGAGTGTAACATGAGTGAAGGATGTCCCCCAGCAACGTAGGTATAGGATTCCTGGACATAAAGATCTGGACAGCACTGATATCAATGAGCTGATCTGGGTTAGGGAACAACACCAAACCATAAACAAGGAGGGCCACAACCTCTTCAAAAGCTTGCAAGTCAAGGGAGTTCCAACATTCATAGGCCTTTTCAAACAGAAACCTGGCTAAGAACCCTTTAATACCACTTCTGACTTCCCAATGTCCCTTGAGGTCAGATGACTGTAGGTGCAAGGCTTTAGCAATCTCTTCAAGCTTAGGTTCCTTTTCTGTACCGTTGAAGGGTAGCTGATCAAGGATAGGGATCTTCAGGAGTCGGGAGAACTCCTCCAATGTAGGTACCAACTGATAGTCCAAGAAGGTGAAACAGTGATGCAGAGGGTCAAAGAATTGGAACAGGACCTTCATCATATCTTCCTCAATGTTGGTATTGACCAAGCTGATGAGACTTCCATGCCTTTCACTGAATGAAGAGTTCTCGGGAATCCTGGATATAAGCTCCTTAAGCTGAGGGGGGATCCTTACAAGACTGATTGGAATTGTCTTTCTACGAACAGTTTCCATGTCCTACAAAACAAGAACAAAGATGAAAATTCGAACCCCTGAAATGGTTAGTCAATGCATATGATGTTGGATGATGTCATGATGCTATGATTAAACACACCACAGATATTTACAAAGACAAACATGTAAGGCACACAAGGCACACAAGACAGGCCCTTAAGGTTTAAGGCTAGCATGGGGTCTGGGTAGTACCCTCTTGAAGTTGGTGGGTTCAACCTGTCCTAATCAAAGTAACCGGGTTCTAAGGTTCCCAATATCACGGGATTGCTTTCATTGTTCATCGTTTCGATTTAGCCACTGAACTGGCGACCGAAATATTCCAGGAAAGCAACCCTCAATTGAGTGTAGTATCGAGTATCAACCAACCTCGGACTGCACCAAAGTCAGTTATCTCACTACCCTAAAGAGGCCAAGATTGTTTAATTAAGGTTCCTAAGGTCTGTTGATGCTTCATGACACCACGCGGAGGCCCCGTACTCTCCTTGACTGAACTCAAGGGTTACCGGTACACACCAAAGTGCCACATCAACGTAGCAGACTGTTTCAACCATGTCGGTATACCCCGCACAGTTCCCTCACAGCCTTGTTGCTACTTTCTAAGAAAGGTATCCCCCAGATCCGGGCTAGGATCTATAGAACTCCCAAGACAGTCCCACAATTTTAAAGCACACAAGGAAAACAATTGAAAACATAGTTATGAGCTAGCCCTAAGGTACACCTCACTTTAAGTTTCTCCCCAGCAGAGTCGCCAGTTCTGTGATCGGTGGATCTGGAACTGACTGTTTTAAAGCTGGTTCGCGAAAATGTCGCGGAAGCAAGAGTCGCCATCGTCTTTTATTTTCTCCAAATGGAAAGGACAAAAGCACAGAAAAATTCCTTAAAAGAGATTGCTCTCGGTTCGGGAGGTAGGTTATAGAAAGGGAAGGTGTTAGCACCCTTTCTATCCATGGTTATCCATGGGCTCTTAGATACTTGCTCAATGTGTTTTCAAAAATGTTTGCTTGCTTTTCAATGTGGGTTTCAAAAATATCCTTTGAAAAGTTTCAGTTCAACTCGTACGTCAGAGTGTTTGAAAAGTTTGTTTTGAAAGTTTTTTGAAAGTGTGTTGGTGTGAAAAGTATTTTGAGTTGTTTGAAATTAGAGCAAGTATCCTTGAGAACCTACCTACCCTAAGGAATTCGTCTGTGTAAATGTCCTTTAAAGTAGTGCCATCCCACCATTGAGAGGTAGGTAGCACCACCGTTGGAGGTGTTCGGGTCAATTCGAGTGTATAGGGACATGGTGATCACCAGAGCAATGGGAAGACACCTTAGAAGCTACCCTCATGCCAGGTTCCCGGATCATGAGGACTTACTAAGACGTCTTCTACTCGACGATCACCTTTCGAAAGGCAACAGTGAGGCGTACCCTAGGGGTGGTGTGTGCGGTCCGTGTGTCATGTTTCAATTATTTTGTCTTGTCATGTTTGTTGTGATCTACGCTTGATTTTATTTTTAAGTCCATACATTCTTTCATGCATATTTATTAACAGTTATATATTTGCGAGAAAATAAATCTAAACTATTACAACTGGCGCGGGTCCACATCGCCAAAATAAACCGAACCCGATTTGACTGAAAATAAATAAAGCGAATAAATAAAAGTGCGAGAAATTTAAATTACATGGCTTTGGGAGATTTACATAATTATAATTAAACGACATAAGATAACTGCGCAAATTAAATAATTGAAACGACGGGCGTTGGACCCTTTTGCAAAATATTAAAAGCTAATGAGAATTAAAAATTAAATGATTAAATGTTTTTTTGGTATTTTGTATTTTTTAGATTTAATGAGGAAAAGGAGTTAATTGAAATTAAATTAAAAAGCAAACCCTAATTCTAATATTTTTTATTTATTATGAAAGAATTAAAATATGATCTACATTAAACCCTAATTTATTTGTGTGCAATTTAATTATAAAAAATAAATAAATAAATAATTATTACTGTGAAAAAAGGGAAAAAATTAAAAAGGAAGAAAAAGTGTTTATTAACCTAATTCTATATTTTTTACATTTTTGTTAAAAAAGAATTAAACTTATAACCTAATTTACTAAATTATTTACATGTTTATTTGAAAATAATTATAATAAAATAAATATTATGTTTTTTATATTTTTTTATTTTTGTGTGTTTTTGTATTTTTGTTAAAAATAATTAACTAAATAAATAGCAAAATAAAAGAAATAAAAGGAAAAGAAAAATTAAAGAAAGAATAAAAATAAAAATAATAAGGCAAACCAGGGGGGGGTAGTCCCCAATTCAGGAGGTATAGGCCTGGAGTTTTGGCACATTTGTATTGAACTTTGTTGACTTTTTGTGGATCATGTGTCAGCGTTTTGACCTGATGTATGGTGCACTTTGCATTTTGGCCATGGATCTGATGCCCTCTGGACGCGTGGAGGTTGGATGAGGATGGAACATGGTGTACCTGGAAGTTAGTAAAGCATAGGATTTCATATTGAAAAATAATATGGAATTTTGCCAGACCTGGGACTTGAACCCAGGTCATGAGAGTCACATGCACGCATCCTTGGCCACTGAGCCACTTGTGTTTCAATTAACATATAATGATCATTAAATAATAAAAAACAAAACCAAGACGTTAATGATTCAGCGCGCGCGTTTTTAAATTCCTCCAATCCGCTTGTGCCACGCCATCATCTCTTTCGTTTTCCTGAAACACAAAGAAAGAAGGCAACGGTTTTTGAAGCGTAGCATTAGGCAGCCTTCAAAGAAATAGCGAATAGCGCTATGGTGATCAGAAATTAGGCGCGAGGGTCCATCTTCCTTCGTCTTGAGGTACTGAATCCGACCATGGTACTCTTGAGCCCTAATTTTTCCTCTATGCAAAATCCCCAATTTCAGAAACCTGCAACCCTAGAATTCTCGCATGGCAAGTTCATATACATGGCACAAAAATGAAATCAAACGCAATGGTTAGCTCAGAAACATCATCATGAATAAGAATACCTAAACAAAAATGCAAAAATATGCTTGGATCGTGTTATATGATTTCAGAATTTTTGAGATGCAGTTTGACTTAGGGGTACCAATTCAAGGTGTTTTGGTTAATGTTAATGATTGAGAAACACTCAGTGGTGCTTCAGGATGCTAATGGAATGAAAGTTGAAGCTTGAATCGACCTCTAAATTAGTTTTCAGTGTTTTAGTTTTAAGGAAAAATTTCAATCTCCAAAAGCTTGTTTGGGCGCAGCTTATGATGTGTTAGGCTTAGGGTTTGACTTAGTGATTATAATGGAATGGAATTGGCTTGCTAACTGACCTAGATTCATGCTCATGAAGGAATTAGTCCTAGGGTTTTTTCCATTAACCATTTTTCCTTCTTTTAAGCCAAAACCTAGACTTAGTGTGAAACTTAACCCTAGCCTGAGTTTTTGAGTTGGCCCATGATACAAGGAAGTTGTCCAAATTCACATGACACTATTCCATTGGTTTTTGAATTTTATTTGAATTTTCAAAGATTTAAAATGAATTAAATTATCAAAAATTAAATAAAATAGAAAAATCAATATTTGGTCTTGAAATTAACCATGGGACACGTGTGTGGCATGACAAGGATGAATCAAGTGGAAGAAAGTGGGCCCTTTTGTCAAAAATTGGAGTTTCAAGGATAGTTGACTTTTGCCATTTCACAAAAATTTCCCAACTTCTACAAGGCATAACTTGCTCAATTTTTAAGCTTTTCACATGTTCTTGGACATTTTGGAAAGGTCTTTGAGTCCTTTAACCAATGCCTTTGGTCCCATGTCATTTTGATTTACCAATCTCAAGTTATGGCCTTTGACTTAAAGTCCCTTTTTGTTGACTTTTGAAAATGACCTGTAATGTTGAAATTGATAACTTTTTGTGAGAGCATTTCTTGGACTTGAAGTATGAAGATGAGTTGTATGAAATGTCTTTCTCTTCAAAATGAGCTTTGGATGGAATTTTTCTGATAATCCATGTGAAAGTTATGCCCTGGTCAATTTCAGTTGACTTTTTCAACTGTCCAAATATAGCAACTTTTGCATCTTTGATGATTTCTGAGCCAAATTTTGAGAATCATGATCAAGCATTGATCAAATGATGTTTGTGGCTTCAAAATGATATGTTGACCAAAAATTTGAACTTTTGACTGTCAAATGACCATTTTGCCCCTACAGTTGACTGAAGTGCAATTTAGGGTTTTGACTGTGCAATTTTGAGCTGAATGCCTTGAAACTTGATATGAGGATGCTTGACCATGTTTGTAAGCATATGAGACTTGATTGGGCCTTTGAACACTTCCTTTTCTTGATCAGACTCAAAACCCTAACTTTGACTGTTTGGGAGACTGTTGCACTGCACAACCCTTGGGGAATTTTGTAGCTTGGCTTGGCAATTTCTTGAGGAATATGGGAGGGCAAATTTTGGGGTATAACAGGGGTGTTGACCCCAATTTTGGAGGTAAATTGCCAGCAATCTGGCCCATTTATTGGAGGCCCTCTTGACCTTTCTGGGATGTGTGTGGAGGCGTTGACCTATTCACATGGTGGTCTGCAGCTTCTGACCACTGGATTGATCTTATTGGGCGCGTGGCAAACATAGACATGAAGATGCATGGTAGGCCCTGGGGTAGGAACTGCATGGAATCACATTAAAACAAAATATATTGAGAAAGGGAGGGGACCTGGGAATCGAACCAAGGTCCCAAGGCATGCCAGCACTACGTTCCACCAACTGAGCTGCTTTGTCACTTTGTAATAATAATGGATAACAATTAATATGATAAAAAATAAGAATTAGTGATGTCCAACGAAAAAACGCACTGGAAATTTGAATGGCCCTATCACGTTGAGACAACTCATCTTCTTCTCCACTCGTTTGCTTTGGCCTGGAAAAAAAACAGATGGATAGCGGGGGTTTTAAACCCCCACTAATTACAGTACAAGAAAATAGCGATTAGGCCCTGGTTTATCATAAATTGATCGCGAGGTATGGAATTGATTCGTCATGAGCTTCTGGTTTCAATGGTATGGGTCTTGTGTCTCAATTTTTCCTGAAGAGGAAAGCCCTAATTTTTGACCTCTGAAAACCTAACGAGCTTCCATGGCAACTTTGCATATAGGCTATAAAAACTTAATTAACATACACCATTAGCTTCAGGGAGTGCATATTAGTACAAAGCGATTATTAGAATGCATGAATATGGCATATATATTAAAACACGGTTATGAGAAAAGTTTGAGAAAGTTGGACTTCTATATACCAATTCTTGATGCGTGAGGACTGGAAAAGAATGCAGTTAGGTTCAGGGAAGCCTCAGAAAGCTTTTGGAATTGGTTATAAGCTTTGAATCACGCTCTATGAGTGTTTTCAGTTTTTGAATTTTTGACAAAATTTGCAAAGTTTGTATGCAGGTTTGGGCGCAGCTTCAAGGTTGTTAGCATTAGGTTTTTCATCTGCTTATGTATGTGAGTGTTTTAGGTTTGCAAATCAAGTCCAAAAACCCTTGTAATCATGAATCAAATATTTGATTTTTAATGGCATCTTTTCAAATCTTTTCCATGTGTTTTTGATACCAATCATGGCCAAATCTTTCCAAATTGAGGGTGCACGAAATCTTGAGGTTTTATGGAGAGAATATGTTGCAAAAAGGGATTAAAAAACATGGTTTTCTATTTTTGTCATATTTTATTTCATTAAATGAATTAATGGTGATAAAAATTCAAATAAATAATAAAAAATGATGAAATAAATCCCCTTTGGGTCAAATGGTCGTGCATAACCTTTGGATAATGATTCTTGGAAGAAAATGTGGCCCATTAGCAATTTTGAGGCATTTGAAGCAAAGTTGACTTTTCAAAATTCCCAAAACTTTCCCAACTTCTACAAGGCATATCTTACTCAAGTTTTAAGCTTTGATCATGTTCTTGGACATTTTGGAAAGGTCTTGAAGTCCTATAACCAATGCCTTTGGTCCCATGTCATTTTGATTTACCAATCTCAAGTTATGGTCTTTGACTTAAAGTCCCTTTTTGTTGACTTTTGAAAATGACCTATAATGTTGAAATTGATAACTTTTTGTGAGAGCATTTCTTGGACTTGAAGTGTGAAGAGGAGTTGTAGGAAATGTATTTATCTTCAAAATGAGCTTTGGATGGAATTTTTCTGATAAACCATGTGGAAGTTATGCCTTGGTCAAGTTACAGTTGACTTTTTCAAATGTCCAAATATGGAAACTTTTGCATCTTGAGACTTTTTGAGCCATGCCTTGAAAATAATGATCAAGAATTGATCAAATGATGTTTGTGGCTTCAAGATAAGATGTTGATCAAAAATTTGGACTTTTGACTGTCAAATGACCATTTTACCCCTGCAGTTGACTGCTGAGCAATTAGGGTTTTTGACTGTGCAATTTTATGCTGTAAGTCTTGAAACTTGACATGAGGATGCTTGACAATGTTTGTAGGCATGTGGGACTTGATTGGACCCTTGAAAACTTCAATTTCTTTGCCGGACCCAAAACCCTAGTTTTTGACGGTAAGGAGGCCTTTGAACTGTGCAACCCTTGGGGAGATTTTGAAGCTTTGACTTTGCAACTCTTGAAGAATATGGGAGGGCAAATTTTGGGGTACAACAGCATGTAAGCTGATTCGCTGTCTTGCTGAGGAAAATAAATCCTTGATAGTTGGGGATAATAAAATCTTCTATTGCTGTCGGGGAAAATAAATCCTTGACCGCTGCTGGAGATTCAAAATCTTTGATTGTTGAGGATGAGAAATCCTTGCTGACTACTGTTGGGGATAGAAAATCCTTGGCAACTCGCGAGGATTATCAAAAACTTTGACAACTTCTGTGGGGATGTGAGAATCCTTCATGACTTTCCTGGGGATATAGGGATCCTTCAAGTCTGCTTGAGAAACCTGCTTGGGGAATCCAGAGATTTTTGACGACTATGGTTGGGGATTACACCATGGGAATCCTTACTCGGCTTGGGAATAGGGAAAACTCTGGCGATCTCTACCGGGGATGGAATAAAGGAAAACCTTGATCTACTGGAGAATAAGGAAAACTCTGATGGCTTCTGCGGGGAACTGAGAATGAGAATCTTCATTCTGCTAGGGGAATTTGAATCCTTGGGGACTTCAAGCTGAGGAGTCAAGAATGAGAATCTTCGACCTGCAGGGGATTAAAAATTTTGATAAATTCATGTTGGGGAGTAATGAAGACTCTGGCAACTTCATTGGGGAATCAAGAATGAGAATCTTCATTCTGTTGGGGAGTAAAAACTCTGGGGAGTAGCTATACTGCTGGGGAGATCAGGAGTTTGGGTTGTATGCCAATCTACTGGGGAGGCAAGAATGAGAATCTTCATTCAGGCGTTTGGGTCAGGAGTTTGGGTTGTATACCAATCTACTGGGGTTTCAAGAATGAGAATCTTCATTCTGTTAGGGATTAGGAGCTTGGGTGTATGCCAATCTTCTGGGGTTTCAAGAATGAGAATCTTCATTCTGTTGGGGATCAGGAGCTTGGGTGTATGCCAATCTTCTGGGGTTTCAAGAATGAGAATCTTCATTCTGTTGGGGATCAGGAACTTGGGTGTATGCCAATATTTTGGGGTTTCAAGAATGAGAATCTTCATTCTGTTGGGGATCAGGAGCTTGGGTGTATGTCAATCTTCTGGGGTTTCAAGAATGAGAATCTTCATTCTGTTGGGGATCGGGAGCTTGGGTGTATGCCAATCTTCTGGGGTTTTAAGAATGAGAATCTTCATGCTGTTGTGGATCAGGAGCTTGGGTGTATACCAATCTTCTGGGGTTTCAAGAATGAGAATCTTCATTTTGTTGGGGATCAGGAACTTGGGTGTATGCCAATCTTCTGAGGTTTCAAGAATGAGAATCTTCATTCTGTTGGGGATATGCACTTCAAGGTTTTAGCTCCGCTGGAGACCTAGATGATGTGCTGATTCGATTGTGTATGGAAATGGGCTTAAAGATGCCATTTGGAGAAACAGAGGAGAATCGTCGGAGATGGGCTTGTAAATTCCATCCAAAGGTGATTATTGACGAAAAGTTTGAACTGGATCTGAACAGAGAATGAATCAGAATAAACCATTGGGAGATTTATTTGAAACAACGAAAGTCCGGAAATGAATCAGAATAAATTGTTGAGAGATTTATCTAAAACAGTAAAAATCTTGGAATATCTTTAACCGGAATAAGAATCAGGGAGATCTTAGTGTCGATCTGACTGAACCAGAGAAGATCTTTTGATTTGTAGTAGTCGGAGAGGCAAACTCAAACTACAGAAACCCGCCGTTTGTTGGGGAAATAAACCCTGTTGCTCAGTCTTTTGGCGAGGCGGCGACTTACTGGAGAAAAGTCCTCAGGGATTCTTGAGGTCGACTTAGCTGGGAAGAGGTTATCAAAGATTGAAACTCTGGCTGGGAGTCCTCTTATGAGAAGGATTTTGGGGAGATTTGTCACTGCCCCTAGTAGCGAGTGTTTATGACTTTTCCAGGAAATGTTTGCCTGTATGCAAACCTTTGTTGGGATTGACGTTCAATGCCCCAAGTGACGAGGACGGAGACTTACCTCTGGTTACTCTGCACTTTGAGAGATTTCTTGAAATCTTGACTGGACTGCCCCAGGTTACTTGGACAATGACATGTCATGTCCCCTTGTTGATAGGAGATTTTTGCAATGGAAGTGTCATCCCACTTGAAATGACTTTGTTCACTGAGAGAGCTTTCCGTTCATTGGATTTTCAATGTGTGAATTTCTCCGCTGCCAAACAAATAGCCATATGCAAACAATGATATTCAAATAATGCAAAGTTTATGCTTGTCTTGAAATTTTGAAAATGCGTTTTTTAGCAAAAACTTTTTGTAAGAAAAATTCAACTCAAGATTTAGAGCAAAGCCTTACAGGAGTCAGGATACCTTTTGTAACAGTATGCTTTCGAACTAACCCATGCTTCAATTAGGACTTTCGAAGGGTTGTAATGTGGCTTGGTTCACGGTTTAAGAAACAAAGGATAAAGGCTCAAAGTATATTTGTACCCACCCGTTCTTCGTGATGTTCTTCAGTCCTAAACTCAGCTTAATTATGCGTTTGAACTCCAAATGAGTCTGGAACGACATTTTGGTGATGGTTCACACAAGTTGAATTTGTTGGAAGGCAGTCATTTTTGCAACATTATTTTTGTTGAGGATTTGTAGTGACCTCTTTCTTTCGGTTTATTATCCCTAATTTTTGCCTGACTGTTCTTGTTTTTTTTTAGATTACAGTCAGCGGGATGCCCCAGTTTTCTTACGCCTCCTTTGTAGGTTTTGACTTAGTGGGCTTTTCTTTTTGAGAGATAATGACTGCCTATGTGATAAGGAACCATCACCGTCTTTTGATTCCAAAGGAATGTTTTTGATGTCATCCATTGTATTACAAGATGAGAGTTTGCGACCAAACGCGCATTTGAATTAACTGAGAGACTACCCTGCCCCAGGTTTTGATTAAAGGTTTCAATTTAAAACAGAAAACTTCTACTTCTTTGGCTCGAAGGGGTTGACTAGGGATTATCTTCCTTATAACTCCAGTGTTTAGGATTTAAAAGAAACGCCTGTACATCGTCAGCAAGGTCCATCCAAAAGCATATTGTTATGAGAGTATGGCATTATTTTCGTCATCCTCCCTCTAAAGGCTTGTAACTTTTAGCAAGAGTTGAATGTCATAAAGAGAGTAAAAAGCATAGTTAAAATGTAATGAAAATGAAATAATTCAAGACAAACATACGCAATGCATTAATGAAACAAAGTTTGACAATAATAGATAATTGTTTGAATAAAAAAAGAAATTACAAATGGAAATTCAAAATGAACAGAAGCCTCTTTGTTCGAACTTGTCATTTTAGGCGGAGAGCCCTCAGCGGAAGATTTTCATCTGGCCATCTTGTGTGAACTCCAGCGTTGTTTCTTTAATCAGATCTTGAATTTTGTTTCTCAATGCCCAACAGTTATCGGTGTCATGTCCAGGACTGTTGGAGTGAAACGCACATCTTGCATTTGAATTATACCCTGGAACGACTGTGTTGGGATTCCGAGGGGGGTCCCTTAATACAATCAGCTTGACTTCCAACAAGCGTTGCAGAACTTGAGATAATGACATGTTAATCTCAGTGAAGCATTTTCCAGATGTATTCTGCTTACGCCAGTTACCTTGTTAACGTTGGCGCGGTTGTTGTTGGGCTTGTGACCCTGAAGCAAACTGGGGAGGTTTTCTCTCGGCTTCTTGTCTCAAGGGAGGCTGAATGATGACTTGATCCTCAACCTTAGTCTTTTGCCCCATTTGGTTACATTCATCTTGATGAAGCTTGGTGATGAGGACTCTCAGCTCCTCTTGCCCTCGAGCCAGGTTTTGAATAAGAGCCATCTGGCCCACCAGTTGTCCCATCATCTGAATTTTCATTGTTGCCATCTCAATCTGTAGCTCTTCCAACTGATCATTCCTGATGCTCTCTGGATTCCCTATGACCATGCCCCTTGTGAGGAGAGTTTTCACCTCTTCTTGTCCCTTGGACAGGTTCAAGAACATTTCTTGGAGTTGAACATTTTGAGTCTGGACGTCCTTGATAGTCTGCATTAGAGCCATCTTACTGAAATAAACAGTAAGAAGATAAGGATACTTGTTGCAAAGACCTGCTTATGCATATGATGAATGATATGTATTCATGGAATGCTTTCAAGGATTCAGAAATTCAACTTTGTTGTAAACAAAAAAGGAACGCACGTCATATTAATAAGATAGAATTTGTTAGTACATCAATGCCTCATGGGAAAAATAATACAAAAATTCTAAGGTAAAAAGACGTTGCACATCCTTTTTGGTGCAACGTAGGTGTTGAGAGTCTGCTCTTCGTGAAGTTGACGAGTAAGTTCCAAAACCTTTTTCTCACTGGCGTAGAATTGGGCTTCAAAAGTATCGCGTTCTCCCTTGAGCTGTATCCAACTCCTTTGTAAATCTTCAAGTGATGTTGGCATGTCAGGATGTAGGAGGGTGTATGGAACCTCTCCTTCCATAACAGGCTCTTTGATCACAGGGAGAATGTAGGGGTAAGGCATCATAAGACTTTGGGCGCGGGTTCGTACCCACTTGAGGTAAGGCTCAAGGGGGATGGAATTCTTGTGTCCCAATGTCTTACTGTCCACTTTGTTAGGCATCCTCCAAGCTCGGATAAACCTTTGTCGAAGTCCTTGATCGTTGTTATCGAAGTCTAAAACCAAGTCTGGAATCAGCATGTCATGTGGGCCATCCCTTCGGGCATACCCAAACTGTCTCAGAGCCAAGCAGGGGTTGTAGGTAATGCCTCCCCTAATGCCTAGTAGAGGGACATTAGGGAATTCCCCACAACGATCAATGATGATAACATTTTCTCTGGATCGAGAACACCAATGAACATCTGAATATGTAAGAGTCATCAATCGTTGTGACCACCTCAAACCTTGCTCATTCTTCAAGACTGATTGGGGAAGGTGAGAAATAAACCACCTTGCTAGAAGAGGAGTACAGCACATGAGAACACCTCTTTTTCCTCATTGTTCAAGTGTGAAAAGAGTGGAGGATATCCCCAAGCAAAGTAGGCACCGGGTTGCGAGCCATGAAAATTTTGACAGCACTCACATCTATAAGCTGGTCAGGGTTATGGAATAAGACTATCCCATAGATGAGAAGAGCTACAATATCCTCAAAAGCTTGTAAGTCCAATGAATTCCAGAAGCTTTGGGCCTTCTAAAACAGAAACTTTGACAAGAAACCTTTGACACCACTTCTAGTCTCCTAATGGCCTATGATATCAGATGGTTGCAAGTGTAAGGCTTGAGCAACATCTTCAGGCTTTGGATCTATTTCCGTACCGTTGTAGGGTAGTTGATTAAGAATAGGAATCCTCAAGAGTTGAGAAAATTCCTCCAAAGTAGGCACAAGCTGGTAATCAGGAAATGTGAAGCAGTGGTGTAGGGGGTCAAAGAACTGGAAGAGAACTTTCACCATGTCCTCCTCAGTGTTGGTGTTGACTAAGTTGAGAAGACGACCATGCCTCTCGGTGAATGGAGAATTCTTAGGAATCCTTGAAGCTGGAACCTTGAGTAGAGGAGGAATTCTTACAAGGTTGACTTGGATAGTTTTCCTACGAAGTGAATCCATTGCCTATAAAACAGGAACAAAGATGAAGATCCAAATCCTTGAAATGGTTAGTGGATGCATATGATGCTTCATGATGTCCATGATGTTATGCACAAATATATATGTACAAACAAATCACACAAGTTCCTAGTTTAGGCTTGCATGGGGTTTCATAGGTAAGTACCCTCTTGAAGTTTAGTTGGCTCAACATGTCCTATAAATAGTAACCGGGTTCTAAGGAGCTCAATATCACTGGATTATTTTCTGTGTTCATTGTTTCAGTTTAGCCACTTTACTAACGACCGAAATATTCCAAGAAAACAACCCTCATGAGTGTAGTATCGAGTATCTATCAACTTCGGACTGCACTAAAGCCGGTCATCTCACTACCCCTAAAAAGGCCAAGTTAGTCAAGTAAAGGTTCTAAAAGTCCATTAGTGCTTCATGACATCACTCAGCGGCCCCGTATTCTCTTTGATTAACTCAAAGGCTACAGGTACACACAAATATGTCGCACTAATATAGCTATTGCTTCAACCATGTCGGTATACCCCGCACAGTTTCCACAACGTATTGCTATTTACCTATGAATGTTTCCCAAATCCGGGTAGAGGATTCAAACCCAAACAATAGAACCAAATGTAAAGCAAACAAGTCAAGCAAGATAAGCATGTAAAGGTGATCTAAAACCCTAAGGTAACCCCACTTTTATAAGTTTTTCCCCAGCAGAGTCGCCAGTTCTGTGATGCGGTGGGAGAACTGACTTGAGGTTTTGCGTTTGTGTTTGCAAATGTTTCAGTTTAGCAAGAGTCGCCACCGACTTTTATTTTATCTAAAATGAAAGGTAAAAAAGCACAGGAAAGACCTTTGAGATTGTTTTTTGGGTTTGGGAGGTAGATTATGAAAAGGGAAGGTGCTAGCACCCTTTTCATCCATGGTTTTCCATGGGCTCTTAGTTACTTGTTTTAGATCACTTGCTTTTGCTCTTCAATTGTTTGAAATGGTGCTTTTGTGTGTGGTTTTGAAAGTATTTTGAAAAGAGGCCATCGTTGTGGCAACCTTTGTAATGATTCTTGTTTGAATGTATACAAAGGTGTTTGTCTTTTGAAAAATGTTTCAATGTTTGAAAGTTTGTTTTGGGAAATGTTTTGAAATTGTGTGATAGTTTGAAAATAGCAAGGATGGTTTGCAAGTTGATCGAGTAACTAGGAGTTGTCTACCCTAACCAAAGATCTTTCCTACATATTTTTAACCCTTTTGACATTGTTGTTTTACCATTGTATTTGGTAAACAACCTTGTGTTTGGATGTTAAATGGGACGGGCGTGGGTCATCGTATGACCATGATAACAATATTGCCAAGTATCTTAGCAAGTTTTTTGGAGGGTCTAGATCATTTTTGTATAGGCAAACCAAGATAGCGTCATAGAGGGACTATGATCTTTTGTTTTTTGATTGATTTTGCCAAGATACCTAGCATGCATACCATGGCCATTTTTAAGGCAACAAAGTGGATGAAACCCTAGGGGTACTTGTGTGCATTGTGTTGTCATTTTTTATGCATTTTTGTCTTGTGTTTAGTCATTCTATTTGTTTTGATTTTTGGTTATCATACAAAACCCTAATTTACTATCATGGCATATTAAAGCGATAAAATGCGTAAAAGTAAATCTAAGACTATTACAACATTATTATGGGAAGGGGTACAAGTTTGAATAGGGGATATTGCTCAAAATAAAACCCTAAAACTATTATTACAACCAAATTGAAATATTGCACAAATAAATAAATAGACAAATATTTAAATGTACAAATAAATATAAATATGCAAAGGATGTTTTTTTGTATTTATTTCATGTATGTAAAATAAATTATTTATGTCCAAAAATAAGAAAATAAAAATGATTATTTTTGAAAGGGTGGAAACCCTAGTTTTGGTTTTAAAAGAAAATATATATTCTAATTATTTATTTATTCATTTATGTACAAGAAAATAAATAAATAAAAATATATATAAAAATGTTAAAAAATAATATTTGTGAGAAAATAATATTTTTAAGTGTATAAATAATAAAAATAAAAATATATGATATTTTTGTATTATTTACAAATTTTATTTAAGAAAATAAGTTAATATTAACCTAATAATTATTTATTATGCAAATTAAAATAAAATAATAATATGATAAAATGCAAAAAATAAAGAAAATATTTTTTGTGATTTTAAATGTTCAAGAAAAAATAATAAAGTCAGAAAATAAAAATAGAAATGAAAAATATGCAAAAATAAAAAATGGGCCAAGGGGGTGCAAAAAGCAAGCAGGGGGTGTCAATAGTGAGAGGCCCAAGGCGCCTGGCCCAAATACAATTCATCCCTGTCCTCAGAACGCGCGCGCGCCATGGTCCTGCACTTGAATCCTGTTCTCTCTGTTCTTTGCTTGAAATCAAAAACTCATAACATGAAAATTATAGAGCTTGAAACCACGATTTCAACCATGTAAAAAACTTAATCTAACTCTAAGAAACCAAGGAGAATTTCAGTGCCCCTAATTTATGACCTAATTTTTTCAGCAACTTCAACATCCAAATTCTCCTAGCTCAGTTAACATAAATGAATTCTATGCATATGTACAGCTCAAGGACAATGAGGACTATATTTTTGCTTCAAAAACCTAAGCCTAATGATTCCTAAATAAGTAGATAGAAGTTTGAAATTTACCTGTTTCAGCCAAGCTTGGATATGGCAATGTAGGATATTTGGATGAGGCCTGAAGGTCGTGTTAGCTTGCCTGAAGTTCACTCAACCTTCCCCAATGCTTGGCTTGCTTTGAACTTGCCTGAATATGCTTGTAGAACTCAACCTGCAAAGCTTCAATGTAAAAATGGTGAAGTGTGAAAATGGAGTTACAGTGGCTGGACAGGGACTTGGGTAGCTTGGATGGGATGTATGCAATGTGTCTGAAGTGGTTTGGGACAAAACGCACGAGGCAAATATGTTTTGGCTTGGTGTTTGTAGAAAATGCCCTGTTTGGGCAGAAAAATGAGATTTCTGTGTTAGAGGGTGTTTGAGAGGCTATGAGCTCGTGTTTCTGGCCTTAGACAATATGTAAAACTTGTTTGAAATGTTCACAAAGCTTGCTCTTATCAGATTACAAAGTTGTGGACTTTTTGCACAATTGCTTGCTTTTGAAGAAAAGGTTGAAGTTAACAATGCCAAGGCCTGTACAGGCCTGTATTCTAGCTGCACATAGTTGGTGAACTTTGCCTGATATTAGTGGATGTTGTTTACATAAAGAAATCAGGTCCATGGCTCAAGACAAACAAAATTGCATAAAGTGACCTTTATCAAAGTGGCAATGTGTTCTTTTTGCCAAAATGGATTAATTCAATGTGTAATGTTCTAAAGCTCAGAACAAAGCCTATAACCAATGCATTTGCATTTAATTTATGAGTGTAGAAAGGATTAGAACCTGTAAAACAAGTACAAGCATGCTTTGGACAGAATTGCAAGTTGTAGCAATGTGCAAAATGCCTTGGACAAAAGTGATAATTTGCCATTTTCAAACTTCCGATTCTCTCAAACCATGAATGATCTTGGAGAGTTCTTGAACATTTTGGAAAGCTTGTAACATTCTCTACAATCCATATTTGAAATTAATTTTGAGATTCCACTTGGAACTATGTGAAAAATTTCCATGAAGATAGGTCAAAATCCTGCCTAAACTAGGGCAAAATTTCACTAAGTTAGAAAGTTTTTGGACCTCTATTCACAAAATCATAACTTGAGATCCAAGCATCTTTTGGGAAAACTTTGTGAATTAAAGTTGTAGATCTTGTGGAGGACTACAACTTTCATGTTAGAAGTTTTGTTTGAATCCAATTTCATCATGGTGAAAAAGTTAGGAAAAGTTGGGAAAAAATAAGAAATTTTCATAACTTAGAAAATTTCTAAGTTATGAAAATTTTTCATTTTAAACCCTAATTTTCAAAATTAGGTTTCTTGGTGAACAAGTTTCATGTTTTGACATATCTTGATGAAAAATGACCCTTGGCACTTGATTTTGACCAAAAAGTCAAAGTTTGACTTTTCAGTATGCAGTTAATTTTTGAACAGTTGACTGGAAAATTCATCTGTCAATCCAATGCATTTGAGATCTTTTGAACCTTTTGATTAGGTCAAGATGATTCCATTGAGTCCTTGAAAACATGCTTGAACCCAATTTTCCATTGGCTAGGTGAAAAACCAGAAATTGCCCTTCTACAGTCAAAACCCTAAAAATGACCATTTTGCCCTTTTGGTGATCTGGTCAAATTTCTTGAGGAGTTGTGGTCCAAACTTGATAAAATGGTTCATATGAGTCTATAATGTTGATGTGGATCAAAAATTATGGGGTTTGACTGTAAATTGACCATAGTTGACTTTCTCCCCAATACAGCTGATTTCAAGGTCAACTGTCCAATTGACTGGGCAAAAAAGTGATTCAAGGCTTGAAACTTGGTATGAGCAATCTTATAGGTCCAACATGAAGTATGAAAGTCACATGAGGCATTGGAAGTCCAAAAATCCCTGTGCAAATTCAAACCCTAATTTCAGGTCAACAGTGCAAGGAGAAGTCTTGAGCAGAGCAAACCCTAATTTTGTCTTGAGTCCAAGAAGCCTTGTGAGGAGAATCTTGATAAAATGAGAGGGAAAATTTTGGGGTACAACACCTTCGTATCTCCTGATATAAAAAACTTAAATAAGGGCAGCTGTTGTACCCCAATTTTTGCCCCTAAGATCCCTTAAGCATACCATGTTGATTCCATCACAACAAGATCACATTAGAATTCTTGGTTCCCCTCCCTATATTTATCTTTGCTCTTTGAGGAATCACCATGCACCTTGACTTGTGTTCTTTTGTGATCATGAATATTTTTTGTCTTGATTTCTTCTTTTAATTAATAAAATTCAATGTTGGTTTGTCTTGCTTGTTACTCATGTAGGTAAAGGCAGTGAGATTCAGCAAGTTGCTCCATGGGTTCATGAGTTTATTTCCATTCCCTAGTCAATAAAGCTTGAGAATTTCAAACCTCACCGTTCGATTTGTTTTGGAGGAAATGGCATGTCAAGGTTAATTTGGTTCACTACATTTCAAGATTATCATATTTGTTTCAATAGTACAAGGGATTGATTGGAGAAGTTGTCATGCTTGGACAAGGCTTTGTTCCCATTAGTCACAAATGCATGTTTCTCTCAATTCTCAATATATGGAAGTGGTTGTGGTTTCTATGAGTTCTCATTATAATCCTCAAAAAAACTTATATTTACAAAGCATTTGTGTTGGTACAAGAAGTTTTTTCAAAATTGTCAAAGTTCCTCAAGGCATTTTTCTTGATCTAGGAGTTAGGGTTATGAACTTCAAAGAAGCATATCTTGCTCATATTTTGGTATTTTGGAGTGATTCCAAATACATAATTCTCTTCAAATGGTTATCAACAAATCACTTCAAAATTTCTAAGGAGTTTTCATGTGGAAGAAACTTGATGATGAAGAAAGATTACAAGTCCTCCAGATGAACCCCCATTTTCCTATGTGTGACTTCAAATGATCATAACTTAGTCAATTTTTATCATCTTGAGCCCACTATTTTTCCATAATTATCTTGAGGATGTTAACTTTATTCCTTCTTTTATAAGCAAAGTGATAAAATGGATGGAAGATGCCCTAAGGATACAAAAGATTATAGATCATTTCATGATTTGTTTTTCAACTTCAACAATCCATAACTCTCTCAATTTTTGCAGATCTTATATGGTTCGAGTTTCAAAATGTCATTCAATAGGTCTATTTCATGCCATCTTTTTTGGTCAAGAGGAAGGCCATGTTTGGATGTAAAACATTATAGGTCACTTTTGAAGAAAAACTTGAAATATTTCTAAGTATGGAAAGTCAACCCTTTTTTCCCCAACTTTGACTCAATGCAACTTTCAGCTCAAGCATCCATTTGATTCCATTCTTTTCCATTGCAAAGCTTGTAACCCCGTCTTTCTAAAGCATCAAGAATCATGCCTTAAGACCCCTTGAGCTGAGAATGCCATTGGATTGAACTTGGTAACTTGGAGCTGAAGTTTCCCCATAAGTCAGAATTTGAAATCTTTGTTTTGGCTTATAATCACAAGTTTTCCACGTGTTTATGCCTCTAAACATGTTTAGTGAAGATCCAGAATTGATTAGCACAACAAGACGCGCATTTTGGATGAGTTTTGATCAAATTGCAAGTCACACTTTTCTTGTTTGCAACTTCACACGATTTCCCTCCAAACTTCATCATTTCACACGCTTGGACATTCCATTTATTCCCTATAAATAGAGAGTCATCCCCCATTCATTTCCTCAAGTTTGGATAGCCAGAATCACCCTGCCAAACTTCTTCCATAACTCAAAATTCTGCTACTTCAAAATCTGCTTTGAGGCCTTTTTCAATCCAATTTTTCCATCAAT
The DNA here is from genome assembly GCA_948472305.1 of Vicia faba. Lineage (NCBI taxonomy): Eukaryota > Viridiplantae > Streptophyta > Magnoliopsida > Fabales > Fabaceae > Vicia > Vicia faba. The sequence goes on from OX451738.1 coordinate 357,675,633, forward strand.
TCACCTTCCTTGATCTTTCCCTGAATCTACCATATAATTACATTTAAGAATCGTGCCTTAGATTGCTCTGTAGAAGTCTAGTTTCAGAGCTCTGTAACTCAACTCCAATAGGTAGATTCCTTCATCAATTCTTTAAAACTTTGATAACATTGTGATGCTCTCATTGCCCTGGTTCTAGTCGCAACACTTACTTTCATCTGGAAACTTATTTTGACTATGAAATTTCAAATCTCTTTTCAAAACTTTTCTTCCAATTTGCTTGAGCTATAGTTTATATAAATTTGTCGCGAAGGTGTGGTTGTCTTCGTCTTGAAGAGACGAAGTGAATGGCATAGGTCTGAGCTTCTGATTTTATAGTTTGAGAGACCTGCAATTCACGTTGGCTTGAGGTTGAAGATGACCAACGTGTCATCTTCCAACCAATGATGGCATGCCACTTGTATTTTTTGAAATCTGATTTAATTAATGATTCAATGCATTATCCACTAAATTCCATAACATACACAGCGCCCCAGGTCCACTTGATCTGTTTACTAACGCGTTTTGATATTGATCAGATGGCCCATATTTTTTTTATTTTCTTTTCTGATTTTTATATTTAATTGTTTTAAATTTCAAAAAATCATAGAAAATTCATTTTTAGTCCAAAAAATCTGAAAAAATTATGAAAAATATTTTTGATTTTTCTCTTTCTGATTTTTTTTTCACAATTTTTTTATGTTTTGGTATTTTTTATAAATTTTCACTTTATTTGATTTGTTTTAAATGTTTAAAAAAACTTTATGCATTTTTAATTTTTTAAAAAAATATGGAATGATCCAATGATATTGTGACAAATATTGGTGACCTCACTTATTTTTTATTTCTGACTTTGGTATTTTTTTATCATTTTTGGTTTATTTTACTCATTTCTTTTAATTTTAAAAATAGTATCTGACTTTAAAAAAGTACCAAAAAATTTATAAAAATATTTGAGTCCATTTCTGATTTTTCTATAGTCTTACTTTTTATTTCTTGGTTAATTTGAACATATTTTATATTTTTATCCCTTATTTCTATTTTAAATATTTCTAAAACCTTTTTTAATGTATATATTAAAATGCAATATTATTTTGTGATTATTTTCTGGCTAATCTTGGGTTGAATTTTTTATCATGAACTTTATTAACATCATTGAATCCATGGTGTTGAGTTTAACTCCACAAAAATGGATGAATAATTTTAATAATAGTTTGATTAAATTTTAATTCAAATGTGGTTTGTATATTCTTCCCCACCCATCTCCTTCTCATCCCTTTCTTATTGCACTAAGTGTTATTGGAGCATGATCTCTATATCATGTAACAAAATAAATGGTGCATAGATTGCTATTGACCAGCCTCAAAATAGGTGTGACTTCTACATAAGTCCACTTACGATTGCTTAACATAGCGCTAAATTTTGTCCTGATTCGAATAAATGATCATTCGTGGCCCAAACCTATGTTTGCAAGCCCAAGTATGTTAATTTGATCTCTTTGATCCAATAACCTTGAGATTTATTGTGTGGAGGCTTTGGTTCTACCAATCCTCTAATGGATCTATAACACTTTTGATCAACGCGGATCACTTAAACATCGTTGATCATTAAATGGTACTTTTGAGGATCCCAAATGGATGATATACTTGACAAAAAGCAAATGCAACTTTTTGTGTGGAGGCTTTGGTTATACCAATCCTCTAATGAGTTCCAAATGCAAGTTTCAAGATGATCATCCAACTAACCACTAATCACTAATAATTGATTTTACCATTTGTTGTTACTTTATGCCCTTTTATTTTTTTATGCTTTATGCACCATTTACTTTAAGCATTACATTTCATGCTATCTTCATCTTTGCTCACTTGAGCCTTTTCTTTTTTCTTCTAAGACACCTAATAATCAACATAAACCATAAAAACTTTAATGATACTTGGACTATTTGGTTATTATCCTTGGCATTATGGAGTATAGGACTTCTTGGACTTAGGATTAGAAACCTTGGCCTATGTTGGAGACTTTGTAACCTTAATTGATATTTTGTCTGGAGTTCTTGAGGGTTACCTCAAGACATTGGGTTGTTTGTTTGTTTTGTGTGCAGGTTATTGTGATTACATTCTTTGTTTGTAATCTGGAATTCACCCGTATACAACCGTTGCTTTGCAACCTTGGCCAATTTTTATTGTGATTACATTTTTTGTGAAGACTTAATACACTTGAAGTTTGGTTATTTCAAGAGGTCTAGTATCTTTGCTTGCTTGGTTTCAATCTAAAGAATGGGAATTATATCTTGGCTCATAATGTCAAGTATTGGCTTCTTGTTAGTTAGATGGTTCCAATCCCTAACTTTTACCTTATGCTTTAGGATAGTCTCTTCTTCTCCTCCAATCTTCTTTAATTTGAAAAATCTTCTTCCTCCTTTTGAAAACTCTTCTTATTTTGAAACTTGAACTACTTTCATAATAAACTTGGACTTAGGTCCATTCATTTTTTTAAAAAAAATCATGAATAAACTTCAATCGACTTAATAATATTTTGACACCATTTTTTTGTGAGAAGACTAAAAGTCAATCAATCTCATTTCAAATCATTTTTTCCACTTTGGCTTTCTTATTTTAAAACCTTTCTCAAAATATTAGACTCTTGTCAATCCTTGTAGTGATGCAAACAACTATACTTCTATAATATATAGTGAAGAGAGATATTTTCCACTTGGGTGTTGAGTGAGGCATTGTTGATTTTAAAATCCAAGCCATATCCTCCACTTTGAGATGATGCAAATTCTCCTTTCTTATGATTGTGGGTAGTAGGTATGTTTTCCACACGGACAATGACGATAATGTTTTATCTCATAAAAATTAACCAAAACATTTACATTTTAAAATTTTTAAAGAAGAACTATGTGTACCCTGATCCCCTATTGCACGAAAAGGTGGTACATAGGCACTAAAGGTTCCAAACCGCCACCGCCACGGGTGCAAAAATCATAAAAAATATATTTCTTTTCTCACCTCCACCATCCATTTTTTACACAACATTTCATAGCCAAAATATACAGATTTTACAAAGAGATTCATGTGGAGTACCATAGATGTTTAGGGTGCTAATACCTTCCCTTTACATAACCAACCCCCTTACCTTGAATCTTTCCCCCCTCTTTTTTAGGTTACTCGCTCTTTTCCCATTCCTTTGGAAACAACAAAGTGTGGTGGTGATTTCTATTTTGATTTGTACAAGTCTATTCAATCTCATGACTTAGTCTTAAACATTTCTACCGCTACACCACCCTCTGTCATTTCTCTCACGATCATCACCATCATCTCATCACCATCCGGCCAGGACCTCCCTCCTCTCTTCTTCATCCTTCCACTTTCCTCCATTTTTGGGTAAGCTTTATTACTAATTTTTTTTCTTGTTGTTTGCTAGTTATATTACTAGAGGTTGGTTCATTGATGATATATTTGTCATGGTTGAATGAAATTGGTAATGGCACTATGTTGTGGGTAGTAGATTAGTTTGAAAGTTGGTTGTTGTTGTTGTTGTTTTTGAAAGGATGAAGACGATAATAATGATATTATTTGTGAGCTTTATGTTGAGGTTGGTGTTTGATTTTATGAGTTTTTGAAAATTAGTGGTGACATTATTGTTGCATTTGAAAAGGATAATGATGTTGTGAGTTATTGTTGAAAGTTAGTAATGATATTATTGTTGAATTTGGAAATTGATAATGATTTTGTGAGTTGTTGTTGAATGTTAACGATGGAATTGGTTATAGGAAGTGTTGAATGTTGTTGATGACATTGTTTTGAACTTTCTTTGGTTGAGTTTAGTAATGACATTTTGCATTGTTTAATTGTTGAAGATGTTGGTGATATTTATTCGGAATGTTGAATTTAAATGAAAACCTTGAATTAATTTATGAATATGTTGTGGTGATTAAATTTGAGAGTTTAAAATGTATTTTGTTGATGATAATTGTTATGTTTGTGAATCTTCTAGGATTAACATGATAGTTGATGTCAATTTAAATGAGTTGTATTGATGCCATATGAAACAACCGGCAGAAATATCATCGAGATAAAATTAATGAAGTTGTCATCGAACATTTTTATCCCACATAAAGGGAAAGGTAAATATCGAGTAAACCTGAGAAGGGTGAAATCACGATCAAACGACCAAGAGATACGGGTAAGGGAGTCGATTACGCGAGGGGAAGGTATTAGCACCCCTCACATTCGTGGTACTCCACATGATCCACTCTTGTTGTTCTAATCAAAGATTGTGTTCAAATCTAAAGCTTACGAGCTAAGGGAACAATGCAAAGAGGGAATGCATGCAAAATAAAACACAGGGAAAAGAAGGAATATTTACAAAGTTTCCCTTTCCTGGGCCACGCGACCAAATTCCTACGCATCCCTTTTAAGGAATCAGAGCATCATAGTTCGGCTCAAAAGTTTCCATTTGTTTTGTATTTTTTATGAACAATATCAATTTCACTTTTTGTCGCAGCTCAACCTTTGGAGGCTCACGTGTTGGCACATAAATGAATTAATATGTTCTTACCTAAAAAGGTATTTTGAAAAGAAAAGTGCCTGAAGGCGGATAATACTACATTTGTGCTCTAGCAAATAGACATAGTGCTACCCGACCCTTGGGGATTTACGCGTCGTATTGCGTAGAGTAAAATTAACACATCCTTTTGACAGTTTTGATTAAAGGCCCGAAGGTGAAAAGATTTTGCATTGGTTAATGTTTTTTACCTTGAAAAAGGATTTGAAAATATTATAGTGTTTTATGCATTTGCCAAAGAAAAAGGTTTTAGTCTTAAGGATGCAAAAGGAAAAGAAAAAATCTAAGGGAAACTATCTAGCTATGTTCCTAATGTTATCATATAATGATGGTCCTAAGGTTGAGTTTTGAAAGGGAAATATCTACCTATGTTAGCATGAATGGATTACAACCCTAATGTCTAAATTGCATCGGAAATGAAACAAGTGAATCCTAAGGGTGCATACAAAGGTTATATCCTAAAGAAAATCATAAGCACAAGGTGCAAACAAACAAAGAAAAGTCGAAGCCAAAACAAACATCGGGTGCGAGCTAGCAAAAAACAAATGAGTCCAATGGATTCCAAAGTGGGAGTAAGGAACTCTTTCCACTTGATTTGCTCGAGCACCGACATCGAGTAACAACTCGAAGCATCAACATCGAGTGACGCGAGTTAACATCGTCAAAACGAATGAAAAAGCGTGGGGGTCGGCTATAGACCCCTCTGACTCGATAACAAGAGTAAGCACAGTTCGAAGCATTAACGTATAACACGAGCTAGGAATGACACAGACTAGAATGTGTGGGGTCGATTGTGGACCATTCGTTCCACTTATTGACTCGATAGAAAGCACAAAGTAAAAGGGGATGGGAATTTTCTACATCAAGAACTTTAGCATAAACGCTCCTTTTGAGGTCTTTAAACAAACAACAAGAAATCGCCCCTTTTGGAGTCTTTTGCAAACAAAAACATCACATCATTTTGAGGTCTTTAATAGAACAAAAATACCCTCACTTGAGGACTTTAAAGAGATTGCCACCCTAAAGTAGAGACTCCCAGTCATGCACCTCTATTCCTACTTCTCATGGCATCAGAAAAGAAGTAAAGAAACACAAAATATCATAAGCAACAGAAATGTACCAAACGAACAAGAGTTTGTTATATAGTAATCAAAAGCTAAGAAACCCGACGGTCTTCGAGCGAGCTAGCATCAACAAATAGATAAAATCAGAAACAATATCCAATATCATAATCCAATGTTATAATGCGAAAATAAATGGCAAGCAATGAGAGCGTCACATCAAGCCAATTGTTCTGCACAAAACAATGCTACACAAGCAAAGAATAATCCGAACAAATGTGTCGTGCGATGAATCACCTTGTGAAACTTGCACAATGTCAGAAGAGGAGTTAGAAAATAACAAGAAAAAAATCAATTGCGATTAAACAACCAACATCATAACTCAAAATGACATATTATCATGCATAAAGCAAAGTCGAACAACCAATGGAATCACAAAATCAAATCTCGGGCAACATGTACGTCATCTCATGAATCGCACAATGTATCAATTTAAAATTGCCACAGCCCATTGCACATGTCCAAGAAATACCAAGGCAAGTGTAATAATGCATGAACCAACAATTAAAATGCATTTCAAGCTCAACTTATAAAATCCGGGCAGCACCTCCATCATTTCATGAATTGGAAAATAAGTCGATCTAAAATTGTCACAACTTGGTATAGATGTCATACAAATGTCATAGTAAGCATACATATGCAATAACCAACAATGAAATAATGAATTTATGCACACTTATTATGTCTGGGCAACAATATGCTCAAACACAAAACCAACCGAAATATTGCATTGAAATCTCTAAAACTCAACAACAATATTAAACAATCAATCGATTAAACTCAAACAAACCGTAATGTACATGTCAAAAGAAAAACTAGACAGCACTACACTGTATCACAAAATTGCTCGGAATAACATGTCAAAAACGGTGAAACTCAACAATAATAGTCCACAAACGCACAATTATGCATGAATAAGCATTGAACAACCTTTTAAAAACCATTTGCAAGGAAATTTATAGTTTGCTGGAAGCAACATATACTTAGAAACTACAAGCACTTTGCAAACAAATAAATCTGCATATTCCAAGCCAAAAACAACACAACTCAAGTGTTAATGCAATTTATCGGATTTGAGGCTTTTCATGTCAAAAATTTGAATTCATCCATAAATCAAATCAAAAATTGCATTAACTCATGAAAACACAATTAACTCTCATTGAAACTCCATAATCGATATTTAGATCTAAGATTTGGTATCCAAAAATTACCAACAATTATACCAAATAAAATCAAGATCTATATCGATTATGTTCATCAATCAACCAATTCCACATGATTCAAGCATTATCATAACTTCAAGAATTAAAGTATATCAAATGAAATTCAAGAATTCAACTCATGTTTATATCAATTCAATTCAAATCAACTTAATTCTCAAAAATAAAATATGCAAGTAATCAACTAAATTAATTAGGATTCAAGAATTTTTCAAAAAATTGGATCAGAAGCAAGAACACGGATGCCAGAAGGGGTGAGATTCGATGCGGACCGGTACAAATATGGAGCGAGAAGCCGGTTGTCGCGCGAACACAGAGGGAGTGTATCGCGGTTGGATTACACGGAGGTGCAGAGGGAACGGTTCACCAGAGACATGCAGCCGAAGCGAAGGGCGCGGTGGTGCGCGGTTGTGCTAGGCAGAGGAGGGAGTATGCTTGCAGAAATCCTTAGGGAGAGATGAATATTGATGAAGTTTTGTTGATCTTTGTTGATGAGTGTTCTTGATATTCTTGAAGAAATTTTGAGAGAAAAGTGAGAGATTTTTGGTTTTGATTTGGTGAAATGTGAAATTATGAGAGTTTGGCTCCAAAACTTGAGTTTTTCCGCTTATTTCATGCACAATGCGAGATCGAACCCCAAGCTCATCACAATCAGTGTGAAATCTTGACGCACGACTTGAAACAATGATCTCGATGACGAAATTTGTGACGCGTTGCCAAAAGAATCGTTTTGATACGATAAAAATTGAGCAAGTTATGTTGCCCTGAACGGGTAGAAACACAGTGTAAAAATTCAAACTGTAGATTTTTTCCAGCTTATTTGTGCACGGCACGCGAACAAACCACAAGCTCATGACTTTTGGTGTGGAATCCGGACAAGCAACCTGAAACAAAATCTTCGGTGATGAAATGTATGACGTCGTGCCAAAAGAATCACCCTAATACGATAAAAATCGAGCAAGTTTTGATATTTCAAATGGTGAGAAACAGTGGACTTATTTCATCGTTTTGAACAATTTCAGCTTATTTCCGTGTGTACTTTCAGATGCGAGCCATAAACCAAAACTTTCGGAGCACAATTTGAACACGGGCCCCGAAGCAAAGTTAAAGCTTATAAAATTCATGATCTCACGCTTCAAGAATAGTCTGATAGAAAACCACTTTGACGTGCAATTTTCTCTGGTAATTCTCACTTTTGCGGATCTTCTGCAAAGAATCAACTTCTGACCTAAACATACGAATAGAAGATAAAATCAAGACGGATTTTCTCCCAAAGAACCATCTAAAAACGGTAAATCGGGCGAAAGTTGTGAATTTTTGAACATATGAAAAACAGCGTTTCAACACACTATTTTCAATGTTTTGCACCGTATAACTTCAGAGTACTCGTACATTGGGAGATTTTCCTCATTGAATTGGCTTCTAAGCAGAACACGAAAATTGAAAGAAATAACAAGACGATTCAAATGGTCCAATAACCATTCAACAATGATTTTCTGGTCAGAAGTTATAAGTTTTTAAGCATCTAAAAACCGGTGAAACGGTAAATTCACTGTATAACACATTTCAAGTATTTTGAACTTTAGAAAATCTTCCTCATAATATTAGCCTTCGACATGAATAGATGAAAAGGAGGAGCCTCAAGACGGTTCTAAAGTTTGAAGAATCACCCCCAAACCATTTCCCAGTCTCAAGTTATGAATTTCTGAGCTTGAAATACACAATACTGAATTTATGTCTGCACTGTCTCAAATCAATTGAAACGCCTGACTTTCTGCATAATTCATAGCATGTTGGAATGCATAAGAGCTTGATATGACGACGACTTGCTTAGTTGTTGATTGGATATCTTGGAAATCGTGTGGAGTGCATTTAAAATATGGAAAACCCTGAGTCATGCTTCACAATGCTGCCTAATAGAACAGTCAACTTTCACAACTCTTTCTTGTAGAGAAATACCTTGATTCCATGAGTATAGATCCAATGGCATTTATGTATGCATATGATGATGAAGTATAAGCCAAATTAGGGTTAAATGAAGAGGGAAAATTTTGTGGTGCAACACCATGTAACTTAATTAATTCAAGGGACGTGGATGACTTTTTTTGGTTCATTTAAGTTGAATTTGAGTGAAGAAACTTGGTTTTAATTGTGAGATGTTTCTCTTTGATTTCAAACTTGTTTTGCATTTATTTTTGGGGCATAATGATGCATGTGTAGTTGCTGCCTGGTTTTCAATCTAATTGAATAAGGCTTGGTTCTAATCTTGTTTCTCTCGTTTTAAGTTTATTTTTGAGTGCCAATTTGAGTCCCTATAATTTGTTGTTGCTTTAGATGAATGAAATGTGATCTTTGAGAATATAGGAAGCCATTTTAACATGTTTAGATTCATGAAACTCCATTTCCATTTCTTCTTTTTTTCATGAATTGAAGCTTTTGTCCCTTAATTGAATTGAGTTTGAGATTTGTTTGAGGAACTTTCATGAAACTTATGGTTGCTAATTTTTTTTCTTACTGCTTCCTTTGTTAATTCACAATTTGAATGTTAATTATCAATTCGATTCATGTTCTTGTTTTACTCCTTCCTTCATACATGTATGTGATTCTTGATTGAGAAAAATGTTGAATTATGAAAGTTTCGTTTGGTTCTATTTTTAATTCCTCTTGTGATTACTAATATTATTTTTGGTTTGTATAAACTTCCCAAGATGGCTCAAGTGTTCACTTCCTCTTTGCACACTTTATTGCTTTTATTTAATTAATCAAATATTGATTTAGTTAGTGGATTTTGTTATTAAAAACTAATTAGTTTTACTAATTAATTTTTATTAACCTGATTAATTAATTTAATCAATGCTTAATTAATTGATTAAACATTCACTTCATACAACATTCATTCATTTAGCTCTGATACATGGTTCTAACTTATTTGGCTTGAATTCTTATTCCACGTGAGACCTTTGGGTTATTTCTCTGTTATCCTGGTTTTGTATGTTTGTTTAGAGTTTCATCTGATGCGGGAGTTCTGATCTGATACCTTGAGCTTATCCGATGCACTTTCTGCTTGTGATTTATTTTCACTTGATGTTTGGAATACTGTCGGTTTATTCATTGCTTGTGTTCCATTTCCAGGTTATACTGTGGATTTTATTTTGTTATCTTTTTCATATCTTAGTTGAGAACAAAGATACACTCATTTTTTTTCCATAGCTGAGATCATGACATTGTTCTCATGTTTGCTTTGGTAATGAACAAAGAGTCACTCATTTTTCACCATAGTTGAGATCACGTCATTGTTCATCATTATTTTGTTTATTATTTATTTTGGAGGAAGAGTTACCCAGTTTTTACCATAGCTTAGATCACGACATCATCCTCATTTTTGTTTCATTGTGAATGAAGAGTCACTCAGTTTCATGCCATAGCTGAGATTACGACATCATTCTCATTCTTCTTGTTTCCTTTTTTTATTTCTTGTGCTAACATGTTCCTTTAGGAGTTTAATTCCATCTTGTTCAAGGTGTGAATTCCTTAGACCCTAGGTTCTAAACCAAGCCTGGTAACATTAGGTAGAAATTCCCTTAATCCTTGACCTTAGGTCCATGATGCATGATAACTCTTAGTTAGTTTTCCCTTTGATATCCTAACTCTAGGACCATTGTGCATGACAACATTAGGATTTGAGTTTCCCCCTTGATTTTGTTTCCCTTTTGCATTGCATCTTTTTTTAAGCAAATAGGAATATATTACTATCAAAAAAATAGGTTACACACGGTGATCCTAAGATCTAACCATCCAAAAGTACAAGAAGACTATATCATCAAATGGGCTATATGCTTTCTAGTTTTTCTATAAAACCATCCTCTATATACTATACAATTTATGATTCTGTCAACAATATCTACACCACTATTATTTCCAAAGACCAACTCATTCCTTTTCTGCCAAATACCATAGAGGGTCTCTATGAAAGCAATCTTCATGATACTAGCTCTCCACCTTTTCTTAGAGATATACTTCAAAATCCAATTCAGCTCATCCACCTACATCTTTGGTGTGTGCTTAGCATCCATCCAGCTAATGATATGTTCCCAGATGCTAAGAGTGTGCCTGCAATCAAAGAAAAGATGGCCCAAATTTTCTTCAGCATTATTAAACAAACTGCACTTACTATCATTTATAATCTTGAATTTTTTTAGTCTATCCTTTATTTCCAATTTTCCATGGCAAATTAACCAAGTCGTGTGAATAGCCCTAGGTCTGGCCAGATTCCTCTTGAACAAATATCTCCAAGCTACATCATTATTATTCTCTCTAATGGCTTCACACATATTTGTCATCTTAAACTTTCCTTTTCTAAGCATGTTTCCCAGAGTTGTTGGTGGTGCTGAACAATGTCTCTCATCTGCATAATTCTCTTCATGATCCAGGATCCACTTTGAATAATATTAGTTTCCATTATTTCCTTGCCTTTCAAGTAGTACATGTGGATCCACTTGACCCACAAATTATCAGACTTCCTGTAGAGATTCTAAAGGCATTTAATCATTGTAATTTTATTCCAGTCATTCAAATTATAGATACCTTGACCTCTTTGACTTTTAGGGTTGCAGATTGTTCTCCAAGCCACATGGCTTTTCCTACTGGACTCAATGCTACTAGTCCAGATATAGGTCATGCACATATTACCAATCATGTTTATGACAAATTGAGGCAATGGAAGGCATTGCATCAAATATTGGGTGATAGCTAAAGTGATACTCTTCACCAGCAAAATTCTACCTGTATAGCTCAATAATTTGGTTTTCCAATGCTTCATTCTATTCATAATATTGTCAATCATGGGCATGTAATGATTTATGTTGAGTCTCTTACTAGTAATGGGCACACCAAGGCACTTCATAGGAAACTGACCCTCGTCAAAAGAAGTAGCATGCATCATCTGAGCCTTAGCATCTCTATCCATCCCATCACAAAACACTCTGCACTTCTAAGTATTTATTACCAAGCCTATAGACTCTGAGAAAAACTTAATAGTTTCCAATAGGATATTCACATATATGATATCTCCTCTGCAAAACAGGAGGATATCATTTGCAAAAGTTATATTGGTGAGACCAATCTTCTCACGTTTTGCATGATGATTAAAGTTCAGATTATTCTGCATCTTAACCAGTAATATGTTCAAGTATTTCATCATGATGACAAAAGGAAAGGGGAAATAGGATCCCTTTGCCTTAAGCCTCTCATCGCCTACATAATCGTAATGGTACTACCATTCACATTAAATTCATAAGTTACATTAGTGACTGCCACCATACCAATGTATAAAATGTCTAGGCATTCATATTTCTTAAAGAACTTGCTCCATATCATACCAATCTACAATGTCGTATGCCTTTTGGAGATCAAGTTGGAGCATACACCTTGGAGTTCCACCCTTCCTAGTATAACCTTTCAGGAGCTCAAATGCAAGCATGATATGATTATGGATAATTTGCCCAGGTATGATAGTTGTTTGATTAATACTAATGACTTTAGGCAGAATTTTTCCCAATCTATTGGTCATGATTTAGGAAATAATTTTTTAGACAATTGTGCACCCTGCAATAGGCCTATAGTCTTTAGCATATTTAGCCTCCTCTGATTTAGGAATCAGGGTCACCACAGTTCTGTTGAAGTCCTTTAAGATTCTACCCTGAACAAAAAATTCTCGAATGGCTGCAATTACATCAGACTTGATAGTTTACCAGCAATATTTGAAAAATTTCGAGCCATACCCATCAATTACAGGTTATTTCTGGTCCCTAATACCCTCAGAGCCTCATCAATTTCTGCATTAGTAACCTGACTTATCAGGAAATCCCTCTGCTACTTACCAATCTGCCGCCCTTTCCTCATGGCCTCAATATTGATATGAGTAGTCCTGTTATTAGCTTTTCTCAGGAGATTTTTATAGAAGTAAATAAACTCTTCCTCAATATCCTTTTGAGCCCTCAATATATTCCCATCTTCTTTTTGTAAAAATTGAATACTTTTGGCATTTCCCCTGGATTTTAGGTAAGAATGAAAGAATGCATTATTTTCATCCCCATCTTTATCCAGTTTATCTTAGTTCTTTGAAGCATACTTTTTTCCTCCATATCATTCCACTTGATCACTTCCTCAGTCCTCTCTTTCACTTTCTCTATGCTATGCTTTTCCATCAGATTATTCCTTAAGTCATTATAGGCTTGGTCTAGCTCAGTTTTAGCCTTAGCAATCTTTTGTTGGATATCTGAAACAGACTTATTCAACTTTCTAAGCTCATGTGTCATCCTGTTAAGCTTTTTCCACAAGACCTCCATTGGTCTGTCATACATAGGTTTATTCAAACTATCCTTGACAATGTCTTGAAAACCCTCTAAATCAACCCAACAGTTATTGAATTTGAACTTTTCCCTTCTATTTCTATGATCATCAGGTCTACAAAGATATGACATGGCATGATCTGATATGTTGGGGGGAAGCACATTCAGAGTTAAATCACTATTATCCTGAAACCAAGCAGTGTTAGCAATCAATCTATCAATATGGGAGTAAATAGAGTTATCACTTTGTTTATTGAACCAAGTGAAGAACTCCCCTTTACTGTCCATCTCAAAAATACCATTAGCAATCATCATATTATTAAAATCCAATCCACATACTCTGCTTCTACAACCATCTTTCCACCTGTCCTGTCTAGAGAAGTGGCCACATTATTAAAGTTTACTACAACACACCATGGCCCAGGGTACTTGATCCGAAAAATAGTAAGTGTATTATTTTGCCTCTTGTAATACTAGGGAAAATTCCATGAATGTTGATCTCAAGGACTGTGCAGAAGTACCGGGTAAGTGTATGATTTTCCCTGTAATGACCTTGAATCTTGATTTCTTATACAAGTTCATAACCCTCAACTACCAGATCCTTAGGTTGTTTTCCTCTAAATCCTTATGGAAAAAACTTTGGTCATTCATCCTTATTTCTAAGTCCTTAGAAAATTACAATGACACCAAGCCTTTTATTTTGTCAAGATTAAACCGGTAACTATATGGTATCACTAGTCCTAGGTGAAATCTAATATAGTTTAATCATACAAAAACCTCAACAACTACGGTCCAGCTAATTTTTAACCGTAAATATATTCTTATTGGTTCGACAAAGAAATCATAAAAACATTGTACAATTGATTTGAATATGAAAACCCATATATTAAAGAAATTTGAAATCAAAGTTGCTTACAAAATCAAATCAGGGACATCCCCTAGCATTGGAGGGTTTAGCTACTCATACTATTCGAAGAAAACAAAATATAAAATTGATACATTACAAGTATTTGGATGAATTTGAATCTTCAATTCTTTCCATTCATGAAGATTTGCATCCACCAAAACTCGTGAATCCTCTAATCTTCTCTTAGGTCTCTTTCTTCCGTTGTCAAAAAAGTCCCCTAATTCCTCGTGAAAACTCGTCTAAATAATCACCATTCATTCAGATCAGTTGGAAGTACCCAAAATGTCCCCATAGCTTAACATATAGACAAAATAGGAAAAAGTCAGGAAATCAGTGTCACAGGCCAACACGGCCCCTGTCAGGCAACATGGCTGTCGGTGTTGGCCTTCTGGATTCTTAAATTTTCTTCCTTAATTCCCTGGAGGGGAAACACGGCCCGTGTCAGACGACACGGTCGCCCAAGAAGGAATGGCCACTCTTCTTCAACGCGTCTTGGGCATTCCTCCTGACACGGCCCGTGTCAGACCTCCTGAAACGTGATTTTTGTATTTCACCCGAAACTCTGAGTTTTGCACTGTTTTGTCCTGATTTCTTCCTTTGAACCTGAAAACAGTAAAACCCATCACCAACACATAAAAGTGGTAAAATGAAATAAAACACTCGACAATGAACAAAAAAAAATAACTGAAAAAAGTGGTGAAAACTATGTAAACACCACTGATCAAACTCCCCCAAAATTAAATCGTTGCATGATCTTAAGCGACAACTACAAGAGCTCGTGAAGTTCACAGCATACTCGTACTTATACGCGAGACATTTGTTCATATTGATCAAAAGGCAGTATGTTCGATGTTCACATGACGTGAGGAGTTTGTGTGAATAATCTTTTAATCTCGAGCTTCCTCTTCGGATACCTCTTTAAATATGCTTTGTACTTAAGTCTTTTTCCGATTTTCCTAATTTTTCATTCGGACAATCAAATTAAGGCAGTGAGAATTAGGATGATCATCACATGCACAAGACTAATCAAGATTTTTTTTTCTTCAGGCACCAAATAAGCAGCATTTGCTACTTTAAATTACCAATGAAAATTTTAAACTTTGCAGTTATATATTGTCCTTCTTTGGACGACATTTTGGGATCAACCCCCTTTGGGATGAATAACTGAGTGAGGGTTACCCAACGTAGCAGACTGGTTGCCTTTTACTGCCTTTTCATCATTTGGTGCCAGATTTATTTATTTCTCAACCAACATATGTGCATGTAAATCTAGATTATGTCAGACTGTCAAAATAAACTACTCAAGGAGTACTTCTCAGGATTCAAGTACTATAGTACAAATCTATACGTTAGACTTATATCACTGTTACATTATTCCAAACTTCCTACCCTCGATAATCATCCCTTTATCTCTAGATACTTTCCAGATCCCTTGGAATTTCACGCTCTTGTGCAAAACAAAAAAATTCGGTCAAAATTTGGGAAGATATAATATGTGGATTTTACATAGACAATAACATGAAGCAAACAAATAAACCAAAAAAACAAAACAGTAAATTCCCCCCCCCCCCAAACTTGAACTAAACAATGGCATCAATGTTTCAGAACAAGATCAAAGAAGGGCGACTCATAGAGGGTAATGCAACATCAATTGTTGCCTCCTAGCTTTCACGTGTAAGGGCCTCTTTTTATTACTTGAAAAGAAACACAACAAAAAGGAAAATTAAGTTATGAAAAGCGTGGGTTGCCTCCCACGAAGCTTCATTTAACGTCGCATGGATCAAAGATTCAACCTGTTGTACCCCAAAATTTTCCCTCCCATTTCCTCAACATTTTCTCATCACAAGACCCTTGGAGCTCAAGATCCAGTTAGGGTTTCCTCTGCTCAAGACTTCTCCTTGCACTGTTGACCCAAATTAGGGTTTGTGTTTGCACAAAGATATTTTGACCTAAAATGCCTAAGATGACTTTCATGCTTCATGTTGGACTCCCAAGTTTAGCCATACCAAGTTTCAAGTCTTGATTCCAAATTTTGCCCAGTCAATTAGACAGTTGACCTAGAAATCAGCTGTATTGGGGAAAAAGTCAACTGTGGCCAATTGACAGTCAAATCTCATGAAAATTGACCCACATCAACATTATGAACTCATATGGACCATTTGATCAAGTTTGGATCACAATTCCACAAGAAATTTGATCAGATCACCAAAAGGGCAAAATGGTCATTTTTAGGGTTTTGACTGCACAAAGGCAATTTTTGACTGTTTGACCTAGCCAATGGCAAACCAAGCTCACATATAGACTCAAGGACCCCATGGAATTGTCTTGACATACTCAACAAGTTCAAAAGATCCCAAATGCACAAGATTGACAGTTGAATTTCCCAGTCAATTGATCAATTTTGACTGTATACTGAAAAGTCAAACTTTGACTTTTTGGTCAAAATCAAGTGTCAAGATTCATTTTTCATCAAAACATGCCAAATCATGAAACTTGTTCATCAAGAAATCAAGAATCATCAAATTAGGGTTTGAAATGAAGATTTTTCATAACTTAGAATTTTTCTAAGTTATGAAAAACCCTAATTTTTTCCTAACTTTGTCCCACTTTCTGACCAAGATTCATTTGGATTCAAGGAAAAGTAAAAACATGAAAGTTGTAGTCCATTGCAAAATCTACAACTTTGATTCACAAAGTTTTCCCAAAAGAAGCTTATAGCTCAAGTTACAATTTTTGGAACAAGGGTACCAAACCATTCTTAACTTAGAGAAATTTTGAACCATTTTAGGCAGGATTTTTGCCTAACTTCAAGACCATTTTTCACATACTTCCACTAAGAATTTCAATTTGCATTTCAAAGATGGATTGTAGTACACATTCCAAGCTTTCCAAAATGTCCAAGAACTCATCAAACAACCTCATGGTTAGGGAGAATCGAATTTGGCAAGTTGGGAAAAACTCACTTTGTTTATGGCCAATTTACATGTTCATACACTTGTGCCATTTTGAACTCAGCTTGAATTCCTTGATTACAGGTCCTATATCCCATTTGCACTCAATAATTTAATGCTAACTCATTGTGCCAAGGCCTTGTTTTATGTGTTTAAGCATTACATGGAAGTTTAACCCTTAAATAGAAAAAGCTAATTATCCATTTTAGAAAAGTATGGCTTTATGTCAAAGTTGCAAATCAAGAAGTACAAGACCATATCTTTGGGCACAAGTTCAGAAGCAAAACACACTGATCAAGGGGGAAGGTTGCAGCATAGATTGGGGGCCTGCATCAGTCTAGAACACCACTTGACACTTTGTTGCTTAAAGTTGAAGAAACATTGCATAACAATACACAACTCTCATCTCAGCAAAAACCAACTTAAGCAAACTTGTTACACACATTCTAATCAATCACACTGACCTGAAACACGAGCTAACCATCTCCATTGCCTTCTCAAACACAGAAACCCCATAGAACTGCCAAAACAGGGCACCTGCTGCAGATTGAGTTCCATAACTCAATCCATTCGTGTATTCTTGCTAAAACCACTTCAAACACATCCCACATCATCCCTTGAAACTGTTCCAAGCCCTAAACACGACCTGTAACATCCCTAGATAACATCACCATTTTCATTTTTCTATTTTGCAGTTGAAGTACCATAGCACGATTCTTTTGGTTTCCAAGCAAACTAAAGGTTGGAATAGCATCCTGAGACATCAAGGAAGCTATACAAATCATTACCTTGCCTTGTAAGCATCTCCATTGTTGTACACGATTCCAACTGAACAGGTAAGTTCATGAACTTGTATCTCTCTATCCAGGCATTGTTAGGTTTAGATTTGTGAAGAAATTATGTCACATTCATAGCCCTGAACATGCCCATATCATTAGTTTTCATTTATGTTATGTGTGCTTAGAGAATTTTAAGTTTGAACATTGAATAAAAACTAGGTCAGGAATTGGGGGAGAAGAAATTCTCTCTCATTTCAGAGAGTTAGGATGAGTTCTTTATATGTCCAGAATCGTGGCTTGATGCTTGACATTTTTCATGTTGTAAGTTTGTGCTAAAAGTCCAGGAATCAGGAGTTGTGTTTGAAGCATCAGAGGCGCGCGTTTTTTGAATGGTTGTCTGAAGGTTGAAGACAACCTTTCTTGGGCTGGGCCTGAGATCTCTTTTCCTTTTCACACCATGCTTTTACAGTTGCACCCCCTGGCCCATTTTGAGTTTTATTTGCCATTTTCAATTTTTTCTTTTTGATTCTGATTTGTTATTTTTCATTAAAACATAAAAATATTAAAAAACATTTTTCCACATTTTTTTGCATTTTATTTGATATTTATTTGCTTTAGTTAGTTATATATATAAATAAATACAAAATACTTTTTTTGTTTAGAATATTAGGAATAATACCAAATACATTTATTTTCCATTTTTTATTTTATTTTATCTTCTGAAAATATTTTATATAAAATATACTTTTTTTTGTAAATATTAAATATTTTATTTTTGTACACATTTAATATATTTAGTAAATAATACAAATACTTATATATTTATTAGTGTATTTAGGCTAAAAACATAAAAAATAATACATTTTTATTTTTATTAATATTTAACATTAAAAATACCTTTTTGACAAATATACTTCTCTTTTATTTATTTTTTGTAAATAATTAATAAATATTGCACATATTATACAATAAATACTTTTATTTGTAAAATTAGGGTTCTTGCCTTAAATGCATAAAAAACACCAAAAATGAATTAATTTTACTTTTGTTTATTTGATACATGAAAAACACTTTTTACATACACATAAAAAAAAATCATTTTTTTTTGCATCTTGCATATTTATCTTATTTTATTTGATTATTGCACATTAAATAATTTGTATAATTTCATTGGGATTGTAATAGCTTAGGTTTCAATTCTTGTCAAAGTATCCCCATTTGAACGTTTGTACCCCCCTTCCCATATATTGTTGTAATAACTTAGGAACTTTATTTTTCGCACTTTAAAGCTTTCTAATTATGCCATGTTAGAATTAGGGTTTGTATGCAAATCAATTAACCAAAAATAGTTTGACCTAAATTCAAGATAAACAAGCATGAGAATGGACAACACTAATCACACTTGCACCCCTAGGGTATTCCACTTGTTGCCTTCAATAATGGGCCATATTGCATGTTAGGTCTCTTTGGGCAAAACAAACACAATTCAAATGATCATAGTCCCTCGATGACGCTTTCGAAAGTTGCCTAAAAAATGATCAAGTCCCTCCAAGGAAAAATTGCCCAAAGACACTTGGCACCATTGCAATTATGGTCTAAACGATGACCCGCACCCGTCCCTTTCACATCCTAACACAAGATTGTCCACCAAATGCAATGGTGGAACAAAATTGTTAAAAGGGTTAAAAACATAGGAGAAATCTTTGAGAAATTTAGGAGTAGACAAACTCTTAGTTACTTGAATCAAACTTGCAAAACAAAACACTTGCCTATTTTTTAAACCACACATCACTACATTTTCAAAACAACTTTCAAAAACATTGAAAACCTTTTCAAAAGACATACACCTTTGTATACATCCCAACATAGATCATTACAAAGGTTTCCACCACATTGGCCTCTTTTCAAAATATTTTCAAACCCACACACACAAAGCACCATTTCAAACAATTGAAAATTAAGGCAAGTTGATCTAAGCAAGTAACTAAGAGCCCATGGATAACCATGGATAGAAAGGGTGCTAATACCTTCCCTTTCTATAATCTACTCCCCGAACCCAAGAAAACATCTCAAAGGTTTTTGCTGTGCTTTTTAACCTTTCCTTAGGATAAAATAAAAAGTTGGTGGCGACTCTTGCTCAACCGAAACATTTGCGAATATAAACGCAAAACCTCAAGTCAGTTCTCCCACCGTATCACAGAACTGGCGACTCTGCTGGGGAAACTTAATAAGTGAGGTGTACCTTAGGATTAGACCCCTCTTGTGTTTCCAATTGCTTGTTTTGCTTGCTTTAATATTGTGGGCCTGTCTTGGAGTTTCATAGATCCTAACCCGGATCTGGGGGATACCTTTTAGGTAGCAACAAAACTGTGAGGGAACTGTGCGGGGTATACCGACACGGTTGAAGCAGTTTGCTACGTTGATGTGGCACTTTGGTGAGTACCGGTAACCCTTGAGTCAAGTCAAGGAGAGTACGGGGCCGCCGCGTGGTGTCGTGAAGCATCAACTGACCTTAGGAACCTTACTTGACCATCCTGGCCTCTTTAGGGGTAGTGAGATGACCGACTTTGGTGCAGTCCGAAGTTGGTAGATACTCGATACTACACTCATTGAGGATTGTTTTCTTGGAATATTTTGATCGCCATTTCAGTGGCTAAATCAAAACAATGAACATAGAAAACAACCCAATGATATTGAGCTCCTTAGAACCTGGTTACTTTTGATAGGACAGGTTTTGAGCCCACTAACTTCAAGAGGGTAGTACCCCAAACTTCATGCTGGCCTGAACTCTAAGGGTTGTCTTGTGTGACTTGTGTGCCTTCAAACTTGACCTACTTGCATATACTTGTTATCTGACAACATGGGTTCCTTGCAGGTTTTTGCTTACAGTCCTTAGCCAATAATTTGGACTCATTGCAGGGTTTACTTACATCACTCCATGCATAGCATACCCATCATAACATCATAACATTGCATACATCCTGCATAAGAACTAACCCATTTCAAGGATCGCAAGGGTTTGTGATGCAGGTCATGATGAGCCAAATGTCTAGCAAGGAGCAAAGGGGATTTATTTTCCTCTAGCCAAGGTTGTTCGGAGATCAAAACATGATTACTTGAGTCAGGGGCTATGACCCACTCGATATGGTGAGCTTTGACTCTTGAAGAAGGACTCTCAACAACATGAAGTTCCTTCAATCAAGCTACCGGATTCAAATTCTAACAATTTTCTTGTTTACCCCGCGAGATCCTTGAAAACATTGCATACATATATCATATATATCATTGCATAACAGGTCATCCGATACAGGTCTCTCATGTTCTCGCTGTTTATTTCAGCAATGGCTCTCCAACAAGACAACCAGGATCTCCATACTCAAGAGACTCAGTTCAGGGAGATCTTCCTAAGCCTATCCAAGGGGCAGGAAGAGTTGAGAACACTCCTCATGGGGAATTTGATCAAGAGTCCTGAAGACAGCAAGGACGAACGACTGAAACATCTGCAAGCTGAGGTAGATACAATGAGAACCCAGATGCTGGGGCAGATGGCTCTCATTCACGACTTAGCTCAAAGACAAGAAGAGCTCAGGGTTCTCGTCAACCAACTGCTTCGGGATAACCAACTGGGGCAAGCATCTAAGGTTTAAGAACCAGTCATCATTAAATTCCCTTTGAGACAAGAAGACAAAGGAAAAGCTCCTCAACTTGCTTCAGGGCCACAAATTCAGCATCAACCTCACCAACTTCAGCCAGACAGTATGAAGCAAGTAGTCAGGGCTAGGGATCAAACCGGTAATCAGCCTCCAAGAAGTCAAAGGTTTGGTTCAATGAATAGGCCTCTCCAAGCTGCTGCTACTTCACAGGTCCAACAACGACCTTGCTAAGAACAACGGGTTGATCAGAGCAAGCCAGACAAGCCCAGGAGGCAATTCTCCCAGCTCAATACGTCAATGTCCCGAGCTTTGCAACACCTATTGAAGTTGAATCTGGTGACGTTGATAGGGCCTCACCCTAATCCTAAGACTTCTTCACCCAACTATAATCCCGGGGCCAGGTGCGCATACCATTCTAACAGCCCGGGGCATGATACTGACAACTGTTGGAAGTTGAGGTACAAAATCCAAAACCTGATCGATGAAGGAGCAGTGGAATTCACCCAAGATGGTCAGGTCGAGTTCTTCTACTATCCCTGCGAGATTCACCATTTTAAGTGACAAGTCCTGAGACTAGAAGACTTTTGTTCATTCGAATGTTCAAGTTGTATTTTCTTTGCTTATACAAACAATTATTGTCATAGCAAACTTTATTACTTTATCAATGCATCGCATATGTCTGTTTTGAATCAATATATTTGCATTCGCTATATTCAAACTGCTTTCATTTTTGTGATGTTCAAACTCTCGATTAATAACTCTAAGCCTCTTGAGGGAGGATGACGAAAACGATACCGCGATCTTTACAGTATGCTTTTGAACAGACCCTGCTGATGAGGTACAGGCATTGTTTCAATTCCTAAACACTGGAGTCATAAGGAAGATAGTCCCTCGTCAACCCCTTTGAGCCAAAGAAGTCGGAGTTTTTCTTTTCGAAAATTAAAACCCTTAATCATAACCCGGGGCAGGGTAGTCTTCTCAGTTGATCCAGGTGCACAACGAATGACATCAAAGGAGTCCTTCTAAAACAAAAGACAGTGATGGTTCCCTACAATCGTCAAGACAGACAGTCATTACCAAAAAAAAACTAAAGCCCAACAAGTCAAAACCTATGAAGGAGACTTACAAAACTGGGGCATCCCGCTGACTGTAAATTCAAAAAGAAACAGTTCAGGCAAAAAATTGGGATAATGAAATCAAAAAAGAAAGAGGTTCTACAAACCCTCAACAAAAAAAAAGACTGCCTATTCAAAATAAACTGTCAATGTCCAAACCATCACTGGAATATCAGAGTAAAGACTCAAACAAGGTCTAACGCACGATCAACTGAGTTTAGGTTTGAAGAACATCACGAAGAACGGGTGGGTACAAATAAAATTTGAGCCTTTATCCTTTGTTTCTTAAACCGTGAACCAGGCCACGTTATAACCCTTAAAAGTCCTAGCTGAAGCATGGGTTAGTTCGAAAGCATACTGTTACGAAAGGTATCCTGACTCCTTAAGGCTTGCGGTAAAATAACGAGTTGACATCACAGTTTACAAAAAAAATTTGCTTGTTTTACTGAAAAATGCATTTTCAAAAACTTCAAGACAGACATAAGCGTTGCATTTCTGATATAACATTGTTTGCATATGATTATTTGTTCGAACAGCAGAGAAATTCGCACAACGAATATCTAAGTGAACAAAAGCACCTCCAATCAAGGGGCACGACATGATCATTGTCCATCATCTGGGGCTGTTAAGTCAAGATTCAGAGAATCTCTCAAAAGGCCAAATAGCTAGGGGAAAATCTCCGTCTGAATCACTTAGGGCATTGGGCCTGAATTCCAGCAACGAATCTTGCATGATCAAACATCTTCTGGTAGTATGGCAACACAACACTATTGACAGTGACAACTCCCTGCGCCCTAAGCACGGACATAGTCGAAAAAATACTACGCATCATAAAAGACCCGCTAGGTTGACATGCCTAGGCAAAAATAAGGGCTTCCCGGCGGACCAAAAGGGTTCGGGCAAAAATAAGGGATGAAATGAAAAAAATCTGTATACCCGGCAAGTCGAAAACCTGAAAAGACGGCTTTGGCAAAAATGGGTATCCCGGTGGACTGAAAACCCGAAAGGGCGGTGTTGCACCCCAAAATTTGCCCTCCCATATTCATCAAGATTTGTCAAGTCAAGGTCACAAAATTCCCCAAGGGCTATGCAGTTCAACTGTCTCCTATACAGTCAAAACTAGGGTTTGTGTTCTGATCAAAGAAAGGAAGTTTTCAAGGACCCAATCAAGTCTCATATACCTACAAAGATGGTCAAGTATCCTCATATCAAGTTTCAAGGCATTCAGCTCAAAATTGCACAGTCAAAACCCTAGATTGCACTACAGTCAACTGTAGGGGCAAAATGGTCATTTGGCAGTCAAAAGTTCAAATTTTTGGTCAACATATCATTTTGAAGCCACAAACATCATTTGATCAATGCTTGATCATGATTCTCAAAATTTGGCTCAAAAATCATCAAGATGCAAAAGTTGCTATATTTGGACAGCTGAAAAAGTCAACTGAAATTGACCAGGGCATAACTTTCACATGGATTATCAGAAAAATTCCATCCAAAGCTCATTTTGAAGAGAAAGACATTTCCTACAATTCATCTTCATATTTCAAGTCCAAGAAATGCTCTCACAAAAAGTTATCAATTTCAACATTATAGGTCATTTTCAAAAGTCAACAAAAAGGGACTTTAAGTCAAAGACCATAACTTGAGCTTGGTAAATCAAAATGACATGGGACCAAAGGCATTGGTTAAAGGACTCAAAGACCTTTCCAAAATGTCCAAGAACATGTGAAAATCTTAAAAATTGACCAAGTTATGCCTTGTGGAAGTTAGGAAATTTTTGGAAATTTTGAAAAGTCAACAATGGTTCAAATGACCTAAAAATGCAAATGGGCCCATTTTTCTTCCAAGTTTCTTCATGCCAAGCCTATGCACGACCATTAGGCCCAAAGGGAAGTATTTTCATATTTTTTAATTATTTATTTGAATTTATATTAATATTAATTCATTTAAATTATTTTAATACATGAAAAATATCAAACTTGACCTAAAAAAATCTTTTTATGCACATTCCAAGGTCAATATTTCGTGCACATCTTAAATAGGCAAGTTTTGGTGTGATTTGAGCTGATTGAACATAAAATGCACATGGAAAAGATTTGGAAAAGATATGAAGAAATCAAATATTGAAAACAATGAATTCATGAGATTTTGTTGATTTTTGTTGACCTAAAAGCCTCACTATATGATCAGGAACACAACCCTAAGCCAAAGGGACTGCAAGCTGCGCTCAGAAACCACATACAAACTTGAAAAAATCTCCAAGAAAGCCAATACTGAAAACTAGTTTTTAGGTCGATTCAAGCCCCAATTCTTGTTCCATCATCATCCTGAGACATCATTGAACGATTCTCAATCACTAACATCAACCAGAACGCCCTGAATTGGTATCCATAAGTCAAACTGTGAAGCAAAATTCTTGAAATCGCATAGCATAAATCAAGCATCCTTTTGCATTTTTCTTTATGGATTCTTGCTCATAATGATGTTTCTAAGCTAACCAATATATTCAATTGTGTTTTGGTGCCATATATGCGTTTTTGCCATTGTCAAATATTAGGGTTGCAGGTTTTCTGAATTGGGGATTTTGCATAGAGGAAAAATCAGGACCCATGAATACCGTGGTTGGATTCAGCACCTCAAGACGAAGATATCTTGACCCTCGCGATGAATTTATGACCAATAGGATGCTAATCGCTATTTTCTTGTAGGTTGCTTAAGGCCACGCATCCAAAACCGTGGCTGAAGGTTCTTGTTTCAGAAACAATGGGGAAGATGATGTGTTGGCGAAGCGTGATTCGCCAGTTTGAATTGCGCGTGTTTTTAATTACTATGCGCTGATTTTGCTTTTTTATTATTTGTTTACCATAATATATCAATTGATCCAAGCAGCTCAGCTGGCAGGCACCTCACTTTGCAAAGTCCAAGACCTGGGTTCGAACCCCAGGTCTGTGTAAAACCTCAATATTATTTTTCACAAATAAATCCCATGCAATACTGGAATGAAGACGCACCATATACCCAGGACCAAGCCTTGACACGTCCCCCTGGAGATCAGACTAAAGGCTTAGATTTGAGGGACACGCTACACCTGGTCAGATGCATCACACATGATCCAAACGAAGTCAACGAATTCAAGCCATTGGGCCAGAAATGCTAGGCCTATACCTCCTGAATTGGGGCTACCCCCCCCTGGTTTGCATTTTTTCTATTTTTCTTCTTACCTTTATTTTTGTTATTTCATTTATTTTATTGTCTTAATTTAATTAATTGATTTTTCTTCAAAATACAAAAATATCACAAAAATTCAGAAAAGACCAAAAATTAATAAATATTTATATTATAATTATTTTCATAAAAAATGCTTGTAATTAGTTAGTTTTAATTAGGTTACAAATTCAATTCTTTTTAATAATTAAAATCCAAAATAGAGTTTAGGTTTAATAACTTTTATTTTCTTTTTAATTTTTCCCTTTTTTTCAGAATAATAATATTAGTTATTTATTTTCATAAATTAAAAATTGTACATAAATAAATTAGGGTTTAATATAGATTATATTTTAATTCTTTCATAATAAATAAAAATATTAGAATTAGGGTTTGCCGTTTAATTTAATTTCAATTAACTCCTTTTTCTCATTAAATCTAAAAAACACAAAATAACAAAAACATTTAATGTTAATTTCCTTATTAATTTTAATTGTTTGGAAAAGGGTCTAACGCCCTAGTTTTGTTTTAATTTCTTTATTTCGCGCATTTATTTTATAATCGTTTAAATAATTATGTACATGTCCCAAAGCCTTGTAACAACTTTATTTCTCGCACTTTTATTTATTCGCTTTATTTATTTTTCAGTCAAATCGGGTCCGGTTTAATTTTGGCGATGTGGACCCGCGCCATTTGTAATAGTCTTAGATTTATTTTCCCGCAACTTATAACTCTTAAAAAGCATGCAAGAATGAATGTCTTAATTAAAATCAAGCGTAGGTCACAATGACATGACAAAAGACAAATAACTGAAACATGACACACAATTCGCACACACCACCCCTAGGGTACGCCTCACTGTTGCCTTTCGAAAGGTGATCGTCGAGTAGAGGATGTCTTAGTAAGTCCTCATGATCCGGGAACCTGGCATGAGGGTAGCTTCTAAGGTATCTTCCCATTGCTCTGGTGATCACCATGTCCCGAACATCGAATTGACCCGAACACCTCTAACGGTGGTGCTACCTACCTCTCAATGGTGGGATGGCACTACTTTTAAGGACATTTACACAGACGAATTCCTTAGGGTAGGTAGGTTCTCAAGGATACTTGCTCTAATCTCAAAACAAACAAAAAAAACCTTTTCACACCAACACTTTTCAAAAGCTTTCAAAGCAAATTTTTCAAACACTTTGACGTACGAGTCGATCTGAAATTTTTCAAAGAAACTTTTTTAAACCCACATTGAAAAGCAAGCAAACAATTTTGAAAACATATTGAGCAAGTATCTAAGAGCCCATGGATAACCATGGATAGAAAGGGTGCTAATACCTTCCCTTTCTATAACCTACCTCCCGAACCGAGAGCAATCTCTTTAAGGAATTTTTCTGTGCTTTTGTCCTTTCCAATTGGAGAAAATAAAAGACGGTGGCGACTCTTGCTTCCGCGACATTTCGCGAACCAGCGTTAAACAGTCAGTTCCAGATCCACCGATCACAGGCGGTCCAGGCAAAAGTTAGGGATAAAGCATAACACTATGTCTCATTGGATCACCTTGCATCCAGAATTCGGCATAAACTATCGGGCTCAGACTTCGGCATCGATCAATCAGCTTCATCTTTAACTAAGCAGCAAAGTGATGAGACGCTTGAAGACATAAAGGCAATAGCAGAGTTGGAATCCAGTGGGAATATTGTTCACATAGATGTTTTGTTTCCTTTTCAAATTGTATAAACTTTGTGTTATTTGGCGGCGTTCTCTTACTAGGACGTCAGCCTCTTGTACAAAAAACGCCTATTTACAGGCAAATTTCAAAATCAATACAAGTTCACTTTTCCAAACAAATTGCCAATTGTTTTTCCTTTTTTCTGTTTCGTCTTGTGAAGAACGTCCAATGTTCATTTTTGATATATGCATTTAACATTAAATTGTTAATTCATAAATACTTGCATATGAAACAAAAGACTAATTACAGGTGACATCAGAAGTAGGGGCAATGTAGAATTGTCCAGGCAGTCTAGTTGCTTTGTCCGCCAGGGTACCAAGGTAGATTCAACTGAAGAATATGACCAAGTTATCTCAACTCCTCACAGAGTAAGACAAGAATCAGCAATACCCTCCCAGGGAAGATTTAGTCTATCATCAGCCCTACAATAGGCACCATGTTCCCCTAGCAAGTCAGCAATACTCTCCTCTAGAAGAGTTAGTCTACGGTCAGCCTAAAGGAAGTTGGGTAGCCCCAGAAGATATCAACATTCCCCAGCGGAGTATAGGCATTCATCAGCAAGCATCCCCGGCAGTCTTGATCTAAGATTGTTCCCCGGCGGAATACAGACACCCCAGTGGAACCATTTACCAGTACAGTCTGAAGGATTCCCCAGGAAAGTGGAATCCATATCCTCAGCAGGTCTTGAAGCTTATCCCCAGTAGATTCTGGAAGCTTGTCCCCTGTAAAGTAAGGACGTCTCTCCCGGGCTTTATTCAAAGTTATTCCTCACAAAGGCTTATAACTGGGTTATCCTCAGCTAATTACCACGGAAGATCGTCCTCGGCAAAGTTCTTCCTATCCCCAGCGGAGTTCATCAAAGTTACCCAACATAACTTATCAACAGAATCCCCAGCGGAGTTTATCATTGTCATCCCCAGCGGAGTCCATCATTGAAATCCTCAGTGGAGCTCCCATCAAAACTTCAGCGAAGTATCTCTTCCCACAGAGTAATTCCCCTCAGAGTAATCTCTCCAACAAGTTTATTCCCCAACGGAGTCATCTTCTCCTACCGGTATATTCTTGCAACCATCATCCCCAGCGGAAGCAAAGAGCTCTACTCTTCAATGTCAGCCCAGGATTTAATTCCCTGGCCGGTCGTCAAGGATTTATTTTCCTAGACGAAAATACATTCATAAACATTTCACATTTCATACATCTTGTTTACATACATGATAAAGTGCATACAACACTGTCTTTTTTGAACATCATGACATCATGCATTTCATACATCATGACATTGCATACAACTGATGTTTTGCCTTTTCAGGGAAAAAGACAACCCAAAAGACAACTACCTTCAACTGTCACAATTCCAGATTCGATTCCTGTACCTAGCCAGGGCATATCTGTTGACGACAGTTTCCAGATTCGATTCCTATATCTAGCCAGGGCACATCTGAAGAGTTTGAAGATTCGATTCCTGTATCCAGCCAGGGAATATCTGTTGACGACTATTTCCAGATTCAATTCCTGTATCCAGCCAGGGCATATCTGTTGACAACAATTCCAGATTCGATTCCTGCATCCAGCCAGGGCATATTTGTTGACGACTATTTCCATATTCAATTCCTGTATCCAGCCAGGGCATATCTATTGACAACAATTCCAGATTCGATTCTTGTATCCAGCCAGGGCATATCTGTTGACGACTATTTCCATATTCAATTCCTGTATCCAGCCAGGGCATATCTGTTGACGACTATTTCCAGATTCAATTCCTGTATCCAGCCAGGGCATATCTGTTGACGACTATTTCCAGATTCAATTCCTGTATCCAGCCAGGGCATATCTGTTGACGACCATTTCCAGATTCAATTCCTGTATCCAGCCAGGGCATATCTGTTGACGACTATTTCCATATTCAATTCCTATATCCAGCCAGGGCATATCTGTTGACAACAATTCCAGATTCGATTCCTGTATCCAGCCAGGGTATATCTGCGAGCAACCGATTGTAGACTCGACACTTGTATCTAGCCAGGGCATGTCTGCATGAAGAGACTGAAGATCAATACTTGTAACAAGCCAGGAAAACATTTGCCTTTCTCAAAGAACACAAGTTCTCGCTAAGGAATCTCTTATGCGATCAACACTTCCAAATGGCATCTATAAGCCCATTCTCGACAAGGTTCTGTCACGCCTTCAGGTGGCATCTATAAGCCCATCCACCATCTCTCCAAAAGGCATCTATAAGTCCATTCCCGACATCACATTGCTGATACTCCAACATGCGAGTGCAAATTTCCGGGCACTCTAGTGTCCAATCTCCTTTTACCCTCGAGTCACGAAAGGCAAACTTGCCAATCTAACTCTTCAGGTTCAAGAAGATTGAACAGGGGCAACTGTTGTACCCCAAAATTTTCCCTCCCATTTCCTCAACATTTTCTCATCACAAGACCCTTTGAGCTCAAGATCCAGTTAGGGTTTCCTCTGCTCAAGACTTCTCCTTGCACTGTTGACCCAAATTAGGGTTTGTGTTTGCACAAAGATATTTTGACCTAAAATGCCTAAGATGACTTTCATGCTTCATGTTGGACTCCCAAGTTTATCCATACCAAGTTTCAAGTCTTGATTCCAAATTTTACCCAGTCAATTGGACAGTTGACCTAGAAATCAGCTGTATTGGGGAAAAAGTCAACTGTGGCCAATTGACAGTCAAATCTCATGAAAATTAACCCACATCAACATTATGAACTCATATGGACCATTTGATCAAGTTTGGATCACAATTCCACAAGAAATTTGATCAGATCACCAAAAGGGCAAAATGGTCATTTTTAGGGTTTTGACTGCACAAAGGCAATTTTTGACTGTTTGACCTAGCCAATGGCAAACCAAGCTCACATATGGACTCAAGGACCCCATGGAATTGTCTTGACATACTCAACAAGTTCAAAAGATCCCAAATGCACAAGATTGACAGTTGAATTTCCTAGTCAATTGATCAATTTTGACTGTATACTGAAAAGTCAAACTTTGACTTTTTGGTCAAAATCAAGTGTCAATATTCATTTTTCATCAAAACATGCCAAATCATGAAACTTGTTCATCAAGAAATCAAGAATCATCAAATTAGGGTTTGAAATGAAGATTTTTCATAACTTAGAATTTTTCTAAGTTATGAAAAACCCTAATTTTTTCCTAACTTTGTCCCACTTTCTCACCAAGATTCATTTGGATTCAAGGAAAAGTCAAAACATGAAAGTTGTAGTCCATTGCAAAATCTACAACTTTGATTCACAAAGTTTTCCCAAAAGAAGCTTATAGCTCAAGTTACAATTTTTGGAACAAGGGTACCAAACCATTCTTAACTTAGAGAAATTTTGAACCATTTTAGGCAGGATTTTTGCCTAACTTCAAGACCATTTTTCACATACTTCCACTTGGAATTTAAATTTGCATTTCAAAGATGGATTGTAGTACACATTCCAAGCTTTCCAAAATGTCCAAGAACTCATCAAACAACCTCATGGTTACGGAGAATCAAATTTGGCAAGTTGGGAAAAACTCACTTTGTTTATGGCCAATTTACATGTTCATACACTTGTGCCATTTTGAACTCAGCTTGAATTCCTTGATTACAGGTCCTATATCCCATTTGCACTCAATAATTTAATGCTAACTCATTGTGCCAAGGCCTTGTTTTATGTGTTTAAGCATTACATGGAAGTTTAACCCTTAAATAGAAAAAGCTAATTATCCATTTTAGAAAAGTATGGCTTTATGACAAAGTTGCAAATCAAGAAGTACAAGGCCATATCTTTGGGCACAAGTTCAGAAGCAAAACACACTGATCAAGGGGGAAGGTTGCAGCATAGATTGGGGGCCTGCATCAGTCTAGAACACCATTTGACACTTTGTTGCTTAAAGTTGAAGAAACATTGCATAACAATACACAACTCTCATCTCAGCAAAAACCAACTTAAGCAAACTTGTTACACACATTCTAATCAATCACCCTGACCTGAAACACGAGCTAACCATCTCCATTGCCTTCTCAAACACAGAAACCCCATAGAACTGCCAAAACAGGGCACCTGCTGCAGATTGAGTTCCATAACTCAATCCATTCGTGCATTCTTGCTAAAACCACTTCAAACACATCCCACATCATCCCTTGAAACTGTTCCAAGCCCTAAACACGACCTGTAACATCCCTAGCTAACATCACCATTTTCATTTTTCTGTTTTGCAGTTGAAGTACCATAGCACGATTCTTTTGGTTTCCAAGCAAACTAAAGGTTGGAATAGCATCCTGAGACATCAAGGAAGCTATACAAATCATTACCTTGCCTTGTAAGCATCTCCATTGTTGTACACGATTCCAACTGAACAGGTAAGTTCATGAACTTGTATCTCTCTATCCAGGCATTGTTAGGTTTAGATTTGTGAAGAAATTATGTCACATTCATAGCCCTGAACATGCCCATATCATTAGTTTTCATTTATGTTATGTGTGCTTAGAGAATTTTAAGTCTGAACATTGAATAAAAACTAGGTCAGGAATTGGGGGAGAAGAAATTTCTCATTTCTGAGAGTTAGGATGAGTTCTTTATATGTCCAGAATCGTGACTTGATGCTTGACATTTTTTATGTTGTAAGTTTGTGCTAAAAGTCCAGGAATCAGAAGTTGTGTTTGAAGCATCAGAGGCGCGCGTTTTTTGAATGGTTGTCTGAAGGTTGAAGACAACCTTTCTTGGGCTGGGCCTGAGATCTCTTTTCCTTTTCACACCATGCTTTTACAGTTGCACCCCCCTGGCCCATTTTGAGTTTTATTTGCCATTTTCAATTTTTTCTTTTTGATTCTGATTTGTTATTTTTCATTAAAACATAAAAATATTAAAAAACATTTTTCCACGTTTTTTTGCATTTTATTTGATATTTATTTGCTTTAGTTAGTTATATATATAAATAAATACAAAATACTTTTTTGGTTTAGAATATTAAGAATAATACCAAATACATTTATTTTCCATTTTTTATTTTATTTTATCTTCTGAAAATATTTTATATAAAATATACTTTTTTTTGTAAATATTAAATATTTTATTTTTGTACATATTTAATATATTTAGTAAATAATACAAATACTTATATATTTATTAGTGTATTTAGGCTAAAAACATAAAAAATAATACATTTTTATTTTTATTAATATTTAACATTAAAAATACCTTTTTGACAAATATACTTCTCTTTTATTTATTTTTTTGTAAATAATTAATAAATATTGCACATATTATACAATAAATACTTTTATTTGTAAAATTAGGGTTCTTGCCTTAAATGCATAAAAAACACCAAAAATGAATTAATTTTACTTTTGTTTATTTGATACATGAAAAACACTTTTTACATACACATAAAAAAAATCTTTTTTTTTTGCATCTTGCATATTTATCTTATTTTATTTGATTATTGCACATTAAATAATTTGTATAATTTCATTGGGATTGTAATAGCTTAGGTTTCAATTCTTGTCAAAGTACCCCCATTTGAACATTTGTACCCCCCTTCCCATATATTGTTGTAATAACTTAGGAACTTTATTTTTCGCACTTTAAAGCTTTCTAATTATGCCATGTTAGAATTAGGGTTTGTATGCAAATCAATTAACCAAAAATAGTTTGACCTAAATTCAAGATAAACAAGCATGAGAATGGACAACACTAATCACACTTGCACCCCTAGGGTATTCCACTTGTTGCCTTCAATAATGGGCCATATTGCATGTTAGGTCTCTTTGGGCAAAACAAACACAATTCAAATGATCATAGTCCCTCAATGACGCTTTCGAAAGTTGCCTAAAAAATGATCAAGTCCCTCCAAGGAAAAATTGCCCAAAGACACTTGGCACCATTTCAATTATGGTCTAAACGATGACCCGCACCCGTCCCTTTCACATCCTAACACAAGATTGTCCACCAAATGCAATGGTGGAACAAAATTGTTAAAAGGGTTAAAAACATAGGAGAAATCTTTGAGAAATTTAGGAGTAGACAAACTCTTAGTTACTTGAATCAAACTTGCAAAACAAAACACTTGCCTATTTTTTAAACCACACATCACTACATTTTCAAAACAACTTTCAAAAACATTGAAAACCTTTTCAAAATACATACACCTTTGTATACATCCCAACATAGATCATTACAAAGGTTGCCACCACATTGGCCTCTTTTCAAAACATTTTCAAATCCACACACACAAAGCACCATTTCAAACAATTGAAAATTAAGGCAAGTTGATCTAAGCAAGTAACTAAGAGCCCATGGATAACCATGGATAGAAAGGGTGCTAATACCTTCCCTTTCTATAATCTACTCCCCGAACCCAAGAAAACATCTCAAAGGTTTTTGCTGTGCTTTTTAACCTTTCCTTAGGATAAAATAAAAAGTCGGTGGCGACTCTTGCTCAACCGAAACATTTGCGAATACAAACGCAAAACCTCAAGTCAGTTCTCCCACCGTATCATACAACCCCTTTATTAAGGAGGGTATTTCTTCTTCCACACCTTATTGCTCGTCCTTTTCACAACCCATAACTCACCCAGATCAAAAGTATGAACCACTTTGAGCTTCAGGTCACTTTCATCTTCTCACCTATGTGTTCCTTCTTCTTTCTCTTCTTGACTTCTTGACTGAACTTGGGAGTTCTTATTGATGCCACCTGAGAGATTATTTCTGAGACTTCTACTGGGAGTGATTTTGAAATTTTTCTTTCTCCTTCTACTTTGATTATACCGACTGTAGATTTATTCTTTCCACCTGCACCTTTCTTATTGATTTCCAACACCTTCAAAGTTATCTCCTCATAAAATGATTTTAATGTCAGATTACCTATCTTGATATCAAAATTTCACCGACTAGTCAGCATAAATGGTCGACCAAGAATGATAGGAGTCTCTTCATCTTCAGGAATATCCATGATTTGGAAATCAACTGGAAAGACAAAGTTATAAATTCTCACCAATACATCTTTCGCTATCCCGTATGACTGATTGATGGTGTGATCAGCAAATTTTAATTTTGTCCCACTCCTGCTTATCTTTTCAATACCAAGTTTCCTGAATATAGATAGTGGCATTAAAGTCACACTAGATCCAGAATCAATTAGAACCCTCTTGAAAGTTTTGTCTTTTATGGTGCATGGTATTGCAACTGACCGCAGATCCTTCTGCTTGATAAGATTTTTTCTCTCGAGCGTGATTGCACATAATTTCTCATCAAGGGGTACCTGTTCATCTTCTGTTGGTCTCTTTTTTTAGAGTACCTCCTTCATGAACTTCTGGTACAATGGAATTTTCTCTAGTGCTTCAAAGAACAATATGTGGATCTCTAGATTTTTGAAAATTTTGACAAATTTCTCAAAATCTTATTCTTTAGTGTCTTTCTTTGCTACCCGATATGGATACGGCAATTTAATCACTGGTTTAGTCTCCTTTGCACTCTTCTCTTCAGTTGGTTTCACAAGCAATACCATTTCTTCCTAATTTTTCTAATTTTCTCGCACTTCCAACTCTACCTCTATGATTTGATCATCATATTTCTTGTTTTATTCACCTTTTAACCCCTTCTAACTTCTTATTATGAAAACATTAACATTCCCATGAATTTTCTGATTGCCTTATGCTTGCACAAATAATTGTTGTACAATCTATCCCATTTGAACTTCCAAAATTTTTATTGCAGCTGTGGTATTTCGGTGATTTCTCCTTGTCTCTTCTTGAAACTGAGAAGTATGGGAAGCTATATTTTCAATAGCTACCTCTTATTTTTCCTTCTACGGAGCTTGTTACTGATTTTCTTTCCAGGAGAAGTTGAGATGATTCTTCCACCTAGGATTATAGGTGTTAAGATACGGATTATTCTGCTTCAAAAATTTTATCTCCTTAATTTTTTGTGGAGTTGTAAGACATTGCACAGTGATGTGTGGTCCACTATAAATTTCACAAACAACATTTGTGTACGTTGAACCTGAGCTACTTGTTGAGCACTTGTTTTCATTGCCTTTAGCCTTTTCTCCACTTCTGTAATAATTGTTTCTTCAATTTTGAGTTGTTTGTTGGCTTCCAACTTCAAATTAATAACTCCCTTTGGTTTGCTTATAACCCTGTCATATAATTCCAGATGTTCATTTGCAGCAATGACTTCAATCATCTTTTTAATACCAGTGGCTGTTGTAAAGTTGGATGAGCCACCAGCAGTTATGTTAATAAGCTGCTTTGTCTTCATTCTGAGGCCATTTACAAACATCTGCATTTGCTCATTTTTATCCATATTATGAGTGGGACAAGCTACCAATAACCTCTTGAACCTCTTGTAAGCATAACCTAGTGACTCTCCTTCTTTCTTCTTAAAATTCACAATTTCATATCTTTTGCGAATGTAAACAGAAGCGAGAAAGTATTCATCAAGAAAAGTCTTCTCAATTTGTTCCCATGTAGTAATACTCCCAACATGTAATGAGTATAACCATTCTTCAGCATCTTCTGAAAGCGTGAACAGAAACATTCTTAATTTCTTAGCTTCTTCAGAGTGCCCCTCAATCTTCAAAATAGTACTCATGGTGAGGAATCTCTGGGAGTGTTTATTGGCATCTTCATTGATCTTTATGGTGAAAGATTTGTTCTCAATTTGTCGGATTATTGAGGAGTGCAGATGAAAATTTTCAATAGTTACCGGTTGATTCAAAATAGTCAACCGACCTGCTGGAGCATTTGCTCCTCCATAGTCCCCAAGAAGTCTCTCAGGTGGTGGTGGATCTTTAACCATTGGTATTTCCTTTTTGGACTCTGAACCTGAATGATCTGATGAACCTTTTGATTCCAGTCTAACTACTCAAGCTTGTATGCGCCTTGCATGAAAAGTTCTTTCAATTTCTACGTTAAAAGGAAATTCAGTTGAGGGTTTTCCTCGCATGCAAGGGTTAAACACAAATCAGTAATAACGAAAAATATAAAAATAACAGAAAATAAAATTTTAATTGAACTCTATATTTTGGCAGTCCCCGACAACGGTGCCAAAAACTTGATCGGAAAAATAGCAAGTGTATTATTTTTCCTCTTATAATACTAGGGAAAATTCCCCGAATTTCGATCTCAAGGACTGCACAGAAGTACCGAGTTTAATTCATTGTTCGATTAAACAAAAACTTTAACTGGGGATTTTGTTTGGAAATTCCTCTTAACGATAAGTAAAAAGAATGCGGAAATATAAATAGGATTTTTCACATATATGAGTAACATTCTAGGGTAAAGTGTATAATTTTCCCTGTAACAACCTTGAATCTTGATTTCTTCAACAAGTTCATTACATTCAATTACCATATTATTTTCCCCTAAGTCCTTAGTGAGAAAACCTTTGAACATTCATCCTAAATCATATGTCCTTAGAGATTTTTGATGGAGTCAAGTCTTTGTTTTATCAAGATTTATCTGGTAACTATATGGTATTCCTAGTCCTAGGTGATATCTACTATAGTCCTACCATACAAAAACCTTAACAACCGCGTCCAACTAATTGTTAATCGTAAACCAATCCTTATTGGTCCGACAAAGAAAGCATAAAAAGATTGTACAATTGAATTGAATATGAAAAACACATAGATTAAAGAAATTCAAAATCAAAGTTATTTACATAATCAAATCAGGGACACCCCTTAGCATTGGGGGGTTTAGCTACTCATAGTATTCAAAGAAAACAAAATATAAAATTGAGACATTACAAGTATTTGGATGAATTTGAATCTTCAATTCTTTCTATTCATGAAAATTTGCATCCACCAAAACTCTTGAATCCTCTAATCTTCTCTTAGGTCTCTTTCGTTGTCAAAAAAAGTCCCATAATTCCTCGTGAAAACTCATCTAAATAGTCAACATTCATTCAGATCTGTTGGAAGTACCCAAAACGCCCTCACAGCTTAACATATGGACAAAATAGGAAAAATTCAGAAAATCGGTGTCATAGGCCAACACAGACGCCCGTGTTGGCCTTCTGGATTCTTCAATTTTCTTCCTTAAGTCCCTAGAGGGGAAACACGGCCTGTGTCAGGCGACACGGTCGCTCGTGTTGCACCCCTGACTTCCACTTTTCTTCAACGTGTCCTGGGCATTCCTCCTGACACGGCCCGTGTTAGGTGACACGGCCACCTGTGTTTGGCCTCCTGAAACGTGATTTTTGTAATTCTCCCGAAACTCCAATTTTTGCACTGTTTTTTCATGATTTCTTCCTTTGAACCTGAAAACAGTAAAACACACAACCAACGCATAAAAAGTTGTAAAATGAAATAAAACACTTGACAATAAACAGAAAATATAACTGAAATCAATGGTGAAAAACTGTGTAAAAACCACTGATCAGTACTTTCTGCATAAGTCATTCATGTTATTCCATAAAATCTTCCTTTGATCCAACTGGTTTTTGGCATAAATTATTGTCAGCCAGTATTTAAAACCACTTATAATGTCATAAACTCCGCATTGGATATATTGGCTCGAGTTACTCATATGCCTGATATCTATTTTAATGTTATCTAATTGAATCTAGATTCTACCATTTTTATGGTAGGTATAGTTATTTATATAGACTCCCTTCAGATGAAGTTTTTCTCTAACATTAACTGCCTTATTCTTCTTTACTCTTGTTTCAATTAAAATGACAATCTCAGGCTATATTTTCAGGAGACGGGAGCTTATATCCCTGATTTTTCCAGCCTTGTTCAACCCTCTGATATTCCAAGACACTAACATGGACCCTTTTCCACTACTACTAGGTGGTCATTTGAAACCCCTAGAACCCAAAATCCATTCAAACAATCCACATTGTGAGATGATTCTACAAAAATATGATTTTTACCTCTATCCCTTCCTCCTTTTCTAACTCTTGTCTAATTCTCTTCATCATCATCTTTCTTGTGTTTTATGTGATTATCCTTAGGGGTGATGACCACTTCTTGATTTTGCTTTTGTTCCTCTAGTTTCTTTGGCCTTGGTTTCCATATCTTAACTTTATTTTGATCTCCATATTGGTGCCCCACTGGTTGACATTTTTCACAATATTTAGGTCTCCATTCAAATTTATTCTCTTGTTTCCTTCTTCTCCGTTGATTATCCTTATGTAGATTTCATCAGACAATTTCCTGGTAATACCCACCCCAACCAGACTTCGTCTGTATGAGATTATCAATTTATGAGTGGTACACTCATCAGTAACCAGAGGTGTTCCCAGAGCACTTCCAATCTTGTTTAAACTCGTTACTACCCATAGTTGAAGCGGGAGTGTAGGTAGTTTGATCCAAATGGCCAAGGTTCTCAGAAGATCATTCTTGAGGTTGAAATCAAGGCTCCATTCCTTGATTAGCACTGGCATTCCTCGAATGGTGTTATGTCTCCTTCATCAATACTTCATCCATGTCTTCATGTGACTTGAATTGAAGGATGAAATACCCCTCATCATGGTAATACAAATCTGGAAGCTTAACAAAATTCCATACATTATGCATAAAATTCTTCATAGCATTCATGCTCATATCTTCTCCCAAGATATACAAAATTAAGGCATTTTCCAACAATTGAAATTCCGAGATGATACCTTCATCATTGATCTCAATTTCAAATCCGCCATTCACCATCATAGGTGCAATGTACTCTATTGATCTTCCTTTTGCTGGATTTCAATTATCGTCGATTGCATCTTGTTGTACCCCAAAATTTGCCCTCCCCTTTTTCACAAGAAATCGCAGCTTCGGGTTTTCTCTGATTTTTTCAGATTGGCTCAAGAATCGGTCAAACAGACTTTCCTTATCAGTCTACCCAAAATTAGGGTTTCCATTGATTTCTTATCAGTCAAACA
This sequence comes from Vicia faba, assembly GCA_948472305.1. Lineage (NCBI taxonomy): Eukaryota > Viridiplantae > Streptophyta > Magnoliopsida > Fabales > Fabaceae > Vicia > Vicia faba. Next base: position 357,715,137 of record OX451738.1, read on the forward strand.
AAATTAGGGTTTCTATTGATTTGGTTGAGTTTGGCTCAGGGTTCGATCAAGCAGACGTTTCTTTGACAGTAAATCCAAAATTAGGGTTTACACACGCATTCTCAGAAGAGTTTGAATCCACAGTATTTCAATTAACTGTCACATGTTTTTTACGCTTGTTCAAGATTTCTGTTTGTTCCTCAAAGCCTAAACATCTGGGATAGAAGCTGAGGCATTTTGATTTGAAAGTTTGAAGCTTTAGTTTGATCAGTAAAGTGAAAGGCGTATGGACATTTGTTTGTTTAATTGTGCAATACATATGGTTAATTGAAATGCCGGGCTTATTGTTGGTTAATGCAAGGCTGTGAGACTGCGACGTTTGTTGATTATTTATATTATCTGAGTTACAATTATTGGGATGCATTTCCAATTATTATAATTCAAGAAATTTAAATAATTAAATAAACAAGTGCAGAAGAAATAAAGAATTATCTGACAAAAGATTTTTTATTCATTTTCAATTGTTGTTACAAATGTTATTTGGATACTGTGAATTTATTTACAATATTTACAATGATCTTTATTACAAATAATTGGAAAAAGAAAATAAATCTAAATCTCTTAAAGTCTTCTATCTTCTACTGCTGCTTCCCTTATCTAACTGATATTTACCTGCAAAGACAGAAGAAAGAAGTCAATACAGTTAAATTGGAAAAGCATTTTCAGACAGATAATTAAAAACTCATCATTAAAGATTGTTTGCCGGAATCAGATTAATTTGGTTTTCATCATGTTTTACTCGTCCCCTTTGCAAATCACAAGAAGATTTCTCTTATTGGTTCACAAAGAGGAAAGTAAAACTAACGTTGCAAGCTCAATTAAATAGAAGGCACAAGGCTGCATATAATACAAGGGACAAGCTGCACAAGTTCAAACTGAGCAAACCAAGTTGCACAAATTCAAACTGAACAAACCAAGTTGTAATGTCAAACAAAGCAAACTAAGTTACACAAACTGACAAAGCAAACTAAGTTACACAAACTGTCAAAGAAGCTGTCAACAAAACTGTCAAAGAAGTTGTCAACAAAGCTGCATACAAGCTATCAAAAAAGGCAATGCAGAAAATCTGGAAGAAAGTACAAAATGCAGAGCAAAACAAAGTTGCAAGCAAGCAATTTCTCATCATTTTCCAGGCCAACAACTTTTCAGAAAAAGAGATATTAAGCAATAAAATATGCTTTTTTATGGAGAGAGAGAAAGAGAGTAAAGTAAAAAGGTTTGCAGTTTGGCAGGCTTAAAGAAGAGATAAATATAACAAGAACAGAATAGTTCAAAGAGGGGGGCAGAACACAGAGAGAGCCACAAACTGAGTTGCAAGCAAGCCTGCATAACACAGCCTGCTTAAAACCTCCAAGCAAACTTCAAACCTAAAAACCTGTGTTCAAACATAAGCTTGCCTGCATAAACCTAAAAACCTGTGTTCAAACACAAGCAAGCCTGCATAACAACAGCCCGCCTATACCAGAAACCTGCATAAAACCTCAAAACTTACAGAAGCAAGCCTTCAAGCCTATTCAAAACCTGTTTCAAACTTGCAAACCAACACAAGCCTTGCAGCCTGCCTGTATCCAACCCTGCCTGTATCCAACCCTGCTTGTATCCAAGCCTGCCTTACCAACAACAAGCCTTCAAACCTGCTAAAAAACCTATCAAACTTGCAAAACTCATACAAATTCAAACACCAAATCCACCAATAACACTAACAAGCGCCTCAGAACCAAGTTCATCATAGGCAAAACCATCAACATCAGAAAAAGCCAACAAAATTCAAGAGAGGAAGAGAGGAAGAAGCTAACAAACAAGCATCTCAGAAAGACATCATCATTGACAAGAAAGAGAGGAAGAGAGTCAGAAGCTAATTAGCAAGCATTCTCATAATAAAGTCCTCACAGAATCAATAGCAACAACAATAAGCAAAGTTCATCATAGGGTCAACATCATCAAACAACCAAACAACAACTATTGCAAGCATTTCAGAAATACAAAATCATCATCAAAAGATATCCAACATTCAGAAGAAGAAGAGAGGAACTCAGCATTCTAGGGTTTTCAGAAATCTCATCACTAAACATTCAAAGAGAAAGATACAAGGTACCAGAAAAGCTAGCATCACCATATCACTCCCTCGCCCGGCCACCTGAGAAGCGCCGTCGTCCAACCCTCCGTCTCCTCTCCGACAACAAAACCCCAAGGTATTGATTCCCCTTCTTAATGTTTTACACCTCGCATAAACATAAAACAATCAAGGATTAATGACATGCACGAATCCAAAACCCTAAAAACATTTAGAAGAAAATTGGTACCTTTTTTTCATCGCCCTGAGCAACCGTGGAGAGAGGAGACTGGAGGCATCGCTCTAGTATCCTAAAGGGAGGAGGAGAATGCTCAGAAGCACCGTTTGAGAAAGGATTAAGAGGACGAAGAAGATGAGAGGAGAGCGGCGCCGTTTCAAACTGCAAGCTTAAGTCTGAACAAAACACAAACAAACCCTAAAAACTTTGTCAAACCATTTGGGCCTGGACGCCCCCACTAAACTCTGAAGCCCAAACACGTTTGGCTCCTGCACCCCCTTTACATCCAATTTTTCTTTGTTTTGTCACTTGGGCCATACTAACCATTAGGCCCGTCATCATCTTTTTTTAAACTAATCTTTTTTTTTACCAATTATTTTCTTTTTTACAATATACTTCCTTTTTCTCTTATTGCTAAAAAATATATATGTTTTGTATAGATTCTCTTAATATTTTTCTTCTAACAATTATCACACTTTAAACAAATATAGAAATAATAGAATTTCATTAAGTTAAATAAATTCCTTCTTAAAAAACCTTTTGTTTATGAATAACTAACAAAAACACATAAATAATAGAATACTTTAACTTAAACAATTTTTTTTCTTTTCTTTAAAACTCTTGTTTATATAATTAACAAAAAATACAAAAAATGATGATAATCTTTTTAAGTTACAATTTTTATTCATTTGTAAATAACCATGTGCATTTCACAATACTTTTGATTCTCTTTGATTCTTATACCTTGCTATATTTTTACATCGAAAATGCCACGATTCGATTTGGTTGTAAATGATATTTGGACATTACTATTCTGATAAGACTCATCCCCATTTGTAAACATTTGTACCCCCATCCCCGGATACTTATTTGTAATAACTTAGACTTTAAATTCCCGCAATTTATCGCTTTCCATATACTGTATAGTAATTAGGGTTTGTATGCGAAGATTCAAAATCAACCACTAGATAACCTAATACAAGATAAATGCATGAAAATCAATACACAATTCACACTTGCACCTCTAGGGTAACCTCGCTTGTTGCCTCGGAAAAATTCAATCATGTCCCTCGAGTATGAGACACTCTAGCAAATGTCCCTTCGATAAACAAAGATCGTAGTCCCTCGATGACCCTCGATGTTGCCTTCGATAAAACGATCTCGTCCCTTACAAAATTGCTAGAGCGTCTCACAATTTGCCTTCAATGATTGTACACGATGACCCGCGCCTGTCCCGTTTAACATCCTAACACAAGGTTGTTCACCAAATACAATGGTGAAACAACACTGTTAAAAGGGTTAAAACATAAGAAAAATCTTTGAGTAAAATAGGGTAGACAAACTCTTAGCTACTTGATCAAAAATCTTGCAAAACATCCTTGCCATTTTTCAAACACACATCTCCACACAATTTCAAAACAAACCTTCAAAAACATTGAAACATCTTTTCAAAAAGACATACACCTTTGTATATACTCAAACAAGAGTCATTACAAAGGTTTCCTAGACAAGGCATCTTTTTCAAAACATTTTCAAAAACATTGAAACATCTTTTCAAAAAGACACACACCTTTGTAAAGCATTCAAACAAGAATTGTTACAAAGGTTGCCTAGACAAGGCATCTTTTTCAAAACATTTTTAAAACCACACACACAAAGCACCCTTTCAAAACAATTGAAAAGCAAAGGCAAGTGATCTAAAACAAGTAACTAAGAGCCCATGGATAACCATGGATGAAAAGGGTGCTAGCACCTTCCCTTTTCATAATCTACCCCCCCCCCCCCCCCCCCCCCCGAACCCACGAAAACATCTCAAAGGTCTTTCATGTTCTTTTTGACCTTTCCTTAGGATAAAATAAAAAGTCGGTGGCGACTCTTGCTAAACCGAACAAGTGCGAAAACAAACGCAAAACCCAAGTCAGTTCTCCCACCGTATCACAGAACTGGCGACTCTGCTGGGGAGATTTCTAAAAGTGGGGTTACCTTAGGGTTTTAGATCACCTATACATGCTTGCTTTGATTGCTTTGATTGCTTTACTTTTTGGGTTCCTTGTTTGGGTTTGTTTAATCCTACACCCGGATTTGGGGGCACCTTTTTAGGTAAATAGCAATAAATTGTGAGGGAACTGTGCGGGGTATACCGACATGGTTGAAACAGTAGCTATGTTAGTGTGACATATTTGTGGGTACCGGTAGCCCTTGAGTAGTTAAGGAGAATACGGGGCCGCTGAGCGATGTCATGAAGCACTAATGAACTCTTAGAACCTTACTTGACCATCTTGGCCTTTTTAGGGGTAGTGAGATGACCGACTTTGGTGCAGTCCGAAGTTGGTAGATACTCGATACTACACTCATTGAGGATTGTTTTCTTGGAATATTTTGGTCGCCAGTTAAGTGGCTAAACCAAAACAATGAACATAGAAAATAATCCAGTGATATTGAGCTCCTTAGAACCCAGTTTCTATTTTAGGACAGGTTGAGCCAACTAACTTCAAGAGGGTACTTACCTACAAACCCCATGCAAGCCTAAACCTAAGAACTTGTTTGTTCTGTGTGAATATGATTGCCTGTATATATATATATACTTGCTTACTTTTGCATACATGTACATAACATCATAGCATCATACCATAGCATTTTTTCAATAACCATTTCAAGGATCTCGAGGGTCTTTTGATACAGGGGCACATTGAACTAGACGTCTACCAAAGGGAAAGAGGGTTCCCCTCTAAACAAACGCCATCAAAGATCAAGTGCAACAACTTGAATCAGGGGCTATGACCCACTTGACACGGTGAGCTTGATTCACGTGGAAAGACATCCACCATTACAAAGTTCTCCAATTAAAGATATTGATCAAAGTTCAACCTATAACATTTTTCTTGTGTTTACCCCGAGAGATTCTTGAAAACATGCATCCACATATCATGCATTGTTTCATAACAGGTTTTCCTTTTCAGGTTTCCTTATTCTCCTACTGTTTATTTCAGTAGAGATGGCTCTAGAGCAGACTATCAAGGACGTCCAGGCTCAAAACGCTCAACTTCAAGAGATGTTCTTGAACATATCCAAGGGACAAGAAGAGGTCAAGGCGCTCCTCACCAGGGGCATGATCGTGGGAAATCCTGGGGATGACAGAGATGACCAGTTGGAGCTACAAATTGAGATAGCCATATTGAAGGGGCAACTGGTGAGTCAGATGGATCTCATCCAGGACTTGGCTCAAAGACAAGAAGAGCTCAGGGTTCTCGTCAACAAACTGCTTCGAGATAACCAAGTGGGGCAGACAATTGGGGCTAAATATCAAATCATCATTCAACCTCCTCTGAGACAAGAAGGCAAGGGAAAATCCCCTCAACTTTCTTCAGGGTCACAAGCCCAACAACATCTTACGCCTACTCAACAAAGACAGGGGCATCAGCGTAAGGAGGTCGCGCCTAAAAGACAATTCACTAAGATCAACATGTCGCGGTCTCAGGCTTTACAGCACTTGTTGAGATTGAATCTGGTGATGTTAATGGACCCTCCTAAGAATCCCAACGTAGCCTCCCCAAGGTACAATCCTGATGCAAGGTGTGCATATCACTCCAACAGCCCGGGGCATGATACTAACAACTGTTGGGCGCTGAGCAACAAAATCTAAGACCTGATTGATGAAGCAGCATTGGAACTCGCACAAGACAGTCACAGTGAATTCTTCTACCAATCCCCTAAGGTTTTCCATTTGAAATGACAAATCTTGAACTGAGAGACTTTTGTTCCATTTGAATTTTCAAGTTGTAATTTCTTTTGTTATTCGAACAATTATCTGTTGATGTCAAACTTTGTTTCATTAATGCATTGCATATGTTTGTCTTGAATTCGTCCATTCGTTTTCACTATTCTTATGCTTTCTTTATGACATTTAACTCTTGCTAAAAGTTACAAGCCTTTAGAGGGAGGATGACGAAACAATGCCATAATCTCATAACAGTATGCTATTGAACAGACCTTGTTGACGATGTACAGGCGTTTCTTTCAAATCCTAAACACTGGAGTTATAAGGAAGATAATCCCTAGTCAACCCCTTTGAGCTAAAGAAGTAGGAGTTTTTCTGTTCTAAACAAATTGAAACCTTTGATTTAAACCTGGGGCAGGGTAGTCTCTCAGTTAATTCAAAAAAAAAAAGAGGCGCATTGAAGTCGCAAACTCTCAGTTCGTAATACAACGAATAACATCAAAAAACTTCCCTTTGGAACCAAAAGACAGTGATGGTTCCTTATCTCATAGGCAGTCAATCTCTCAAAAGAGAAAAGCCCACTGAGCCAAAACCTACAAAGGAGGCTTAAGAAATTTGAGGCATCCCGCTGACTGTAATCTCGAAAACAGGAACAATCAGGCAAAAGTTAGGGATAACGAATCAAAAGAAAGAGGTCATTACCAATCCTCAACAACATGAAAAATGCTGCAAAGATAATGACTGCCTTCAAATAAATTCAACTGGTGTGAGCCATCACCAAAAAGTCGTTCCAAACTCGAATAGAGTTCGACGCACAATTAACTGAGTTTAGGACTGAAGGACATCACGAAGAGCGGGTGGGAACAAATATACTTTGAGCCTTTATCCTTTGTTTCTTAAACCGTGAACCAAGCCACGTTACAACCCTTCAAAAGTCCTAATTTAAGCATGGGTTAGTTCGAAAGCATACTGTTATAAAAGGTATCCTGACTCCTGTAAGGCTTTGCCCTAAATCTTGTGTTGAATTTGTCTTATAAAAAGTTTTCTGCTAAAAAATGCATTTTTCAAAACTTCGAGACAAGCATAAACTTTGCATTATTTGAATATCGTTGTTTGCACATGGTTTACTTGTTTAAACAGCAAAGAAATTCATACAATGAATGTTCGGAGGAACGAAAGTTCTCTCAGTGAATGAAATCACTTCAAGTGGGATGACACTTCCGTTACAAAAATCTCCTATCAACAAAAGGGTATTTTATATGGTATTGTCCAGTAAACATGGGGCAGTCTAGTCAAGGTTTCAACAGATCTTTCAAAGTTCAGTGAACCTGGGGCAGTCCAGTCAAGATTTCAAGAAATCTCTCAATTGCAGGATAATCTGGGGCAAGTCTCCCTCACCATCACTTGGGGCATTTAAACGTCAATCTCATCAAAGGGTTACGTGCAGTCCAAGTTTCCTGGCAATATCACAAGCATCTGATACTAGGGGCAGTGATGAACCTCTCCGAAATCTTTTTGAAAAGAAATTCAAGCGTCCTTGAGAAGGTTATCACCTCTCTAAGCAGACCAGCAGTCATGGGTTTATTTCCCCAACATTTGTCAAGGATTTATTCTCCAAAACAAATTACATTTCAAGTTGAAAGGTCGTTCAAAATTTCCTTCATCACCTGCTGGAAGTTACGATCATCATCAAAAATTCCTTCATCACATGCTGGAATTCAAGGTCGTTCAAAATTTCCTTCATCACCTGCTGGAAGTTACGATCATCATCAAAAATTACTTCATCACCTGCTGGAATTCAAGGTCATTCAAAATTTCCTTCATCACCTGCTGGAAGTTACGATCATCATCAAAAATTCCTTCATCACCTGCTGGAATTCAAGGTCGTTCAAAATTTCCTTCATCACCTGCTGGAAGTTACGATCATCATCAAAAATTCCTTCATCACCTGCTGGAATTCAAGGTCGTTCAAAATTTCCTTCATCACCTTCTGGAAGTTACGATCATCATCAAAAATTCCTTCATCACCTGCTGGAATTCAAGGTCGTTTAAAATTTCCTTCATCACCTGCTGGAAGTTACGATCATCATCAAAAATTCCTTTATCATCTGCTGAAATTCAAGGTCGTTCAAAATTTCCTTCATCACCTGCTGGAAGTTACGATCATCATCAAAAATTCCTTCATCACCTGCTGGAATTCAAGGTCGTTCAAAATTTCCTTTATCACCTGCTGGAAGTTACGATCATCATCAAAAATTCCTTCATCACCTGCTGGAATTCAAGGTCGTTCAAAATTTCCTTCATCACCTGCTGGAAGTTACGATCATCATCAAAAATTCCTTCATCACCTGCTGGAATTCAAGGTCGTTCAAAATTTCCTTCATCACCTGCTGAAAGTTACGATCATCATCAAAAATTCCTTCATCACCTGCTGGAATTCAAGGTCGTTCAAAATTTCCTTCATCACCTGCTGGAAGTTACGATCATCATCAAAAATTCCTTCATCACCTGCTGGAATTCAAGGTCGTTCAAAGTTTCCTTCATCACCTGCTGGAAGTTACGATCATCATCAAAAATTCCTTCATCACCTGCTGGAATTCAAGGTCGTTCAAAATTTCCTTCATCACCTGCTTGAAGTTACGATCATCATCAAAAATTCCTTCATCACCTGCTGGAATTCAAGGTCGTTCAAAATTTCCTTCATCACCTGCTGGAAGTTACGATCATCATCAAAAATTCCTTCATCACCTGCTGGAATTCAAGGTCGTTCAAAATTTCCTTCATCACCTGCTGGAAGTTACGATCATCATCAAAAATTCCTTCATCACCTGCTGGAATTCAAGGTCGTTCAAAATTTCCTTCATCACCTGCTGGAAGTTATGATCATCACCAAAAATTCCTTCATCACCTGCTAGAATTCAAGGTCGTTCAAAATTTCCTTTATCACCTGCTGGAAGTTACGATCATCATCAAAAATTCCTTCATCACCTGTTGGAAGCCACGGTCGTTCAAAATTTCCTTCATCACCTGCTGGAAGTTACGATCATCATCAAAAATTCCTTCATCACCTGCTGGAATTCAAGGTCGTTCAAAATTTCCTTCATCACCTGCTGGAAGTTACGATCATCATCAAAAATTCCTTCATCACCTGCTGGAATTCAAGGTCGTTCAAAATTTCCTTCATCACCTGCTGGAAGTTACGATCATCATCAAAAATTCCTTCATCACCTGCTGGAATTCAAGGTCGTTCAAAATTTCCTTCATCACCTGCTGGAAGTTACGATCATCATCAAAAATTCCTTCATCACCTGTTGGAAGCCACGGTCGTTAAAATTTTCCTTCATCACCTGCTGGAAGTTACGATCATCATCAAAAATTCCTTCATCACCTGTTGGAAGCCACGGTCGTTAAAATTTTCCTTCATCGCCCGTTGGAAGTTACAGCCACCAACAGAATAACGGACAACTGAAGCTCCTAAAAATCTGTTTTTCTCAAGAAGGAAGACTCTCATCCTTGAAACCTCAGAAGATTGGTATACTCCCAATTTCTGACCCTTAACAGAATGAAGATTCTCATCCTTGAAACCTCAGAAGATTGGTATACTCCCAATTTCTGACCCTTAACAGAATGAAGATTCTCATCCTTGAAACCTCAGAAGATTTGTATACTCCCAATTTCTGACCCTTAACAGAATGAAGATTCTCATCCTTGAAACCTCAGAAGATTGGTATACTCCCAATTTCTGATCCTTAACAGAATGAAGATTCTCATCCTTGAAACCTCAGAAGATTGGTATACTCCCAATTTCTGACCCTTAACAGAATGAAGATTCTCATCCTTGAAACCTCAGAAGATTGGTATACTCCTAATTTCTGACCCTTAACAGAATGAAGACTCTCATCCTTGAAACCTCAGAAGATTGGTATACTCCCAATTTATGACCCTTAACAGAATGAAGACTCTCATCCTTGAAACCTCATAAGATTGGTATACTCCCAATTTCTGACCCTTAACAGAATGAAGACTCTCATCCTTGAAACCTCAGAAGATTGGTATACTCCCAATTTCTGACCCTTAACAGAATGAAGACTCTCATCCTTGAAACCTCAGAAGATTGGTATACTCCTAATTTCTGACCCTTAACAGAATGAAGATTCTCATCCTTAAAACCCCAAGAGATTGGCATACACCCAATCTTATGACCCAAGACCTGAATGAAGATTCTCATTTTGGCTTCTCCAGTAGATTGACATACAACCCAAACTCCTGTTTCCCCAACAGCGGTCCCAGGACTTCTCATTTTCAATGATAAAAGGATTTGCAATCCCCAGTGGCAGTCAACGATTTATTTTCCCCGACAACAGTCAAAGATTTTATTATCTCCAGCTATCCAGGATTTATCTTCCTCAGCAAGACAGCTCATCAGCCTACATGCGCATACATCACGTTCATAAATCATGAGCATTAACAAAACACATATATTGCATCATACATTTCATGCAACATAACTTTGTGTTTCAACTAACAATTTACCTTTTTCAGCGAAAGGTCGACAACAGCTTTTTTTAAGTTCCAGATTAACACCTGTAACAAACCAGGACAACTATCTACTTGATCTTCATGAGGCAACCCTACACTGTTTCCTTCTCAAATTCAGATGCAGTTTTACACGGACTCATCATGAGGCAACCCTACACCGGTTCCTTCTCAAATTCAGATGCAGTTTTACACGGACTCATCATGAGGCAACCCTACACTGGTTCCTTCTCAAATTCAGATGCAGTTTTACACGGACTCATCATCAGGCAGCCCTACACTGGTTCCTTCTCAAATTCAGATGCAGTTTTACACTGACTCATCATAAAGCAACTCTACACAGGTTCCTTTTCAGGAAATTTCGAATGAAGTTCTACACAGACTGATCACTATTCAAATTCAACTTCTGAAAACAGTTTACGGATTCTCCAAACACGGATGTTAATCTATCGCTTGTTCAGATTCAACCTTTGAAAATAGTTTATGGATGCTTCCCAACATGGATGCTGATCTATTGCTTATTCAACTTCAACTTCTGAAAACAGTTTACGGATTCTCCAAACATGGATGTCAATCTATTGCTTATTCAGACCCCCAGTTCAGAGATGTTCCAAACATGGACACCATTCTGATACTCATTCTCTCACCAACGACATACAGTTCAACAAACGTTCTCCAGATGGCATCTTCAAGCCCATCCCCGACAAGATTCTGTCACATCTCCAGATGGCATCTTTAAGCCCATCCCCGACAAGATTTTGTCACATCTCCAAATGGCATCTTTAAGCCCATCCCCGACAAGATTCTGTCACATCTCCAGATGGCATCTTTAAGCCCATCCCCGACAAGATTTTGTCACATCTCCAGATGGCATCTTTAAGCCCATCTCTGACAAGATTCTGTCACATCTCCAAATGGTATCCTTAAGCCCATTCCCTCAAACTACGCTTTGACGAGTGCAAATTTTTTGGGCACTCTAGTGTCCAATCATCTTTTACCTTCGAGTCGCGAACGGCAAAACTGCCAATCTAACTCTTCAGGTTCAAGAAGATTGAACCGGGGCAACTGTTGTACCCCAAAATTTTCCCTCCCCTTTTTCACAAGAAATCGCAGCTTCAGGTTTTCTCTGATTTTTTCAGATTGGCTCAAGAATCGGTCAAACAGACTTTCCTTATCAGTCTACCCAAAATTAGGGTTTCCATTGATTTCTTATCAGTCAAACAAAATTAGGGTTTCTATTGATTTGGTTGAGTTTGACTCAGGGTTCGATCAAGCAGACGTTTCTTTGACAGTAAATCCAAAATTAGGGTTTACACGTGCATTCTCAGAAGAGTTTGAATCCACAGTATTTCAATTAACTGTCACATGTTTTTGACGCTTGTTCAAGATTTCTGTTTGTTCCTCAAAGCCTAAACATCTGGGATAGAAGCTGAGGCATTTTGATTTGAAAGTTTGAAGCTTTAGTTTGATCAGTAAAGTGAAAGGCGTATGGACGTTTGTTTGTTTAACTGTGCAATACATATGGTTAATTGGAATGTCGGGCTTATTGTTGGTTAATGCAAGGCTGTGAGACTGCGACGTTTGTTGATTATTTATATTATCTGAGTTACAATTATTGGGATGCATTTCCAATTATTATAATTCAATAAATTTAAATAATTAAATAAACAAGTGCAGAAGAAATAAAGAATTGTCTGACAAAAGATTTTTTATTCATTTTCAATTGTTGTTACAAATGTTATTTGGATACTGTGAATTTATTTACAATATTTACAATGATATTTATTACAAATAATTGAAAAAAGAAAATAAATCTAAATCTCTTAAAGTCTTCTATCTTCTACTGCTGCTTCCCTTATCTAACTGATATTTACCTGCAAAGACAGAAGAAAGAAGTCAATACAGTTAAATTGGAAAAGCATTTTCAGACAGATAATTAAAAACTCATCATTAAAGATTGTTGGCCGGAATCAGATTGTTTTGGTTTTCATCATGTTTTACTCGTCCCCTTTGCAAATCACAAGAAGATTTATCTTCTTGGTTCACAAAGAGGAAAGTAAAACTAATGTTGCAAGCATATAAATCAATTAAATAGAAGGCACAAGGCTGCATATAATACAAGGGACAAGCTGCACAAGTTCAAACTGAGCAAACCAAGTTGCACAAATTCAAACTGAACAAACCAAGTTGCAATGTCAAACAAAGCAAACTAAGTTACACAAACTGACAAAGCAAACTAAGTTACACAAACTGTCAAAGAAGCTGCCAACAAAACTGTCAAAGAAGCTGTCAACAAAACTGCATACAAGCTATCAAAAAAGGCAATGCAGAAAATCTAGAAGAAAGTACAAAATGCAGAGCAAAACCAAGTTGCAAGCAAGCAATTTCTCATCATTTTCCAGGCCAACAACTTTTCAGAAAAAGAGATATTAAGCAATAAAATATGCTTTTTTATGGAGTGAGAGAAAGAGAGTAAAGTAAAAAGGTTTGCAGTTTGGCAGGCTTAAGGAAGAGATAAATATAACAAGAATAGAACAGTTCAAAGAGGGGGGCAGAACACAGAGAGAGCCACAAACTGAGTTGCAAGCAAGCCTGCATAACACAACCTGCTTAAAACCTCCAAGCAAACTTCAAACCTAAAAACCTGTGTTCAAACATAAGCTTGCCTGCATAAACCTAAAAACCTGTGTTCAAACACAAGCAAGCCTGCATAACAACAGCCCGCCTGTACCAGAAACCTGCATAAAACCTCAAAACTTACAGAAGCAAGCCTTCAAGCCTATTCAAAACCTGTTTCAAACTTGCAAACCAACACAAGCCTTGCAGCCTGCCTATATCCAAGCCTGCTTGTATCCAAGCCTGCCTGTATCCAAGCCTGCCTTACCAACAGCAAGCCTTCAAACCTGCTAAAAAACTTGTCAAACTTACAAAACTCATACAAATTCAAACACCAAATCCACCAATAACACTAACAAGCGCCTCAGAACAAAGTTCATCATAGGCAAAACCATCAACATCAGAAAAAGCAAACAAAATTCAAGAGAGGAAGAGAGTCAGAAGCTAACAAACAAGCATCTCAGAAAGACATCATCATTGACAAGAAAGAGAGGAAGAGAGTCAGAAGCTAATTAGCAAGCATTCTCAGAATAAAGTCTTCACAGAATCAACAGCAACAACAATAAGCAAAGTTCATCAGAGGGTCAACATCATCAAACAACCAAACAACAAGTATTGCAAGCATTTCCGAAATACAAAATCATCATCAAAAGATATCCAACATTCAGAAGAAGAAGAGAGGAACTCAGCATTCTATGGTTTTCAGAAATCCCATCACTAAACATTCAAAGAGAAAGATACGAGGTACCAGAAAAGCTAGCATCACCATATCACTCCCTCGCCCGGCCACCTGAGAAGCGCCACCGTCCAACCCTCTGTCTCCTCTCCGAAAACAAAACCCCAAGGTATTGATTCCCCTTCTTAATGTTTTACACCTCGCATAAACATAAAACAATCAAGGATTAATGACATGCACGAATCCAAAACCCTAAAAACGTTTAGAAGAAAATTGGTACCTTTTTTTCATCGCCCTGAGCAACCGTCGAGAGAGGAGAGTGGAGGCATCGCTCTAGTAGCCTAAAGGGAGAAGGAGAACGCTCAGAAGCCCTGTTTGAGAAAGGATGAAGAGGACGAAGAAGATGAGAGGAGAGCGGCGCCGTTTCAAACTGCAAGCTTAAGTCTGAACAAAACACAAACAAACCCTAAAAACTTTGTCAAACCATTTGGGCCTGGACGCCCCCACTAAACTCTGAAGCCCAAACACGTTTGGCTCCTGCACCCCCTTTACATCCAATTTTTCTTTGTTTTGTCACTTGGGCCATACTAACCATTAGGCCCGTCATCATCTTTTTTTAAACTAATCTTTTTTTTTACCAATTATTTTCTTTTTTACAATATACTTCCTTTTTCTCTTATTGCTAAAAAATATATATGTTTTGTATAGATTCTCTTAATATTTTTCTTCTAACAATTATCACACTTTAAACAAATATAGAAATTATAGAATTTCATTAAGTTAAATAAATTCCTTCTTAAAAAACCTTTTGTTTATGAATAACTAACAAAAACACATAAATAATAGAATACTTTAACTTAAACACTTTTTTTTCTTTTCTTTAAAACTCTTGTTTATATAATTAACAAAAAACACAAAAAATGATGATAATCTTTTTAAGTTACTGTTGTACCCCAAAATTTTCCCTCCCATTTCCTCAACATTTTCTCATCACAAAACCCTTGGAGCTCAAGATCCAATTAGGGTTTCCTCTGCTCAAGACTTCTCCTTGCACTGTTGACCCAAATTAGGGTTTGTGTTTGAACAAAGATATCTTGACCTAAAATGCCTAAAATGACTTTCATACTTCATTTTGGACTCCCAAGTTTGTCCATACCAAGTTTCAAGTCTTGATTCCAAATTTTTCCCAGTCAATTGGACAGTTGACCTAGAAATCAGCTGTATTGGGGAAAAAGTCAACTGTGGCCAATTGACAGTCAAATCTCATGAAAATTGACCCACATCAACATTATGAACTCACATGGACCATTTGATCAAGTTTGGATCACAATTCCACAAGAAATTTGATCAGATCATCAAAAGGGCAAAATGGTCATTTTTAGGGTTTTGACTGCACAAAGGTAATTTTTGACTATTTGACCTAGCCAATGGAAAACCAAGCTCACATATGGACTCAAGGACCCCATGGAATTTTCTTGACATGCTCAACAAGTTCAAAAGATCCCAAATACACAAGATTGACAGTTGAATTTCCCAGTCAATTGATCAATTTTGACTGTATACTAAAAAGTCAAACTTTGACTTTTTGGTCAAAATCAAGTGTCAAGATTCATTTTTCATCAAAACATGCCAAATCATGAAACTTGTTCATCAAGAAATCAAGAATTGCAAATTAGGGTTTGAAATGAAGATTTTTCATAACTTAGAATTTTTCTAAGTTATGAAAAACCCTATTTTTTCCTAACTTTGCCCCACTTTCTCACCAAGATTCATTTGGATTCAAGAAAAAGTCAAAACATGAAAGTTGTAGCCTATTGAAAAATCTACAACTTTGATTCACAAAGTTTTCCCAAAAGAAGCTTGTAGCTCAAGTTACAATTTTTGGAACAAGGGTACCAAACCATTCTTAACTTAGAGAAAATTTGACCTATTTTAGACAAGGTTTTTACCTAACTTCAAGACCATTTTTGACATACTTACACTTGGAATTTCAATTTGCATTTCAAAGATGGATTGTAGTAAACACTCCAAGCTTTCCAAAATGTCCAAGAACTCATCAAACAACCTCATGGTTAGAGAGAATCGAATTTTGCAATATGGGAAAAACTCATTTTTGATTTGGTCAATTTACATGTTCATACATTTGTGCCATTTTGAATTCAGCATGCTTTCCTTGATTACAGGCCTCTAAACCATCCAACACTCAATAATTTAATGCTAACTCATTGTGCCAAGGCCTTGTTTTATGAGTTTAAGCATTACATGTTGAACTAAGCCATTTATAGAAAAAGCAAATTAGCCATTCTTGAAAAGTTGCACTTTATGTCAATTGGTAAATCAAGAAGGTACAAAGAAAATCTCTGAGGCACAAGTTTATGAACAAAACACACTGATCAAGGGGAAGGTTAGCAGCATAGCTTGGGGGCCTGCATCAGTCTAGAACACCAAGTGGCCATCTTTTGCTTAAGTGTGAAGAAACATAGCATAACACATAACATCTATCATTCCTGTAAACCAAGCCTTAAGCAAACTTGTCAAACATATCCTAAACATCCATTCTGAGCTAGAACACGAGCCAACCATCCCCAACACCCTCTCATTCACAGAATCACCATTGAACTGCCCAAAATAGGGCATCCCTGCAGTTTGAGTTCCATAGCTCAAACCTTCCATGCATTCTTGCTAAAAACACTTCAAACACATTCCATAATATCCATATAAACTATTCCAAACCTTGAACTGAGACTGTGACAGCCATAGCACCATTTGCCATTTCCATTTTTCTATCTTGCAGGTGGACTTCTGCAGCTTGATTTGGCACGATTCAAAACACACCAAGCATTGGAATAGCATCACTACACTTCAGGCAAGCTGTACAAATCTTCATCTTGCCCTGAAAGCTCCTCCATTGCAAGACACGATTCCAACTGAACAGGTATATTCATGAAGTTCTATCTCTCAATATAGGCATAGTTAGCTTTAGATTTGTGAAGAAAACATGTCACATTCATAGCCCTGAACATGCCCATGTAATTAGATTTCATTTATATTATGTATGCTTAGAGAATTTTAAGTCTGAACATTGAATAAAATTTAGGTCAGGAATTGGGAGAGAAGAAATTCTCTCTCATTTGAGAGTTAGATTGACTTCTTTATATGTCTAGAATCGTGATTTCAAGCTCTACAGGTTTCATGTTGGAAGATTTGGCAAAAGATCAAAGAATCAGGAGTTAGGGATTTGAGAAGAAAGGCGCGTGTTTTGAATATGTTTGTCTGAAGGTTGAAGACAACAACCTTCTGGGCTGGGCTTTGTTTGTCATTTCTGTTTACACACCATTTTCACTTTAACACCCCCTAGGCCCATTTTGCTCATTTTCATGATTTTTTGACTTTTCTTTTTTTATTCTGACTTGTTTAATTTTTCTTATAATATTAAAAATATAAAAAATATTTTTTACACCATTTTCATATTTATTAGGTATTTATTTGTTTAGATCAATATTTGTACATAAATAAATATATAAACATACTTTTATTTGAAAAATACTAAAATAATGCAAACACATTTTATTTTTCATTTTTATTTTGTTTTATCTTCTGAAAATATTTTATATAAAATATACTTTTTTTATAAATATTAAATATTATTATTTTATATATATAATATATATTTAGTAAATAATACAAATATTTATATATATATATTAGTATATCTAGGTTAAAATACAAAATATACACACTTTCATTTTTTATTAATATTTAATATTAAAAATATCTTTTTGACAAATATACTTCATTTTTATTTTATTTTTGTACATAATTGATTAAATATTGTATATATTAATAATTAATATATTTACTTAATAAAATTAGGGTTTTGCCCTAAACATAAAAAACTCCAAAAAATAATCCTTTTTATTTTGTTTATTTGACATATAAAAATACTTTTTTTCATACATATAAAAAGCCTTTTTTGCATCTTGCATATTTATTTTATTTCTATTTAATTTGTGCAATTAAATATCTTGTAAATAATTCAATATTGATGTAATAGTCTAGGTTTAAATTCCTTGTCAAATACCCCCCATTTGAACATTTGTACCCCCCTTCCCATATATTGTGTTGTAATAGCTTAGTAATTTTATTTTTCGCACTTTAACGCTTCCTAAATATACCATGTTAGAATTAGGGTTTGTATGCGAATCAAAAACAACAAAAATAGTTTGACCTAATTTCAAGATAAACAAGCATGAAAATGGACAACACTAATCACACTTGCACCCCTAGGGTATTCCACTTGTTGCCTTCAATAAATGGGCCATATTACATGTTAGGTCTCTTTGGGCAAAACAAAACAATTCAAATGGTCATAGTCCCTCGATGACGCTTTCGAAAGTTGCCTAAAAATGATCAAGTCCCTTAAATAAAATTGCCCAAAGATACTTGGCACCATTGCAATTATGGTCCAAACGATGACCCGTGCCCGTCCCTTTCACATCCTAACACAAGATTGTCCACCAAATGCAATGGTGGAACAAAATTGTTAAAAGGTTTAAAACATAGCAAAGATCTTTGAGAAATTTAGGAGTAGACAACCTCTTAGTTACTTGAATCAAACTTGCAAAACAAAACACTTGCCTATTTTTCAAACCACACATCACTACACTTTCAAAACAACTTTCAAAAACATTGAAAACCTTTTCAAAAGACATACACCTTTGTATACATCCCAACATGGATCATTACAAAGGTTGCCACCACATTGGCTTCTTTTCAAAACATTTTCAAACCCACACACACAAAGCACCATTTCAAACAATTGAAAATCAAGGCAAGTTGATCTAAGCAAGTAACTAAGAGCCCATGGATAACCATGGATAGAAAGGGTGCTAATACCTTCCCTTTCTATAATCTACTCCCCGAACCCAAGAAAACATCTCAAAGGTTTTTTGCTGTGCTTTTTAAACCTTTCCTTAGGATAAAATAAAAAGTCGGTGGCGACTCTTGCTCAACCGAAACATTTGCGAAAACAAACGCAAAATCATAGTCAGTTCTCCCACCGTATCACAGTTACAATTTTTATTCATTTGTAAATAACCATGTGCATTTCACAATAATTTTGATTCTCTTTGATTCTTATACCTTGCTATATTTTTACATCGAGAATGCGACTATTCGATTTGGTTGTAAATAATATTTGGACATTACTATTCTGATAAGACTCATCCCCATTTGTAAAAATTTGTACCCCCATCCCCAGATACTTATTTGTAATAACTTAGACTTTAAATTCTTGTAATTTATCGCTTTCCATATACTATATAGTAATTAGGGTTTGTATGCGAAGATTCAAAATCAACCGCTAGATAACCTAATACAAGATAAATGTATGAAAATCAATACACAATTCACACTTGCACCTCTAGGGTAACCTCGCTTGTTGCCTCGGAAAAATGCAATCATGTCCCTCGAGTATGAGACACTCTAGCAAATGTCCCTTCGATAAACAAAGATCGTAGTCCCTCGATGACCCTCGATGTTGCCTTCGATAAAATGATCTTGTCCCTTACAAAATTGCTAGAGCGTCTCACAATTTTCCTTCAATGATTGTACACGATGACCCGCGCCTGTCCCGTTTAACATCCTAACACAAGGTTGTTCACCAAATACAATGGTGAAACAACACTGTTAAAAGGGTTAAAACATAAGAAAAATCTTTGAGTAAAATAGGGTAGACAAACTCTTAGCTACTTGATCAAAAATCTTGCAAAACATCCTTGCCATTTTTCAAACACACATCTCCACACAATTTCAAAACAAACCTTCAAAAACATTGAAACATCTTTTCAAAAAGACATACACCTTTGTATATACTCAAACAAGAGTCATTACAAAGGTTGCCTAGATAAGGCATCTTTTTCAAAACATTTTCAAAAACATTGAAACATCTTTTCAAAAAGACACACACCTTTGTAAAACATTCAAACAAGAATTGTTACAAAGATTGCCTAGACAAGGCATCTTTTTCAAAACATTTTTAAAACCACACACACAAAGCACCCTTTCAAAACAATTGAAAAGCAAAGGCAAGTGATCTAAAACAAGTAACTAAGAGCCCATGGATAACCATGGATTAAAAGGGTGCTAGCACCTTCCCTTTTCATAATCTACCCCCCCCCCCCCCCCCCCGAACCCACGAAAACATCTCAAAGGTTTTTCCTGTGCTTTTTGACCTTTCCTTAGGATAAAATAAAAAGTCGGTGGCGACTCTTGCTAAACCGAACAAGTGCGAAAACAAACGCAAAACCCAAGTAAGTTCTCCCACCGTATCACACATCTACCCATAATCGCCAAGGTTTTGGATCTTCCTTGTTCTCGATTTTTAGGGTTTCATCAATTGGTTCTTCTTTGTCAATGTTCTCACTCGTAATTCCTTCATCTTCAACTTTCTTCTCAGAGTTCACCTTCTTCTTAGAGTCCGCCTTCGATTGGATCTCTGGTGGTACGGAGTTAATCGGTGATGCTAGCACCGTCACTTTCAGACGCATACGTGGCCACTTCGCTCCCATTCAGAGAGAGAGAGGGAGTTTTTTTTTCCTTTTTGCATTGTATCTTTAAAAATAAAACTTCTCTTTCTTTGTCAAATCTCAAAAACACTTAGTGAATAAATATGTGGATCATATGTCACGAGCCTTAAGTGGTGGGAAAAGGATGAGGGGGTACATTTCGAACCTTGTTCTTTCTTTTATCCATATTCTTTAAAATGATCCAGTTCACAAACCTTTTCAAAAATAAGCGGAGAGGTAGTAAGTGTTCCTCCATTGGGATCCATTTTCTTTTATCCCAACAAAAACACTCAACCAATTCAAATCTTTTCACCTTCGGGCTCTTTTTATTTTGAAAACCTTTTCAGGTAAGAAAATGTTAATTTCTTTCTACGATAATGCGTGAGTCTCCAAAGGTTGAGTTGTAGTAGAATGCGAACTTTAACATCATTCATTAAAAAATATACAACAAACCAAATTTTTTAAGAACAGCTACGGTTCTCTAATTTCCTATTGCATGACGGTGATACGTAGGCACGAGTTTTCGAAACCGAGGTGAGCGTAATAATAAAAAACTTTGTTTTTGTTCTTTAATAATTCATTCATGCATTCCCTTATAAAGTTTTAAGATTTAGATAACACATCATCTGATTATAACAAATATAGTGGATCCCATTGAGTACAATGTATGTTTAGAGTGCTAATATCTTCCCTTTGCATAACCGGGCCTCGTACCTTGGTCTCTATTTTATTTTGGGCTTTATTCACTCTTTTCCCATTTCCCTTTGGAAAGAATAAAGTACGGTGGCGGCTTTCACTTTATGAGTTAAGTTAATCAATGGCTTAATCTCAAATTTTAACCGCTATAGTAAGTATGAAAGTACAAAAGTACACTGTGACCGCTACTCTAATAGGGTGGCGTAAGGACAGACCTTTTTATACTATCATATATTAGTCTCACCAAGACCGTTGAGAACAAAACAACTACATTTGGGTTTCTATTCTACCCTCCAACAAATATCTTTTTCAGCTATAAAAATAAGACTTGGTAGAATTTGAAATTAACGAATCAATTCTACAAAACTACACCAAACCGCTACACAAACTCTATAGAGTAATTCTTTGTATAGTTTTATAAATAAGCAAGGAGATTTTGTTTGTATCTTGCTATCAAAACTTTTGTGTTGTTGTAATTAAACATTGTGTAATCTACTTGTGTAGAATCATCTTTGTATACCCATCTTTGTAAAATCAACGGTGGTTGATTGGTTCCTTGAAAAACTCTTTGAGTATGTATTCTTAAGAAGGCTTTGGTTGCAATTATAGTGGATTTTCAATAAGGATCAACAAAATTATTAGGGGTGCCAATAAGGTTGATCATACTTATTGTGGTTGCCTGTAATCTGGTTGATTATAGTGGATTAAGTCCTTGTGTATAAGGCAAATCACCTTGTGGGGTGCACTGAAGTAACTTAGTTAATAGTTAACCAGGATAAAAATAATTGTGTTCATTTATTTTTATTCACTTGTTAAGATTTGTGTTTGAGTTGCGAAAATATTATATTCATTGCAACCCAATTCAAACCCCCCATTTTCTTGTGTTTCTCGCATCTTCAATAGGGATATTTCCCTACTTCATTAACTTCGTGCCAAATAAAAAGGGATATGTGACCTACGAAGACAAAATAAGGGTGTTATACTTGATAAAGGTAGTGTAGGCAATCTCTATTCTACTACTATCTTTATTGTTACTTATTGATTAAAGAGGTTGTGCATGTCACTTTTGTTGAATCTTATCTTAGAAATGTCAGGAAAGGTATTACTTTTCTTGATGTAGGTTTATCTTTATAAGACATACTCAAAGACGCCAAAGAAGGATCTGATCAACCTAAAGCGGTGAAACCTGAGGAGGAGGAAGATGGTTCTAAAAATTGAGAAGAATGAAAGTCCAGCTGAAATGGATGATATTTCATTAGCTTGGAGGACTTCCAAGGACTATCAAATCAACAATATTCTTGGATACATCACAAAAGGTGTGCCTACACATTCTAAGATAACTAAAAAAGGATGTTTATGTGTCTAACAAAACACTATCAAGAATGGTAGATGCAAATTCTTTTGACACTCCAATGCCGATAAATGGGAACTTAGACAATGATGAAAATGGTAAGAACGTTGCAGTAAAAAAGTATTAAGGCACTCTTTACAATTTTTTTAACTATCGTTTGAAAGTTCCTTGTCATGTAAGTGCTTCCTCTGTCTTTCGTCCGATAAGGTAATATCGTTTCACTTATCTCTTTGACCGTAAGTTTTTATTTCTTGTGTTGGTTATCTATGCTTCTTTTAGTTTGATTGGGTTTTTAATTTGATGCATGATGTAAATCCTATGACTGATCACTTCCAAAAAAATTGTTGTTAACCCAAAAGTTTTCTCAATCTATATGTTTATATTGATGTCATGTTTTAATCATTTGTAATTTATAATCATATGTCTTCCATGATATAAATTCTGCTCATTTGAAGTATCTTTGATGCTCTTGTGATTAAGCATGTTATGTTTTATGTTCTATTATGACTTTATTCAAGTAAATTTGTAATGAATTTATATTGCATTTTGTCTGAGTTGAATGGTTATTTATGTTTATGCATTTTCACTTTAACGTTGTTATATATGACTGTTGTTATTGTTGATCAATTTATCTTCGCAACGCCTCTGAGTGGTATACATGTTGGTGTCTATTTTTCATGATACTTTGTCTCTTTTTGATATTGTCAAAGGGGGAGAAGTTCAGGCATGATCAAAGTTTAAGATGCACATATTCAGGGGGAGTTATGATCAAGACAACAAATACTGTGAATGTTTTACCATCATAAAAAATGAGGAGTATGTGAGAGCACTGTCCTTTTAGATATTTTGAATGATTTCAAAATAAGGTAGTATTTATAAATTGGACATTAGTCTCTAATTTAGATGTGATATTTCATATTAGAAAACTTAAAATCATATTAGAGATGTTTTATAAGTCAAAAATCAAGTGTTTGTGTGAAAATTCAGTGCTTAGGTCGAGTCATACATGCATAGGCTGACACGTAATCTTGGTTGCACAAAAAGAAAACCTACTGGAAGTTTCAGGTCAACACATAGAAAAAATTTTGATCTCTAGGTCGACACATACCAAAACATTTTTTAAAATCTACATTATGTTCAGCATAGGTCGACACATAGAATCCATAGGTCCACATACTGAAACAAATTTTCCAACTTTCGCCTTTGTCTATTATGTGTCGAGACATACCTATTGTAAGTCGACGTATAGATGTAAAAATTCATCTATAGGTCGACACATGATGTGTCCAGGTCAACATATAGTGTTACTTTTCAAAAACGTGTAAGAAATCTCTAATCTATTTTTTTCTGTATTTTTTCTTACTTAACACACATTATATATATATATATATATATATATATATATATATATATATATATATATATATATATATATATATATATATATATATATATATATATATATATATATATATATATATATATATATATATATATATATATATATATATATATATATATATATATATATATATATGCATTCGTGCATCATTTTATTTCATTGAAATAAAAAATATACAAAGAATTTTTTTCTCATCATCTTCAATCTTCTTTTATGCATACACGCAACAATTACACATAATCACTTTTGTTGGGTTTATCTAGAAACAAGATTGATAAGGTCCAATTTAGGATTGTTGTAATCAAATTGGGTTGAGAATTCTTTGGGGGTTTCAAGATAAATCCATTTGGGGTTTTATTCCAAGATCAAGGTTGATTTGGGAGTTTTTCAAAAGATTTTGCAAATTGGATTCAACCGAGTGAAAGCTTTGAATGAAGACGTTTCTGTAAAATGAGTAATGGTAACCGGAGGATCATTTTGGTAATGTTCGATCACAATAGTTTGCAATTTGGATACAATCGAGTGAAAGATTTGAAGAATGGGGGTTCTGTCAAAGAAGTAGCGGTAACCGAAGGATCAAATTGGAATTATTATGTTACTTGATCGAGCTCAAGATCAAGGAAAGAGAATAAGATATGATCAACATCAAACATAGGGTTTAGAGGGTTGGATTACTATTTTTCTCTTGTAAACTACATTTGCAAAGCTTAATTTTCATTATCTCAATTCCATTAGAATTGGGGGCAGACGCACCCATAGCGAGGCCGATTGGGGAACTGCCTAAACAAATCCTTCGCTCTCTCTCTCTCTCTCTCTCTCTCTCTCTCTCTCTCTCTCTCTCTCTCTCTTAGTTTTACTTGTAAATTGTGAAACCATTGATTGTGCAATCGATACATTGAGATAATTTCTTTGTCTAATATTTCAAATTTTTTTGTTGAGTTGATTTCAATCTATAAGAGAGAAATTGGTTTCTCATATCAACTAAATCAAAGAAAAATCTGAATTGAATTGATTGCACACCGTGTTTGACAAATTGCTTAAGTAAATTTTTGTTTGATATTTAATTGGAAATTGATTACTATTGTGTGGTTTTATTCAAACGTTGTTGTTGAAAATATATTGATTAATTTTCTCATCAAACTAATATGTTCTATACAATTTAACGCATATATGATTTTTCGATAACGATTCGGGATAAACGATTGTCGATCTAGGATTTTTTCTGCATGCCATAGTTAAACCCTTTTTTAAAACAAATTTTTAAATAATAAAATTTCATTAGAGGTCTATTCACCCCCTCTAGATCTTAGTCTATCATCTAACCCTTTCCTCATGTATGATCATTGATCAGTAATATACAATTCAAATCAGCTATTAATATCACCAACCATCGCTCTGTACCACACCTCATGTGTGAGTCCACAACATGAAATCAATTATATTACCTAATAGACGGTTTCTTAACTCATTAACCAATATGATAGTATTGAGCTTCAATAGTTCTTGCAGATACTAAACCTATGTTTATCTCTATAGTTCAGCATCTAGTAAATGAAAAACTTAGATCTAGTAATGACAAGTACCTTTCGAATATTGATTCAAACCATGAAAGCTTGTTTTAGGTAGATAATCCCAGACAAGCATTAAGTGCAAGATTTCATCAGCATTAAAGCATAAGCAGAATTATATAAAATGCAATAATCATAATCAATACATCAGTATATGGTAAATTACATCTAGCCCAAACAAAAGAGAAATTAGCTAATGTTACTCATCATAGCTTTATAACTAAGACCTATAAGAAAGAAGTTGAATCACATCTATGAAGATTCCTCTAACATTGCTTTCACTCTCAATATTTCTCTCCTTTTCTCTCCTATTGTAATTTTTGTATCAAATCTTTTTTTAATAGAACTACCAAAAATCCACCACAAGCTACCTATCTGAATTTACTTGAACTCCTATTTATAGAGTTCTGATATGCCTTCTTGCTAAGCAAGACTTATAGCTTGCTTAGCGCACTTACGTTTCTTCCACTTAAGTCTTTCCAGCATATATGGATGTTTGCTTTGTCGCCATACCTCGCTTAACTCATTGCCCATTCTTGCTTAGCGAGTAAACCTTTCCTTACCTTTGAAGTAACTTAGCTAAGAAGAAATTAATTGGCATAAATCGCTTAGAGAGTTTGATACTATGCTTACCCACCTGTGTTGCTTCATCTTGAAGTTACTTGGCTCTGAAGTCATCTTTTGTCGACATTTCTCGCTTAGCGAGGCCCTGTTCTTGGCTTATAAAGCATATCTTCTTGGAAGGTACTATATTTGTTGCTTTTGTGTTTTCTCGGTTCTTTTTACATGTACTTAGTGAATACTCAGCTAAGTTCATAAAAATGTTTTATCATGTTTCCATTATAAATGGGGAGGCATTGATTACTTGCAAATTAAGTTAATAAGTGCTTATTTATTTTATGTATTTTTGGAACTAATCAACTCTCTGTTGGCTGAAGATTTTGATGATATTATTAGAAGCGAAGCAAATTAGACGTTTCGATTGGAATAAATCAAGATGTCATGTTTTGAAATGGTAGAAGCAGTGCTTCGAATGGGCATATCAAAGCTTGGAGCTTCGAGTGACAGTTATGAGAATATATTCAAAGAAGTCTCGAAATGATAACAAGGTTGTGTCCGAGAAATGCGTTCGAAGCGAAGAAGTGCCAAAACATTTGAAATTCAAATGCAAGCGGGATGTTCGAAATTTAAAATATATGCGCTGGAGCATTCGAAGACGCGTGGAAGCTAGAGAGAGGCATTGCTTTGCATGTTCTGAACGTGGCAGAATCTTATAGCAAGACCGTTATGGTCGAAGTAGTATAAATAGAAGTCTTAGCATTAGGATTTCGGGTGTCATATCTATTGTACAAAAAAAACTCAGTAAACATTCAAAATACCACATGGCTAGGGAAACGAATGCACGAGCAATGTACGTATGATAACACCAAGTGTTTATGATTTAATAAAAACTCTTTATCATTTCCAGTATTTTCCTTTATCTTCATGTCAATACCATTCAAAAGCTTTTGCACTAAAATGTTTTCATTCGAAGTCTTTTTACTGATGCCTTACATTTAAATGTTTTCTTTCCATTTCAAATAATTTACATTTCAGAAACTTTTATACATTTCATGCCTTTATCTTCAAGCTTTTATCATTCGAACACCTTTTTTCACTTAAAGTCGTTTTACTGTTTTCTTGCATTTAAACGCTTTCTTCATATTTCGAATCTTTTACATTCCAGAGAATCTTTTACATTACATGTTTTTATGCTTTGAAGTCATTTACTTGTCTTTTCTGCAGTTTTATATGTCTTTACAATTGAACTTTATTCATGCAATTTAGTTTCGCGCACATTTACTTGATCACGCCTTTAGATCTTTAATAGAGTAATCGAAGTAAGTTAAACACCTACACAACATTCTAAATACAAACCATGAATACCAGTTCTATAATGAGAGTTATCCAAATGACCAATACATCCTAGGATCAATCTAGTCGATCCTGGGAGTTACCAGAGAGATTGAATAACAGTCATTAAGATTATTCGATAGTTTGGAGGACTAGCGGTTGTTTACCAGAAATCACTGTAAACAAATTGGCACACCCGGTGGGACCCGTCATTGGCCATTACAGAATTTAGAACAGAGTAAAAAATTGTTGAGACGTAACCATTGTAAAAATACTCTCTGAGTGATAAGTTTGTTGTTTTATGAACCTTAGAAGTGGTAGAATAACCAATAGCAACCAACCTTTATCCAGAAGAAAACGTTTGAACAAGATGTCTAATTCTGACAATCAACAAGGGGAACAAAATGCCCCACATACAACAGGCACTAATATCTCCGCCTCGATGGGAACATCTAATGTGATCCCTTCGAATGCACAGTTTGTTGCATCCTCTACCAGTAATATAGCCACTAATGGAATAAGTGGCATATCAACTAACAGTTCGATCCTAGGAAATACTGGAACCATTGGTTATCCTGGGGGATTTGTCCCACCATCAGGGACACAAACCCATTTCGCCACCATTGGTTATGACTGAGAACGAATCAAAGGCGGCCTTAGAGGCTGAAATGAATAAACTGGCTGTAAAGATGAACGAAATACATGGGGATAGCTCGAAAGGCTCACCCTTTAAAGAACTTGAGATAGATCAAAGGCTGGACGCCATCTATGATAAAGAACCCTTAGGCTTCGAGAGGGACCCCATAGACTCAGGTGCCAAAATGTTGGCGCAGGATCCACTCGAAGAAGTGAACTTAGGGGATGAAAACACGAAAAGAATAACCTACATAAGTGCAAAACTTAGCCTAGGCCTCAAGCAGGAAGTGATCGAAGTCCTCAAGAAAAACAAAGATTTCTTCGCGTGGGATTATGACGAAATGCCTAGTTTAAAGAGGGAGTTAGTCGAACACATACTTCCAATCAAAGATGACAAGAAGCCCATCAAGCAAACTCCTAGAAGATTCGCACCAGCGGTTCTCACAAAGATCAAAGCTGAGATCGAAAGGTTGTTGCGTTGCAGATTCATCAGAACCACAAGGTATGTCGAATGGTTAGCAAATATAGTGCCTGTTATTAAGAAAAATGGTTCTTTGAGAATCTGCATAGATTTTAGGGATTTAAACACTGCAACCCCTAAGGATGAGTACTCCATGCCTGTGGCAGAAATGTTAGTAGACTCTGCTGCAGGATTCGAATATTTAAGTATGTTAGATGGATACTCTGGGTATAATCAGATTTTTATTGCTGAAGAAGATGTTGCCAAGACAGCATTTCGTTGCCCAGGAGCCTTAGGCACCTACGAATGGGTGGTGATGCCTTTTGGTTTAAAAAACGCTGGGGCAACTTATCAAAGGGCAATGAATTCGATTTTCCATGATTTCATTGAAACCTTTATGCAGGTGTATATTGATGATATAGTCATCAAATCTATATCTGCAGAAACCCATTTGCATCATTTGAGCCAATCATTCGAACGAATGAGAAAACATGGCTTAAAGATGAATCCCCTTAAATGTGCATTTTTTGTGCAGGCTGGAGATTTCCTTGGCTTTGTGGTTCACAAGAAAGGAATTGAGATCAACCAAAACAAAACCAAAGCCATAATGGAGACGAAAGCACCTACGTCAAAAAGGGAGCTGCAATCTTTGCTAGGGAAGATTAACTTTCTCAGAAGGTTCATTTCGAATCTGAGTGGAAGAACCCAAGCTTTCTCTCTGTTGCTTCGTTTAAAGCAAGGCCAAGCCTTCGAGTGGAACGAAGCCCATCAGGAGGCATTTGACAAGATAAAAAAATATCTCTCTCAGCCTCCAATCTTGTCTCCACCTTCATGGGGAAAGCCCATGCGATTGTACATATCTGCCTCTGAAGTTAGTATAGGTAGTATGTTAGCACAAGAAGATAGTAATGGCATCGAAAGAGCCATATACTATTTAAGTAGAGTATCGAATGATGCAGAGACCAGATATAGCAATTTAGAAAAGCTATGTCTCTGTTTGTACTTCTCTTGTATGAAACTCAAGTATTATATAAAGCCTGTTGATGTTTATGTCTCATCTCATTTCGATGTCATTAAACACATGCTTTCAAAACCAATAATGCATAGCAGAGTTGGCAAATGGGATTTAGCCTTAACAGAATATTCTTTGACTTTCATGCCTTTAAAAGCTGTGAAAGGCCAAGTGATTTCTGATTTCATTGTGGACCATTCATTGGTTGAGCAGACTATCATGAGTTACATCGAAATGCAACCATGGAAATTATACTTTGATGGTTCGACCCACAGGAATGGAAGTGGTGTTGGAGTCCTTATAATTTCTCCTGAAGGAATTCCAACAAAATTCAAGTATAAATTAGATGGTCCTCGTTGCTCGAACAACGAAGCTGAGTATGAAGCGCTTATTGTTGGACTTGAAGCTTTGTTGGAATTGGGGGCAACTAGAGTCGAAATTAAAGGAGACTCAGAATTAGTGGTCAAGCAAATAACAAAGGAGTATAAATGCATAAAGGAAAACCTGATGATATACTTCGTCATAGTTAATAGGCTACTTAGAAAATTTGAATACATGGATATTCAACATATACCAAGAATAGAAAACCAAGAAGCAAATGACTTAGCACAGTTGGCTTCAGGTTATAAAGTTTCTGTCAGAAACTTTGAGGATTTAGTTGAATTAAGGGGTAGAGTTATGGCTACTAGATTCACACCATCAGATCTAGAGAGTATGAAATTGGGTTATACTGAGAAACAGGGATTCGAAATATTAGCCATAAACACTTTATCAGATGCAGATTGGCGAAGTCCACTTGTGAGTTATTTAACAAACCCAACTCTGAATGTTGATGGGAAGATAAAATATAGAGCATTGTCATATGTCCTCATGGGAAACGAATTGTTCAAAAAGACCCAAGAAGGCGTATTACTGAAATGCCTAGGAGAAAGTGAGGCATACTTAGCATTGTCAGAAGTCCACAATGGGGAATGTGGGGCACATCAAGCAGGTCATAAAATGAAATGGCTGTTATTTCAATATGGCATGTATTGGCCCAGCATGCTCAAAGATTGTATAGACTTTGCTAAAGGTTGTGAAGAATGTCAGAAACATGCAGGGATTCAACATGCCCCTGCAAGCGAGTTGCATTCAATCATTAAACCATGGCCATTTAGAGGATGGGCATTGGATTTAATAGGAGAAATAAATCCTGCTTCGTCTAAAGGACAGAAATATATCTTGGTAGGAATAGATTATTTTACCAAGTGGATCGAAGCAATACCATTAATAGTTGCTGATCAAGAGGCTATTATTGAGTTCATACAGAAACAAATTATCTATAGGTTCGGATTGCCAGAGAGCATAACCACAGACCAAGGTTCTGTGTTTACTGGTAGAAAGATGCAAGAATTTTCTCAAGAAATGGGGTTTAAATTACTAACATCAATGCCATATTATGCTCAAGCAAATGGTCAGGTTGAAGCAGCTAATAAAGTGATAATAGGGTTAATCAAGAAACATATTGGTAAAAAGCCAAGGAACTGGCACAAAACTTTGGACCAAATACTATGGGCCTGTAGAACATCTCCTAGAGAAGCTACTAACACCACGCCTTTCCAACTCACATTTGGTCATGATGCAGTTCTGCTAGTAGAAATTCATCTACAATTAGTTCGAATTCAAAGACAAAACGAAATTCCAGCTGCATTATATTGGGAGATGATGATGAATGAGTTAGTAGAATTGGACGAAGTTAGATTGCATGCATTGGAAATCCTGATGAGACAGAAGGAAAGAGTGGCCAGGGCATATAACAAAAGGGTGAAGGGAAAAGCATTCACTATTAATGACTTAGTCTGGAAAGTCATATTGCCCATGGACAAGAAAAATAAATCATTAGGTAAATGGTCACCTCATTGGGAAGGGCCTTTTCGAATAATAAAGGTATTCTCAAACAATGCATACGAAATCGAAGAGCTGATGGATGATAAACGTATCCTAAAGGTTAATGGGAAATATTTAAAGAAATATAAGCCACACCTGCAGGAGATTTGAATAGTAACAACGTAATCAAAATATCATAAAAATGCCAAAATGGCAATATGGGGTTGCCAAAATGGCGTTGTTCAGATGTTACATACAAAAAACCAAATTTTAACCAAATCAACACTAAGATTTAGAAATAGGCATTATTCTTCAATCTGTTAAAGGTACTTCGAAAAGACTCAAGCCTTTGTTGAGCAAAACGTCTTGCTCCCTCTAAGGTAGACACTTCTCCTTTGAGTTGTTCTGCAGTTTCCATTTCTGCAAGCCCCTTGTTGAGGAGCTCTTCGAATTGGTTACCAGCAGTATTGGTTTCGTAGGCTAATTGTTGTTCTTGAGCCTCTTTAACCTTCTGTTGAAGTTCCTGAATTTGCCTTTCCCAGAGAAGGATGGACTCAGCTCGAGCCTCATAATCAGTTTTTGCTTGCTTTAGATGCATGGCTTGATCCTCAGCTTCTTGAGAGAGTTTCGAAGCATGCTCATAAGCAGCATCCATTGCAGTTCGTTTTTCTTGAACCTTTCTGGCAGCAAATTCATCTTGGAGAAGGTACCCAGTCACGTTGTCTAGCAAAGATTGAAGATCGAACAAGATAGTGCTAACTGGCAAGGAGCAGGTAGCAAGGTTGACTTTTGTAAGTAACTCCTTCATAGTGTAGCAAGTTGTGCTATCCTGTTTGAGCACTTCGAACAGATCCACATCAAGAATTGTTCTCCTAATCCTGTTAAGAAGTACAATTCTATCATCTGTGGGCAACGGATGGCTAGTCGAACTTGTACCAGCCCTAGCAGGTGGAATATCCCTTTGAGCTAGCTTCGCCTTCATGTACCCAATAGGGTCGTTTCGTCTCAGGAAAGCAAGCTCCTCTTCAGTCATTCGGGATAGAGACGGTTGAGGGAGTTCCACGCGCAGGGGAGTCACATCCATTTCGACTTCCATGGGTTTATTGGTCGTGTCACCGTCACCTTCATTCGTTTCATGCTCATTGTCTTCTTCATTATCATCCAAGTCCACCACTTCGATATCTTCGTTCTCGCTACTATTTGCATTTGACTCTGTCCCAGCAGTCGAACCATCATTGGCATCTCCTTCCTCAGACCCTTCTTCTGCAGATTCTTCGTTTCTTTGATCAGAATCAGCTTTCTCCCCTTCAGCGTGAATGTCCTTTGGATCCTCTTGAAGGGTTTCAAGAGGGGACTTTTGAAGAGAAGTTCCTTGTAAAGTCTCTGCAGATTCATAAGCCGTTGCTTCATTTGTTTCTTTTAGAGGAGGAGAAGTACTCTGGTCATCTTGCTGCTCCGAAGCCCCAGCCAGAACCGCCATATTGGAGGACCCTTTGTTCTGCACAAGATTGCTGGAATCCCCTTGAGGAGAAGAGTTGATCGGAGCAGCAGTTTTCGATGGTGAAGTCGAAGTGGTAAGAGATGGATTCAAAATGTCCTGCAGAGGCAAAAGAATATTAAAAGCATGCACCAAGGTAATGAATAATTATTTTGTCAAAGATGTAAAGTTCAGTTTATCTGTGGACTCTCAGAAGAGAGGTTGCTAGCTATGCGTTCCAACATTACGTTGGAGGTCGAAGATGGAATTTTGGATTTTGGTGAGGGAGCAGCATCCCTGGAATCGAGTCCAGAGATACTAGTTGGTACAGCACTTTTGGAAATTTCCTTCTTCTGCTTCTTCTTCGAAGCAGCTGGTAAATTCCCTCCAGCATTAGGGTCTTCCCCAGTAGTGTTTGTTTTTTGTTTCTTTGGAGTGGTTGGCGGGAGTTTGTTAGTCTGAAAAGATTTAAACAATAATTTAGATGCAAATCATGAAACATTAGTGTATTCGAAACATCAAGGCTAAGTGATTACCTGTGGAGTTGGAGCACTGGTTATTACTGGTGTTGTTTTTGTTGTTGTTGTTGCAACAGTTGTTGTTGGTTTGGATAGAGTCACAGTATCAATGGTTTCGACAGAGGCCTGAGAGGCGCTCCCTTCTTTTGACTTTGAAGCAGCAGTCTTTATCCTGATGGCTGAAAATCAAAACAATTAAGGCAAAAGTTAAGAATGTAGAAAATGAGAAACATTTGGGATTTTCCCAAGCATTCGCACATGTGCCTTGATCAGATTTAATCGACATGGCAGAAAGGTCATAGCGAAGATGTCCTGGGAAATCGTGGAGCCAATGTCGAGCCCATGTCACAGTCTCAGATGGATTTGGTTTCTTTTGAAGATATTTGAACATTTCTTTGCAAGTGAACCACCAAGGGTATGGAGGAAACCAAGCCAGAGCCAGTTCTGAGGTAGGTAATCTAGGAAATTTAGGTGGATGCATTTCGAATGCCAACATATACCTATCCTCAGGTGACAACCCTGAAGGAAGTTTTAACTTAGAAATTTTTTCTTTGAATTTTTCCTTCAAGGTCTCAGCCGCTTGATGCACAGTGGATTCCAAGTGTGTGGGATCATAAGTAGTTTCGAAATAATTTTGAAAAGCCTTAATCTCTTTGGCATGAGTGAACATACCTTTCTTGGATTGTACCTGCACATCGAATGCATCAGTTAGTTTCTGCTGAATAGTAAGAGTATCGAACATATAAGTCTGATAGAACTTTGTCCACCATTTCAGAAACCCCTTTGCTATAAGGTGTGTAGGTTCGAAAGTTATTAGTTTAAAGTGGGCGAAGCCTTGGTATTGTTCCTGCTGTAGTTTGGCTTCTCTTGCCTTGAAGGTTCGCCCAGAGGTGATGGCATTTTCTGTTTGGAATAGGGGTTCAGGAATTAGTTGGCACAAGCCAAATTGTCTCGAAACGAAGTTGGGTTGATAAGCAAAAAGGAAGATTTGATTCTTAGCAGGAGTAATTCGTGAAGAGATTAGTCTGGGTAGCAAAAAGGCTCTCCATACATCTTGAATTTCTTTGCTTTTGACTGCTTCTGAGAGAGCCATGGTGAACCATGAGGGTCCATGAGTCCTTGAAGCAAAAGGCGCCATGGTCTCTTCGAATTTATGCCTCTTGGAGAAAATCATGATATATTTTGAGAAGAGAACTTTGAAGTCATCCTTATCATCATTTGGGGTAAGTCTTCGCAGCCTAGTGCCTTTGATGATTCTATCCGCTATTTCTGGGTCTTGTTCAGCAATAGTGTTGGCAGTTGATAGTGAAGGTTCGAACATGGCATTAAGCCATAACTGGAGTAACCAGAAAGGGCCAGCTAGCAGGATGTTTTTGGAGGTGTGAGATTTCAAACTCGAAACAGCTGACCTTAGACTTTCGTAAAGATCAACTAATAGCAGTTCGCTTAAACACACTCTCCAATTCTCATGCAAGTCTCTAGCTAAAGGAATAAACCTACTGGCTACCTGTAGGGATCTGCTGCAAAAGACATACCTTGACAACCATAAGGTAAGGAAAGCAATGTGTTCCACATCCGACACACTATCTCCTTCAGTGTGATAGTGGCTGATGAACTTTGAAAAGCTAGCTAGCTTGACTTCGAAGTCAATAATACTCGAATGCTCTTCATTTTCAGGAATATAGGTTTCTCCTATTGGTGATAACCCAGTAATGGCTGCTATGTCAAAAAAGGTGGGTGTAATCATTCCACCAGGGAGATGGAAAGTATTGTAAGTACTGTCCCAGAAATATAAGGACGCGAATAATAATGGGTGGCTATAGGTAAAGCCTGGTTTCGATAGTTTAATCAAGTTGTAAATACCTAATTCTTCCCATTGTTGGGATTTCTTAGCTTCTACTTTAGCAAACCAGTTGTGATAAGCTGTGTCGGAGGTGGGGCAAGATCGAAATGGTTTGAAGTTACTCTTTACATAATCTATCACAAAAGGATCCTTAGGGGGAATGATTGGATTTTCCACGGTGGTCGAATCAGAAGACTCTACTGTCTTAGGGGTATCCATTTTATTAAACAGAGGTTTAAAATTATAACAAACAGGGAAAAATTTTCTGGTGTCTTTTAAGATTTCAAAGACTGTAAGAGGGCCCATTAAAGCTAACCTCTTGCCAGCGGCGTTAGTAGGAATGAGTACCTGGGATGCATAGAGCATTTCCTTCTCTTTTGAGATCATATAAGGAATAAGAACAGATTGACCTTGGTAGGTGCCAACCTTGCTTTCCATTATGGCTCTTGTGTTCTTTCCTTTCTTTTTGGAAGCTTTTTTCAGTTGAGATAAAGTTGAAGAAGACATTGTTGGAAGAATGTTGGAAGTTTAGGGTTTCGGTGAGAAAAGAGGAAGAAAAGATTCAGAATGTGGGAAGAAAAGAAAAGACTAAGTTGATGGGTTTTTATAGTATGGAGGTTTAAACATCCACTGGGTAAGATTGTGATACGTGGTAGTCGTGGGTTGGTTTGAGAAGGAGGTGGCGTAAAGTTAATATTGGTAATAGGCGTGATTAAATGATAATCATTGTTTTGTAACTGCACCATGCTGTGAAATGGTTCAAGGCGGTTAAGGAATCTGAAAAGCGTTATGATTGACGTGACTGGAGTCATATGCAATAAATGTTACGATGATTTGAAGGTCGCATCAAAATCTTGTGTATATGTTTAAAATAAGTATTTCTCAAAGGAATCGAAATACATATTTTAAAGGGGCATTTTGTTGGCTGAAGATTTTGATGATATTATTAGAAGCGAAGCAAATTAGACGTTTCGATTGGAATAAATCAAGATGTCATGTTTCGAAATGGTAGAAGCAGTGCTTCGAATGGGCATATCAAAGCTTGGAGCTTCGAGTGACAGTTATGAGAATATATTCAAATAAGTCTCGAAATGATAACAAGGCTGTGTCCGAGAAATGCGTTCGAAGCGAAGAAGTGCCAAAACATTTGAAATTCAAATGCAAGCGGGATGTTCGAAATTTAAAATATATGCGCTGGAGCATTCGAAGACGCGTGGAAGCTAGAGAGAGGCATTGCTTTGCATGTTCTGAACATGGCAGAATCTTATAGCAAGACCGTTATGGTCGAAGTAGTATAAATAGAAGTCTTAGCATTAGGATTTCGGGTGTCATATCTATTGTACAAAAAAACTCAGTAAACATTCAAAATACCACATGTCTAGGGAAACGAATGCACGAGCAATGTACGTATGATAACACCAAGTGTTTATGATTTAATAAAAACTCTTTATCATTTCCAGTATTTTCCTTTATCTTCATGTCAATACCATTCAAAAGCTTTTGCACTAAAATGTTTTCATTCGAAGTCTTTTTACTGATGTCTTACATTTAAATGTTTTCTTTCCATTTCAAATACTTTACATTTCAGAAACTTTTGTACATTTCATGCCTTTATCTTCAAGCTTTTATCATTCGAACACCTTTTTTCACTTAAAGTCATTTTACTATTTTCTTGCATTTAAACGCTTTCTTCATATTTCGAATCTTTTACATTCCAGAGAATCTTTTACATTACATGTTTTTATGCTTTGAAGTCATTTACTTGTCTTTTCTGCAGTTTTATATGTCTTTACAATTGAACTTTATTCATGCAATTTAGTTTCGCGCACATTTACTTGATCACGCCTTTAGATCTTTAATAGAGTAATCGAAGTAAGTTAAACACCTACACAACATTCTAAATACAAACCATGAATACCAGTTCTATAATGAGAGTTATCCAAATGACCAATACATCCTAGGATCAATCTAGTCGATCCTGCGAGTTACCAGAGAGATTGAATAACAGTCATTAAGATTATTCGATAGTTTGGAGGACTAGCGGTTGTTTACCAGAAATCACTGTAAACAATCTCCCCAACTTATACTTTTGTTTATACTTAAACAAAATCATTATAAATGGATCAAAAATTCAATATTCATTATTCGTGTGCGGTTTCAAAACTTGATCAAGAACTTTTTGAAAGAACTTTGAAGTATGGTATGATTTTTTTAAATGCAAATTAATAATCAACATTATAAGAATCCATAAACTATAGCATGGAGATGAAAACATGGCTTTATCCAAAGTATGATTTAAAAACATATTTAGATCAACACTCAATTATTCATCAGAATCATTATCTAACTAAGTATCACTCAAATGGTTAGTGTTTCTCTCATTGTCAGACAATGGATGAACTATAAAAATATCTTGCACATCCTCTAAGTAATATCATAAGATACATACTTAGTCATGAATCACTAAGGTTTTTATTTTGGTTGTAACATCTCTGGGCTACAAAATATCTTGGTTTTTATGGGATTAAAAAGTGTCAAAGATAAGAGACCAAGAATTTTTAGGTCACTTTTTTTTTCAAAAGGTATATTTTCTTTTCCTTTTTACAACTTCTTCTTTTGGTGATATTTCTTTTGTTTTGTAAAATGTTGACAACTTTGATTCTTTTTTTCTTTTTCTTTTGATTGTTAAAACATGTTTTTTTTTTGTTTTTTTTCACCATTTTGATTACCATTTAACCACTTGGTTTTTTATTTTTCAAAATAATTTCTTTCCCCAACTTTATCATTTGTAAACCCCGAAATTTCAATGCTCTCGTATCTTTAAGACAGTGTATGAACATTGTTTTTCTTTTAAAATTTGCTAAGGATTGTAACTTTTTAAAATAAAAAGTTTCATGTTTAGGTTCAAAGGGGTTATCAAAGGATTATACCTTCATACAATAGGATTTATGGTCAAGTAATTTTTCATTTAATAAAAAAAATGCATTGACCATATCCATAATATCATACATATCAAGTAATAGCAAGAATGATGCAAAATCCACATAGTTATAATGCATGTCTAATCTCATTTATATATGTAAAACATGAGGTATGCACTCATCTACCTTGGTTTAGACTTATGATTCTTGACTTACATTGACATGTTTTCACCAAACAAGTTATAAATTCAAACTTTAAACAAGCAACTAATTCATGTATGTGTTATAATTTGATGATAATTACAACATTAATCATGAATGAAGCATTTAAAAGAATAAACCTTTTATCATGTCATTGTTTTTAAATTTGTCATCAACCTATTCTTTGTGATTCCTATGCATTTGGCTTTTCAATCCATTTGGACCATCTGCATACAAACAACTTCAAGCAAAATTCACAAAATTTTACAAAATTTTCAAATTATGTCTAAAAAGTATTCATGTATTTAGAACTTGTTCATGTATAAAGTAATTGAATAAATGAATTAAATGTTAATAGTTTTGGCAAGCTTTTAGTCCTTATCTCCTTCTTGGAGTTGTTAGATGGTGTGGCAAGTGATCGAGATGAGGGGGGGGGGGGGGGGGGGGTGAATATATCACCTCCTTATTCTTCAAGGATTTAAAATCTTTTATCAAAGTTTGTTAAAAGCAGCGGAAAAGTAAGATCCAGAACCAACTTCCGTCTATTTTGAACCAACATCTAGAAAACCGGACATGCGATAAACTTGATGGATTTTATTAGTATGAAATAGATGAATCTTAAACACAGATTACTTAACGTTTTTAATGCACTTATCACTAGAACAATGTTTCCAATGAATTAAAACTTGTAAGCAATTTTGTCAAATGGTTGGCGTATGCTTGTTTGATGATTAATAATGGTGATTTGACGAAAGTATTTGAACCATTATTTTATTATTAAACAGAAAACTCAGCAAGCCAATTGAATCACAAAATTGTGGAAAATGTAAAGAGATAGAGAGAAATAAAGAACAATATGCATGAAGTTTGGTAATGAAGTTCCCCACTGTCATCCTCGCGTGTGGGTACGTCTCCCTCTCAATTCTAAAATTGAAATTGAGAACTCTTATAACAATTTTGCTGAATGTTTGAATACAAGGTTACACTACACAGACAGAAAGAAATCCCTAAGATCTTTTTCTTCTTGTAAGAACCTCCACTTGATATGAGCCTTATCAAGATTCCCTGCAAGATCCACAACCGATCCTCTGCTTCTACGACCTGTTTGCAAAAATCCCTCTGATTTCCAAACCCCTCGCTATGGCTGAATCCGACTTGTGTGACAGTGACTAACAAACCCTTAAGAACACGTCCATTCTTGAAGGACAAACCCCTTGTTTTTTTTCTTCGAAGCCCTCTTCAAAATCTTCAACACAGTCGAGATCCCTTGAATGCACAGTTGAACGTTATCTCTTGATCTCTTGATCTAATTAAACAAAGATGTTTGATTTTCGTTGTTGTTGTTGAATCAAGATGATTGATAAGATGATGAAGATGAAGTATCTTTCAAGATTCTTGCTACTTAGAATTGATGTTCACAATTGTAATATGTGTCATGCTTTTTTTACTGCTGAAAAGACTTACTTATATATGAAATAGAAAACGGTTAGAGACACAAATTTGTATTATGAGTCGACGCATGTTAGCATGAGTCGGCTCATGTTAGTTATGTAAAACAGAATGAGTCGATACATGTTGTTATGAGTCAATGCAAGCAGATATTACATCATATTACAGAGCCAACTATTTTACATGAGTCGATGCATAACACGTATGTGCCGACACATACTGAATTGAACTTTTGATTTTTGAAGACAAAACGTGTTATGAGTCGATGCATGATGTTATGTATCAATGCATAAAAGTTCAAAAATGTTTTCCAGGGACATCAACATATCATGTGTCGATGCATGAAGTTACGTATCGATGCATAAAGGTTGAAGGTTGTACTTCAGGGGCATCAACATGTTATGAGTCGATGCATAGCATGGATGTGTTGACTCATACTGAAGCATAATCGTTTTTATGATTCTTTGCTTAAGTATGCGTCGATGCAAAGCTGTTTGTGTTGACTCATAATAGTGTTTTATGTGTAAAACACATTCTTAACTCATTTTAAACATGTTATACTATATTTTTTACAATGCACACATGTAGGTAAAGCGTTTTTAACATTCATTGATTATTTCATATATATATATATATATATATATATATATATATATATATTTGCTATCATTCAAGACCAATTATATGAAGGGGTTGCTCACAAACTTCCCCTTTTTGATGATGGCAAATATTTGATGATGTGTGATGATAAAATATAGATGAATGAGCTGCTCCCCCTGAGTTTGTGCATATTAAGAATTCTTTTCTAACACTAACATCATCTTCTTCTCCCCCTTTGACAACATCAAAAAGAGAATAAGATAGATTTTCAGCAATTTTAGCACACATGAATTGAGATGCAATCTCAGCAATCTTGTAACAAAAAGAACCAATGTCATTCACACAGAATGAGTCTTGGCATAAGCATGGTAATAACTGAGTAAACAGAAAATGATTATGGTGAAAGCATTTAACGCAGAGAATATTCAGTTTACATAAGCTATAGCAAAAATTGTTTGAATAGAACATTAAAACAAACTTCAGAACAAAAGACATAAGGACAAATGTTATGTGATGTATGACATTAATTATCCTTATGTGTCAACACGAAAGATGTATGTGTTGATACATCCTGTATTGAAGAACTGTTTTTAATGTTTCACATCGACCCAAGAATCGTATGTGTCGACCGGAAGTAATGTGTGTCGACGTAAACCTTAATGTGTCGACCGGAAAACAATTTTGATTTCTGTTTTTACATTTTTCTTCAGTATGAGTCGACTCATAAATGTATAAGTTGACTCATAATAGTAAATTTTAACAGAAGTGCAGTTTTCTACAAGTTTCAATGAACAGTTTGGATATGAGACCCATTTACAATTATATGATTATGAAAAATGAATTATCTAAAGATGATTATGCATACATAATGATGTAATGCAATTTGCATATGTCAAGTTCAAACAATTTATGTAAAATAAATATATATATATAGAAAGTATTAATGAAACAATTAAGGTCAATTTATAAGTAATCATGGAATTCTTACAGAGAAAGTAGAGAGAAAAGATATTACTTCAGTTGATGAGATGTTAAGACACACGTACGAAAGCTAAAAACACATCTAAACAACATGGTGAGATATAGATATAATTTAAGTACATGTATGCTTAAGACATCAAGTAAGAGAGATCTAAAATCCCTAGCTCATGACAAATGCTGAAGAAAGGTTTTGTTGCTAGTGGTTTTGTAAAAATGTCAGCAAGTTGATTTTTAGTATCAACATGCTCAAACATAACATCCTCCTTTTCAACATGATCGTGAAGAAAGTGATTCCTAATCTCTATGTGTTTAGTGCGTGAGTGTAAGACAGGATTCTTAGTAAGATTTATAGCACTTGTGTTGTCATATTTTATTGGAATATGTTTTAATTGAATATCATAGTCTTGTAATTGTTGCTTCAGCCATAAAATCTGAGCATAACAACTACCAGCTGCAACGTATTCAGCCTCAGCGGTTGACAAAGCAACAAAAACCTGCTTTTTGCTATGCTAACTCACTAGAGAGTTTGAAAACAAATGACATGTTCCACTTGTGCTTTTCCTATCTGACTTGCAGCCAACAAAATCAGAATCAGAGTAACCTACTAAACTGCAATCGCTTCCCTTGAAATACCATAGCCCATACTTAGATGTACTAT
Organism: Vicia faba; assembly: GCA_948472305.1. NCBI lineage: Eukaryota > Viridiplantae > Streptophyta > Magnoliopsida > Fabales > Fabaceae > Vicia > Vicia faba. The sequence goes on from OX451738.1 coordinate 357,757,111, forward strand.
TGAGATACCTAAGTATACGCTTGACAGCTTTCAAGTGGGATTCCTTAGGATCCGATTGATATCGTGCACACATGCAAACACTAAACATGATGTCAGGCCTAGATGCGGTAAGATACAAAAGGGATCCAATCATACATCTATATTTCTTGACATCAACACTCTTACCATGTTTATCCTTATCTAAATTCCCGTTGGCAGGCATATGGGTGTTAATTGATTTTGAGTTGTTCATTCCAAATCGTTTAAGCAACTCTTTGCAATATTTTGTTTGACATACAATTGTGCCTTCATTGAGCTGCTTTATTTGAAGACCGAGGAAGTAGTTTAGCTCCCCCATGAGACTCATCTCAAATTCACCCTGCATAACCTTAGAAAATTATTCGACCAAATGTAGGTTAGTTGAACCAAAAATAATATCATCTACATATATTTGAACTAAAAGAATGTGCTTTCCTTTACGTTTAATGAAAAGAGTGATGTTCACTTTACCTCTTGAATATCCATGATCAAGTAGAAATTTACTAAGTCTTTCATACCAAACTCGAGGGGCTTGCTTAAGACCGTATAACGCTCGTTTTAATTTGAAAACATAATCTGGATATTCATTATTCTCAAAAACAAAAGGTTGTGAGACATATACCTCTTCATTTATGACTCCGTTTAGAAAAGCACTCTTTACGTTCATTTGATAAAGCTTAAATTTTTTTGCACACGCATAAGCAAGCAAGAGACGTATAGCCTCAAGGCGAGCAACTGGAGCATAAGTCTACTCATAATCAATGTCCTCTTCTTGGTTATACCCTTGTGCCACTAAGCGTGCTTTATTGCGGGTTATCACTCTGTTTTCATCAAGTTTATTTCTAAAAACCCACTTAGTGTCTATGATATGATGGTCTCACAGACGAGGGACAAGTTCCCAAACATCATTTCTTTTAAATTGATTGAGCTCTTCTTGTATGGCCATTAGCCAAAATTAATTAATCAAGGCCTCTTTGTCATTTTTAGGTTCTACTTGTGAAACAAAAGCGAAGTGATAACAGAAATTACTTATCTTAGAGTGAGTCATCACTCCTTTTGAAATATCTCCCAATGTGTTGTCAATGGGATGGTCTTTTGAGGATTTCCAAGCTGGTGGAAGATCATTTACTTACGTTGACTCTTCTTCCTCATCTTTTGTATGGCTTGTATCTTTTTCCTCCTCATCGTCAACTGTTTTAGACTGATCAATTTCCTCAACAGTTTCCTTGAGTATGTCTTCTGTAGTTACACCTGCACCATCAAGAGAAATACCTTTTTCGACATTTTTCGGATAAGATTCATCAAAAGAAACATGGACTAACTCCTCAACAGTAAGTAAATGCTTATTATATACTCTATATTCTTTACTTGATTGTGAGTATCCGAGAAAGATACCTTCATCTGCTTTTGCATCGAATTTCCCAAGATTTTCTTTACCATTATTCAAAACAAAACATTTACAAACTGAATACGTGAAGATGTGACAAGTTTGGATTTCTTCCTTTTAAAAGTTCATAAGGTGTTTTATCCAAAATAGGAAGGATTAATATTCTGTTTAAAACATAACAAGTTGTGCTAATTGCATCAACCCAAAAGTATTTTGGTAATCCACCCTCATTGAGCATTGTTCTTGCCAACTCCTCTAAAACGCATTTTTTGCGCTCCACAACTCCATTCTGCTGTGGAGTTCAAGGTGCTAAAAAATTATGCTCAATACCATGCTTGTCACAATACTTATCAAAGAGATGGTTTTGAAATTCACCTCCATGATCGCTTTGAATTGTAATTATTTTTAATTCTGTTTTGTTTTGAGATAGTTTTGCAAAACTCTTAAAAGCAGAAAAAGTTTCATCTTTGCTATGAAGGAATATATTCCAAGTAAATCTAGAGTAGTCGTCAACGATTACAAAACCATAATAATTTCCACCTAGACTTTTTGTTCTAGAAGGTCCAAAGAGGTCCATGTGGAGAAGCTCAAGGGGTCGTGAAGCGGAAATCATATTTTTAGATTTGAAAGAGACCCTCGTTTGCTTTCCCATTTGGCACGCGTCACATCGGTGATCCTTTGTAAATTTTATATTTGGAAGACCCACTACTAGATCCTTAGATACAAAATTATTAAGTAAATCAAAGTTAACATGTGCTAGACGTCTATGCCAAAGCCAAGAATCATCATTCAAGGTGACTAGACACTTAGTGCTTGTTAATGATACATCAAAAAGTTTAAGCATTAAGACGTTGTTTACTCTAATACCCTTAAACACAATATTTTATTCAGTATTTTCAATTATGCAGCAAGTGTTTGTGAAAGTAACTTTATTTAACCCTTGTCACACAATTGGATAATACTTAACAAATTGTGTTTAAGCCCCTATACTAAATGGACATCAGAAATAGTAGTGGTAGAGGAATTACCTACACTACCTTTACCGAGTATCGCTCCTTTGTTATTGTCTCCATAAGTAATAAATCCCTTCTTCTTTTATTTGAAGTCAATGAAAAGCGATATGTCACTTGTCATGTGCCTTGAAAACCTGTTGTCTAGAAACCATCTTCTATCCACGAATGTAAGACAATTTTCCTGCAATATCAAAAGAGAAAGGTAGGTACCCAATTTTTATTGGGTCCATGTGGGTAAGTGGTAACATGGTTGCCTTTAGGCCTCCATTGGTAAATTCCTTTAGGAATAAGAAATCTCCTAAACTTATATTTTTTCAATGGTATGACCAAAACGACAACAATAATGACACAAACCATAATGATGATGTATTTTCTTACTTCTGCTCATTGAATCCTTTGGAATATTTTCAACAAAAGAATATTTTGCATATGGTGGATTCAATGTTTTCTTAAAAAATCTAGGATCGATGGCAAAAGTAACCTTGGACTGTAAAGCTTTTTCCAATTTGGCATTAAGAGTTCTAACCTCTTGTTGCCAAATATGACAAACTTCACATTCCCTTCTAGGAATACATCCTCTAACATCATTATCCTTTGAACTTTCTTCCATACTAGCTTTTAGACATTTTAAGTCTTTTTCAACTTTATAGACTTTACTCTCCAAGAATGAAGATATTTGTTTATCGGAGGATAATCTCTTAAAAGCGTCTTTAGCTTTGTTTTGAAATTTTTCAAAAGCTATTTTTAGTTTATAAAAATACATAGAAGAAAAGTTGTTAGGATATGATTGTCTTACTTGCTTGTCGTGGTTGTTTTTCTTGTGGTAGGATTGATTTTTGGTGTGTGCCATGAGACATAAATTTGTAGTCTCATCACTATCACTTGAACTGTCATCATTTGATGAATCACTATCGCTTTCCCACGCAATGTAATCTCTTCTTTGTTTATTGAACTTCTTTGGTGGAGCTTTTCCTTTGTCTTTTTTCATTTTTAGACAGCCCGGTTTGTAGTGTCCAACTTTACCATAATTATAGCAAGGTCCTTTACTTCTTTGCTTTTTATTCTCTTCTTACCTTGGCTCTTTGGACTATTTTTGAAAGCTTATGACATTCTTATCGGAGTTCTTGATTCCATTCTTTCGAATAAACCTATTGTATCTCCGAACAAAAAGTCCCATTTCTTCATCATCAGAATTTTCATCACTAGTTAAGTCATTATCATCTTTATCTTTGTTTGAGGACTTGGATCTAGAATCCATTAGATCTATTGACTTCTTCTCACCCTCCATGTCTTTATTCTTCTCCTTCTTACTCTTGTTTTCATATTTTTCAAGACTTTCCAATTCTTGTTGATGTTCTTCCAGCTTGCCAAACAGAGTTGTAATGGTAAGCGTAGAGAGGTCATTGGCTTCCTTGATAGTTGTTACTTTAGGTTGCCATTCCCTTCTAAGACATCTCAGAATTTTATTAGTAGAAATTTCATTAGAAACAGGTTTTCCAAGTGCATTTAAATGACTCACAAGATGAACGAATCTATTTTGCATGTCGGAGATAGATTCTCCTTGTTTCATGCGAAAGAGCTTGAACTCTTGATTGAGTGTGTTAATGCGGGACTACTTAAATTTAGTAGTGCACTCATGGGAAATTTCTAAAGCATCCCACATTTCTTTAGCGGACGTGCAATGAGACACCCTATAATACTCATCAACACCAAGTGCTGAGATTATCATATTTCTGCCTCTCTAATCGCACAACCACTTTTTTTCATCTATTTCATTCCATTGATCCTCAGGTTTAGGTATTATTGCACCAACATCATTCCTCATGGTAATTTGAAAAGGACCATTCTGAATGGCAATCCATACATTCCTGTTAATGGAATTTATGTGTACTCGCATGCAGTCTTTCCAGTAGCCATAGTTTTCACCATTAAAAATAGGAGCTCTATTATACGCCCCCTTTGGTTCAAAGGCCATAGTGTTACTAGTGGACACAAAGCACCAGCTAACTGGTGCTCTGATACTACTTGTTAGACGGTGTGGCAAGTCATCGAGAGGGGGGTGAATATATCACCTCCTTATTCTTCAAGGATTTAAAATCTTTTATCAAAGTTTGTTAAAAGCGGTAGAAAAGTAAGGTCCAGAATCAACTTCCGTCTATTTTGAACTAACTACAAGAAAACCGGACATGTGATAAACTTGCTGGATTTTATCAGTATAAAATAGATGAATCTTAAACACATATTATTTAACATTTTTTTCACTTATCACTAGAACAATTTTTCCAATGAATTAAAACTTGTAAGCAATTTTGTCAAACGGTTGGCGTATGCTTGTTTGATGATTAATAATGGTGATTTAATGAAAGTATTTGAACCACTATTTTATCATTAAACATAAAACTCAACAAGCCAATTGAATCACAAATTTGCGGAAAATGTAAAGAGATAGAGAGAAAGAAAGAACAATACGCAGGCAGTTTGGTAAGGAAGTTCCCCATGTCGTCCTCGCGTGTGGGTACGTCTCACTCTCAATTCCAAAATTGAAATTGAGAACTCTTATAAAAACTTTGCTAAATGTTTGAATACAAGTTTACACTACACAAACAGAAAGAAATCCCTAAGATCTTTTTATTCTTATAAGAACCTCCACTTGATATGAGCCTTATCAAGATTCCCTGCAAGATCCACAACCGATCCTCCGCTTCCACGACCTATTTGCAAAAATCCCTTTGATTTCCAAACCCCTCGCTATGGCTGAATCCGACTTGTGCGACCGTGACTAACAAACCCTTAAGAACACGTCCGTTCTTGAAGGAAAAACCCATTGGTTTTTTCTTCGAAGCCCCCTTCAGAATCTTCAACCCAGCTGAGATCACTTGAATGCACAGTTGAACGTTATCTCTTGATCCAATTGAACAAAGATGTTTGATTTTTCATTTTTGTTATTAAACTAAGATGATTGAAAAGATAATGAAGATGAAGTATCTTTCAGGATTCTTGCTGCTCAGAATTGATGCTCACAATTGTAATATGTGTCATGCTTTCTTCCTGCTGAGAAAAACTTACTTATATATGAAACAGAAAACGGTTAGAGACAGAAATTCGTATTATGAGTCGATGCATGTTAGCATTAGTCGACTCATGTTAGTTATGTAACACGGAATGAGTCGATGCAAGAAGATGTTACAGCATATTACATAGCCAACCATTTTACATGAGTCGATGCATAACACGTATGTGTCGACACATACTGAATTGTACTTTTGATTTTTGAAGAAAAAACGTGTTATGAGTCGATGCATGATGTTATGTATCGATGCATAAAAGTTCAAAAATGTTTTCCAGGGACATCAACATATCATGTATCGATGCATGAAGTTATGGGTCGATGCATAAAGGTTGAAGGTTGTATTCCGGGGCATCAACATGTTATGAGTCGACGCATATCATGGATGTGTCGACTCATACTGAAGCAGAATCGTTTTTATGATTCTTTGCTTAAGTATGCGTCGATGCAAAGCTGTTTGTGTCGACTCATAACAGTGTTTTATGTGTAAAACACATTCTTAACTCATTTTAAACATGTTATACTATATTTTTTATAATGCACACATGTAGGTAAAGCGTTTTTAACATTCATTGATTATTTCACATATATTTTCTATCATTCAAAACCAATTATATGAAGGGTTTGCTCACAGGATCATCCTTCCCCTTCGGAAAAGTTTGGGGTTTTGAATCATAATTTGTATCTGGGACCTAAATTTTTTTCTGGAGACACTAATGTTTCGATGGGTAGGGAAGTCTTTGTTTAGTGAACATATAAGCTCGCCTAGAAAAATTCTATAAAATTGTCAAAACCTGATTTTTCCTGTTTGAATTAGGAAAGTAAAATTTTCATAAAAGAAAACTTAAAGCTGGAAAATCAGGTTGTCTCCTAATAAGCGTTTTTTTAACGTCATTAGCTCTTTGTATTAAGGTTCCTTAATATATCTTCTTTTCTTCTCCACATTCTCTTTTATGAATTTGAGATAGGTAAGAAGTTGCTTCAAGGTTTCAAAGAGTGATGGTCTTATCAGCATTATTTTGAGAGTGTAAAAAAATGTTGAATATGGACTTTTCTTAGTTGGATTCAGTGTGTGTGTCAGGAAGATTCTGAATATGTGGATTTTTTTATATCTTTTCCTTCTTTGTTCCTATAACTTTTGTTTGTGCCTCTTCACTTACACCTCTCTCCGACTTCTTTTCTCCTGCTTATTTCCCATTTTCTTCTTCAACAACATTTTTTTATGTTTCTTTATAAATATTATATCCATTCACTCTTTCGTTCCTAGTTGAAATGGCTTCATATTTCTCATCTGGGTTGTTTTGAGTGGTGGTCTTGAATTCTTCACCTTGTTGTTAGACTAATTGCTTGATTATTTGACTAACTTGGGTTTCAAGATTTTTAATTGATGGAGCAATTTTCTTTAGATTTATCATACATAGCTACATAAACTGATTCAAAGTATCCTCAATTTTGAAATCATGTCTTTTTCCAGAGGAGTCTGAGTATAATTCTGGTATGGCTGTTGTTTGGATGTTATTGCATAATGTCTCCATCCTAGATGGTTATTGTTGTTTTCATATTTTTGTGGTTGTTGTTGGTAGCTTAATAAGTTTACCTCTTCACCTGTTGGTGAACAATGTCATGTAGGATGGTTTCTAGTGAAAAGTTGAATAAAAAAATTTGTATGTGTTCCTGCATTTTCTTGTGAAGCTTTGACAATTGTGTTGTCTAAATAATTATAGCTATGTTGAGGTATGAACATTTGTATACTGTTAGAATATGTCTTAAAATCTTTAATGATTAAGAGATAGAAAACATGTTTCGAGATTGTCAAAAATCAAAAAACCGAAAAGTAATCTGGTCTGAGCGATTTACGGATATTGAGTTCGGTCGGTTCGGTTCATTGATCCATTCATTAATGTTAGAATATTTTATATTAATTTGGAGATCATATAAAATAATATAAAAAGATATTATAATATATTTTATAGTAGTGAGGAGTTTGAAGCGTGTTAGTTGTCATCATGGTTTTCTTCCTTCATAAGAGATTTTTAACGGGTTCCATATTATATGTAGAAAAAAACAAAGATAATAGATCATTAAAATGTTATAAGAATAATAAAAATAAAGTTAAACTTAAAATTTCTCTCCACACCAAAGAGTTATCTCATATCCTTAGCAGCGGTCGCATCCAAAACCGCCTGGGTGTTAATTATTCTTCGATTTGGCATAGAGAGCGGTGTGTTATAGGAGCTAGATGATTCATCATATCTCAGGCCCTCCCAATAGGTTATCAATACATATTTCCTCGACTCCTCTTCTAGGTTCAGAGAGTCAAAAGTAATAATATAGGTGTTCGAATCCTGGCTAAAGTGATTGTGAATCCTACATTTCTAGATCTTATACTTACATTTAGTCGGCTCTAGATCAGGGGGTGGACGGAGAAGGTTTGAGGACTCTACCGAACACAAATGAGCATATGTGGTCCAGGGGTCACCAAAAAGTAATGATCCTTGAATTTTTTCCAATTTTCAAGGTAGACGTGTAACACTTTTTATTTGATGCAATGAGACCATACCCCGTCCTTGTTCCCCTTTTACCGAACTACAAATGACGATGAATATGTCAAAGAAGAGATTCAATGAAGGCTTCTGATCCTAATATTCACACTAGTATTTGAACATCCCAACGCAGTTCTAGGTCGATGTATCTAATTGAAAGGAGGAAACCCTTAGATGCTTGAGTACCCCTTCCCCAAATTTTGTAAAAGATAGTATGAGTTTCATCCTAGAGAATAAGCACTCATAAAGGGAATATAGCACCCTTCAAAAGAATTATAGATTCTCTTGTCGGCTTCAATATGAGAGATCGACCAGTTGCAAGATAGACCTCAATATGAGCATGCCTCTTCTAGCTCGGCAGCATTGTTGTAGTAGGAATACTCAATAAGTCTGATCTACCCATCTGTATAGTTCAACATCAGGAGCTAGGACCTGGCCTTTACGATCCCGACAAACCATGTCTACCAGACTGTCATGAAAAAGATAATACCAGTCAAAACTGTATAACGGTTTTGAAAATTAATATGATCCCTAATCTCTATGACAGTGGGGTACCGACCATTTGTTTCCCTAAAAGATCTCATGAAATAACAGTTCTTCTACTCATCTTGAAAAACTATATCTAAAGCTAAAAGAGGTTGAATAGAAGAAGAAGAAGAAGAAGAAGAAAAAGAAAAAGAAAAAGAATTGACAACTACGACCTTCGTAACGAGAGTACCATTATCCCTCATCCATCATTTTTAGAAGACTCGTCGGTACTCTCATAGGATGAGCCACTAAAGGGTTTATCACCATCTTTAATAGAATCTACACCAAACCCGGAAATATCGCTAAGCATGATAAGATTGGGGTTGAGTCAATTGATCTCTAAAGGGCTAGCATTTGGATTATTTGAGTTTTCAATCTAAATGGATGATGAAGAATCACCATTATCAGAGTTTCTTGTCATGTTTTCAGGTATATTTACTACATTGGCCATTATAAGAACAAAGGAATAAAACAACAAAATGCAAGGAGGAGGACGATAAATGGTACATGAAAAGGGGATTAAGCAAGGAAACAGTTAAAGAAAACAAATATTTGGAGATGATAGTAAATTAGGGAACGCAAAACCCGGATATAAAGAGAATATGGTGGAATCAAAGGTCACCAGAGCTCAAGGAAGGATGAAAGGGCTTATAGAAAGAAAGGTAAGTCTCGGTTTGCAAGAGGGTACGAAAATCGTTTAAACGACCAAGATAATCCTTATATAGTAAAGCAAAATGATTAAATTGATGGTCTAGAATGAAAGAAAATGGGAAGATAAAAAGCAACAGTTAAATCTCACCTCAAAAAATGAAACATCACTTGAGTGAACTCGAACATCTTTGAGGGAAGCATAACGCCTTATCATACGAACCTAAGGCCCACGTGTGAAGAAATCCTTTGAAATGTCTCAATGATGAGACTAACATTTAATGTAAATGTTCTCTGAATCTCTTCCATTTCTCCACATAAAGATCCTAACATAGAGGATCCGGCCCCGTTTTTTAAAAGGCTTTACGTTTGTTATACCATGACAAGCCTTAGGGACAACTGTTCTAGATCACTCATAAGTCCAATACATTATAAATCTACTTATCATCTATCATATATAAATAATCACATGTGTAGTCTAAGGTATTGATTCTAATCATCATTCCATTCTTTTTTATTCACTCAATGAATTGAGTGTTGAATGTTAACTTTACAAGTACACTCTTGTGTAATCACATCGAAGATTTACACCCACCACATCCAAATTTTACCTCATCAAATAACAGATAATTCTATTTTCCATAACGGAACAACATTTAACAAAAAGTATATAAAATGAAATAGTTAAAGGGGAGCCACTTTTATTTATTGGCACTAACAAGAACAAACATGCTTAACATTTTGTGCTTATCAAGTTATCAATGCAAGTGGAATGGATTTTCAGAAAAGTGCTGAAAAGAAAAAGAAAAAGACGTAAATAGATTTGCTCACTTTCCTTTTGATATCTTAACAACCCATAGAAAAAGAAACTAACAATAAAAGATGCCAAATTTATGATGTGCCAACTTAAAATTGAGTGATGTTAATTTCCATCAAGTACTAATCTAATACAACACTAACAAACAATATAGACATATTCATCAGCTTTCAACACACATGCATGCATGCATATTATGCAGAAAAACCAAAGTAGCAATATTGGCAAAGCGATCATCCCATACATTTCAACTCAAATCTATGACCTCTCAACTCTCATAATGTGCCTAAATATTTTGATGGTTACTTTGATATTACCGCGTTCATGCATTTGATACTCTTTCCTTCTTATAATAACACCCTCCTTCACTTCCTCTTTCTGCAATCTTCAGCTCCACAACTTTCTCTTTCTGTTATGGCCTCAAAAGCTTTAACCACTGGTTCTCACTCCCGAAATGGATACCGTTTCTCAGTCTTTGATGACTCAGATGAGGTACTCAACATGCTGCTTCTTCTTCTTCTTCCTCTTACACTTTACTATAATTATTTCTGTTACATGAAACTTTAAATAGCTACAACTTGAACATTAGAATAATGAATATGAGTTTAAGGCTTTGTTGTTGTGTTGTGTCTTTTACAGGAAAATGGAGACTGCAATATTCAACAGCAAAGGAAACACAATGATCATGCTTTCTCTTTGGCCGGAAGCGGTGAGTAGCGAGCATCTTTTTCCTTATTGAGCTTTCTGATATTTATATAATTTTTGCATGATTTTCTGAGCTGTTCTGTAGTAGCTAATAAGGATTTTGAAGAGCATAAATCATTCAACTATAATGAAGAGAAAGGGAAAGGAAATCAAGAAAAGAGAAGTCTTATGAGCAATGACATAGAAGAAGATGAATACCTGTAACTTGTCTTCACTCAAATACTCTATCATTGATTCAACGCTACTACTTTATGTAAATTAGAATACATTTTCTTAATTTATGTGTTTCATAAATTTCTATTCTCATGATCTTGCAGTTTGGCTGAGTCGAGGCAACCATTATGTCGTAAGGTTCCAATAGCTTCGAGCCTAATCAATCCATACCGCATAGTCATAGTCATGCGTCTCATTGTCCTAGTTTTCTTCTTTCACTTCCGCATCACAACTCCTGTGCATGATGCATTTGCCTTATGGATAATCTCCGTGATCTGTGAAATATGGCTTTCTTTGTCTTGGGTAATAGATCAATTCCCCAAGTGGTTCCCCATGACTCGCGAAACTTACTTGGAGCGCTTGTCCATGAGATTCGAGCGCGATGGGGGGCCGAACCTTTTAGCCGCAGTTGATGTCTTTGTTACCACTGCAGACCCTTTGAAGGAACCACCTATTATAACAGCAAACACAGTTCTATCAATCTTGTCTGTTGATTATCCCGTTGACAAAGTTAGCTGCTACGTCTCCGATGACAGTGCTTCTATGCTTCTCTTTGATACTTTGTCACAAACTTCTCAGTTTGCAAGAATATGGATTCCGTTTTGTAAAAAGTATAACATTGAGCCAAGAGCTCCCGAGTCTTATTTTTCTCATAAAGTTGATTACTTGAAAGACAAGGTACTTCCAACATTTGTAAAGGACCGCAGAGCTATGAAGGTAAATCCTACATTGATGTTTTTAAAAAATTATTTTTTCATATTGATATTGTTCTATTTTTCTACGTGAGGCTTTAAGGCGTTTTCCATTGCAATATATGCAGAGAGAGTACGAAGAATTCAAGGTGAGAATTAATGTACTTGTCGCAGAGTCTCAGAAAAAACCAGAAGAGGGGTGGGTGCTGCAAGATGGTACTCCATGGCCTGGGAATAACACTGACAATCATCCAGGAATGATTCAGGTTTGCAAATTTCATTAACCAAAAAATCAAGTCAATTTTTTTCAATATGATATCGTGAAGAGTTTATGATAATAATCCGAAAACAACTCATGGACATTGTAATAAGCTATTTTCATAAGCTCTCTCAAATAGTTTAACAAGTGCTTAAGTTATGTCAGTATCTATACTTAAGTAAGTCAGTCCAAACATGTCATTTGGATTATGACTATAAACCAAGAACTAAAACGTATAAGCACTTATCTTTGTAGGTGTGTCTTGGAAGTGCTGGGGCTGTAGACAATGAAGGCAAGTCACTGCCACGGCTTGTGTATGTTTCGCGCGAGAAATGTTCTGGCTATCAACACCATAACAAAGCTGGAGCAATGAATTCTCTGGTAAGTAGTTTAAACTTCTAGTATATAGTTTTATTCCATTCAATTACAAAAACTTGATATTATAAAAACTGTTTATTCATGACACTTGAAATGCTTCATTTCCTCAACAGCTTCGAGTTTCTGCTGTGCTTAGCAATGCACCTTTTGTGTTGAATCTGGATTGTGATCAATACATCAATAATAGCAAGGCTATTAGGGAGGCTATGTGCTTTCTCATGGACCCTCTACTTGGGAAGAAGACCGCTTATGTCCAATTTCCGCGAAGGTTTGATGGCATCGACGACAATGATAGATATGCTAATCACAACACTGTATTCTTTGATGTAAGGGATATTTTTCTAAACTCCAATGCAAGTTGCGATTTCATTAGCTGATCTTTAACTCTTGCCTTGAATTTTTTTTCCTTGTTTGTAGATCAACATGAAATGCCTTGATGGAATTCAAGGTCCAGTTTATGTTGGTACTGGATGTGTGTTCAACAGACAAGCATTATATGGCTATAAGCCACCAACCGAGAAAAGACAAAAGACGGGCTTTTCATGCTGCTGTTGTTGTTCTGATGACTCTCGTTCAGAACTTGATGTTGAAGAGATTGATGATTTTCTTGAAGACAATGAGGAACAAAAGGAATCATCCTTCATGTCCCTTAAATTTTTTGAGAAAAAGTTCGGAGAGTCGCCGGTTTTCATTGCTTCTGCCTTGATGGAAGATGGTGGACTTCCAAAAGGCACTAATACGCGAATACTGGTGAAAGAAGCTATTCATGTTATTAGTATTGGATATGAAGAGAAAACTGAATGGGGCAAAGAGGTAATACAATCAATACAATCATAAAAACAAGAATATACATTTCATGATTGTTGACCAAGTATCATTGATTGACTTTTCTTTCTTTGCAGATAGGGTGGCTTTATGGTTCAATCACAGAAGACATCTTGACAGGGTTTAACATGCATTGCAGAGGATGGAAATCAGTATACTGCATGCCTAAAAGAGCGGCTTTTAAAGGATCTGCTCCTATAAACCTATCAGATAGATTACATCAAGTTCTGAAATGGGCTTCGGGTTCTACTGAGATTTTCTTTAGTGGTTATTGTCCATTGTGGTATGGCTATAGTGGAAAACTTAAATGGCTTCAAAGGCTCGCTTACACGAACCATATCGTTTATCCGTTCTCTTCCATCCCTCTTTTGGTATACTGCATAATTCCGGCTATCTGTCTTCTGACCGGAAAATTCATCCTCCCCACTGTAAGTTCATCAGAGTAAATTTACAATAGGAAAACAATAATGAGGATATTATAATCATGTCTAATAACAAAAGTTATCTTTTGTACAGCTGACAAGCCTTGCAAGCATTTGGTTAATGACTCTATTTATTTCGATCATTCTAACTTGTGTGCTAGAGCTTCGTTGGAGTAAGGTTAACATTCAGGACTGGTGGCGCAACGAGCAATTCTGGGTCATTGGAGGTGTTTCTGCACACCTTTTTGCAGTGTTTCAAGGCCTCCTTAAAGTTGCAGGGTTAAACACTAATTTCACTGTGAGAACGAAATCAACAGACAGCGCTGCATTTGGACAGCTCCATCTCTTCAAGTGGACAACTCTTCTCATCCCACCAACAAGTATTGTAATTTTGAATATGGTTGGAATTGTGGCTGGAGTCTCTGAAGCTATTAATAGTGGCTATAACTCATGGGGACTTTTATTTGGGAAGGTTTTTTTCTCTTTCTGGGTTATTGTTCACTTGTATCCTTTCCTCAAAGGTCTGATGGGAAGGCAAAACAAAACTCCTATCATAGTGGTTTTGTGGGCAACACTTCTAGCGTTGATTTTCTCGATGATATGGGTGCGAATTGATGTTTTCTTGCCCAAGAAAACAGGTCCTGTACTTTCACAATGTGGGATAGAATGTTAAGGTCATAGAGAAGCAAGGATGGCGATCTTATTTCATCTGAATATCTTTTTCGTTTCATTGGAGTATTTACTGTTATGAGAAAGTGAAACAGTCCAGATTTATGATGATTCATCACTTAGTTGAAAAGTAAAGATTGATTTGTAACATATGCCAGGATTTCTTGTTATCATTGAAGCATATATGATTTAAGGTGCAAGAATCACCAGCTTAATTAAAATTTTAAAACTATGTTTTGTAACATATATTCAGCATTAAATATTTACATCTCAAGATTCGGCTAGATGACTTTTCTCAAAGACTGAAAGATATCTTGCAATGCAGCTACAGAAGGCAAAAGAGTTATTATACGAAACTTACTGAGCCATAGAATAATGTGATATAAGCATGAAAATAGGCTGAAAAAAGTATAAGCCACAAACTATAAACTCAAAATAATGCGGTCTTGTCAAACGAATAAGGCACAAGCTACAGAATGCAGTTTTGCCAAGCAGACAAAGGACAAGCTATAAGCTCAAAATGCTGTCTTGCCAAACAGATAAGGGACAAGCTATAAGCTCAAAATATGGTATTGCCAAACAGAGCCATAATTGTACCTTTAAAGCCAAGTATATTACAAGAGCAAATCACACATTACATCATATCTCATCCATACAAAAGAATTAAAAAATACACTCCAAACACAATATACTTCCCATAGGCAACATCATTGTAAACTTTTCTAAGCCACACAGGGAACACAAGTAGAAGCAGCTTCTGCAGCACCTCTATTCAATGTTTTCTCTAACCTTGTCTCAAATAGGGTAGTGTCCCAAAGGAGTAGAAATTAACATGAATCACTAACATCACCTCTATTCATTGCTTTCTCAAGCCTTGTCTCAAATGGAGTTGTGTGCCAATTCACCTTCCTATCCTGCACAACCAGTTAAATCTAAATAAAAACTCACCATCAAACTAATGATTTAACAGCTTATTTCACTTCGTCTTTACCTCTCTATACTTGCTAGTTGTGTTTGGAATTCCTTTAAAGGATGAAGCTGAGCCAGAATCCTCAGCAAAATGCCAATAGGACCCAACTGTTCCTATAATCGGCATATCATCTGGACTCTTAGAAGGTGACTTCCTCGGAGACGGAGTGGCAGAGAATTGCTTAATCTCTTCCACCGTTAAAGCACCTAAAATAGGCCTGTCTTCCAGGCTCATCACAGAGTTTGAACCTTGCTGTGAGCTGCTCCTATCAGGAGTACCAAAACTACCACCAGCATACAAAGTAGTCTTGTTAACAGGTGTAGTCTCTGATGAACCAAGCCAATTAGAAAGGCTAGCATCAACTGCAATTTCCTTGTTCGACTTCTTTGGTGTGTTGTCGGATTCTGAGACTTCCTTAACACCAAATGCAACCTGTGATTCAGGATTGGAACAAACATTATTCTCTTTCTGAGGCCTTAATGTTGGTCTTCTTCTAGCCTTGACAGCTTTCCACTGAGATAGGTTTTCAACCGGGTTCAACACAGGATGAACATAAACACTTCTGTCTCTAGCATTAGGGTTGAGTCCAATAGTCTCCACATCCTTTTCACAGATACGAATAGGACTCTCCACCTCCTCAGCAAACACATGATCCACATCATCTACCACTCTCAACTTTGAATATGCCATATCATCTTCTTCAAACTCCACACCCAATTCATCACGTTCTTCCCTAATTCCATCATCATCATCATCGCTAAGATCATCAACCCAATCATTAAGTTCTTCATCTTCCTCGTCACTATCCCTGCAATTCTGATACCTATGATTAGAAGGGTAAGACCCAGTTGAAGTCACTGAACTATCTTCAGAAGAAAATGACTTTGATTGAGTTGTTTTAGCCGAACTTTCTTCCTTTCCACCTTCAGTATTGCGCACAACACCTTCTTCAGTATCCTTCTCAGCCAAAACAGATTCACATGTCTTCACATTCGATTCAAAAGTCACTTTCTTTTTCAAGCCAACACTTAGTTCCTCTTCAGTTTTATCCCTAAATCAATCCCACACAAAAAAACAAAAGATTCATAAAAAGATGAGAAGCTTCCAAAAATAGAAAGGATGAATGGAGATGAAAATCAATACTTACTGGAGTTTTTGTAGTGAAGGGCTAACAAGGGTTTCACTCTGGGGGTGATCCTGAACCAAAGGTAGTACTACACTTTGTTGTTGTTGTGGCTTGCTACTACCATTTTCCTGCAACAAATTAAGTTATAGGGTTAAAAACATTCAAAACCTTAGCTCTATTTGGCTGCTGAGAAAACCTAAGAAGCAAACAACAAAAGGGGCAATGGAAAATAATATAAAAAATCAAATTTTTGATCTAAGATAAGAGATTAAAGAAAGAAAGAAAAAAAAAACTCTTAAGGTTCTTGAAGTTGAAGGAAGAGTTACCTGAACTTTGCCGGTAAGTTTTTTGTGTTTAGAGGAACGAAAGCAAGCGAAGAAAGAACAACCCATGAAGAAGAAAAGGCTCAGAGAAAGAAGGTTAGGTTAATGAGTGAGATGAAATAGAAGAACAAGAAGAAGAGCGTGGGTTTAAGCTTGGTTGATGGGGTAGAGTCTGTAGGGACAGAAACTGGTGGAAAAAGCGGAAGGTTTCAAAAAGTTCAAGGCTTTTCACGCAATTTCCCCAATATTATTGATTTGAAAGATGAAACTAACCGTTACTAGTCTTTGTTTTTCATTTAATCATAGTTTAAGTTATCGAGGAATTTATTGTTATTATTTAATCATGATGATGATTTCGTATCTGACTATTAAAAAAAAGAAACGGTCTCATGAGAGCTGTCTTTGTCTTCCTCGACTACAGCTCACCAATACATACTCACTCAATTCCTACATAGTACAAATTTTAAATTATTTATTTTTTTATATTTCAAACTAAAGTAATGTTCTATGAATAAATTAATGGATTAGTTAGGAAAATCTTTTCTTGGATATAAGATCACTAACTATTCATCAGGTTAGTAAAAATAGTATATTATTTTTTCATACAAACTTCCTTCTTCTAATTTCATACATAAATAAATAAATAAAAGTACTTTATAAATTGTTTTGGACTAGAACTATTCTTGGTCAAAGTTCATATGAGGCTCAATTCAACTATGTTATTTATAATCAGTTAACCGGATATGTTTTCGACTGTGTCGAGTAATAACTTCCACTCTTTGAGAGGACGCTGCTTCGTCACATGGGAATGAATTCAGGAAGATGCGAGAAGGAGCATCATCGGGCAAGAGGAGCATCACCGGGCAAGAGGAGCTCGAGAGTATCCTTCAGGCTTCTCCTCGAGTAAGACTGATCCTCCCATACGGTCTCATGGCTGGCAGGGATCCTGCGCGACGGGTAGAAGTACCCCACGGACATCCTCCTCGTAGGACTGACTATTAAAGCCTTTGAATATCATGGAGTTCACTTAACCTCAAAAAGACCGCATCCATATCCTCCTGGTCATGCGGAGGAATCCATCCAGGTAGGGGACCACGTGCTGGTCTCCACTACTCACGTAGAACCTGGCAGTCTCCACTTTGGGTCGGCTTGCCCAGCCTAATGAGGGGACCTTGGTCCAGCGCTGGGGGCTATAAATACCCTCTCACTTTAGAGG
The DNA here is from genome assembly GCA_948472305.1 of Vicia faba. NCBI lineage: Eukaryota > Viridiplantae > Streptophyta > Magnoliopsida > Fabales > Fabaceae > Vicia > Vicia faba. The sequence goes on from OX451738.1 coordinate 357,774,930, forward strand.
GTCAGGGATTGATCATTTCTTAGTCACTCTTACTTGCTTGCATCATTCTGAATCTCACTTTGGCATCAGAGTGTCTTGCAAGTACCCCCACCTAACTTTCAACTTCTGCTCGACATAAGCTGTAACGGTCCATTCTGGTCAGGTACGATCAGTGGCGCCGTCTGTAGGAATCAAGCTTCCTCGTCTTTCACTTACCTAATACAAAAGCAACTCCAAATTCTTGACTGTCATGGCTGACCCAGCTGCAAAAAACAACCTAAATGCCCATCTCGTCGGCCTCAACAACAACGTGGGCGACAACAATGTTGGTAACAATAACGCTGGCAACACCGACAACAACGCTGGTAATAACAACATCGGTCACACCATCGTCATGCTCGGCACATCGCATAACTACAAAGTCAGACTGACCGCCTCCCCGTCGTCCTTGTCCTGAAGACGATTAGCGTCCTCCCTAGAACTATCAGCCAAACACGTTACAGGAGGTCCCCGTCCCTGTGGGCGTTGATGCCATGACCAGGGCTCTATTCGCGACTATTAATCAAACAAATTACTTAATCTTCTCGCAAGGTGAGAGATTAAGGATGCTCGAAGATTCTCGAAGAGCCCCCAGAAGACACAGGAGACCTGACTCTCCTCCTCCCCGTCAGATAAAGGAATATCCCCAATCTCCCATGCGGAGACGCAAACAAGATGCCTCACGAAGCCCCTCTCCCCGAAGAACTGGGCGTCGCTCCGTGTTAGAGAGGAATCAACCTGTCGATACAGGGAGACGTGACCATGTTCCCCCGTGCCAAGAACGAAGACCCCATGGAAACAGAAACAGGGGAAATGAAGAACTGCGCCCCCAGCTGAGGGACCCTCCCCGCGATCAGGGCCTCCATCACGATCGCCATTACAATAGGTCACCTTCTCGTTCTCTAGATAGAAGCGACGAAGACGACCCCCGTGGTCCCCTATCCCTGGAAATTATGGAGGCACCCATTCCCCCGGGAATGGAGAAACCTCCCCAACTAAAGGAATAAGATGATATTACGGATCCAGTCGATCACCTCCTGGAGAAAATTAAAAAACCTGTTCATCAGCTCATTCAAAACCTCTCATCGACATCTGAAGACTAAGGCCGCCCTTGAGGCTATCGTCCAAAGAAGCGACGAAACTCTCAGGGAGTTTATTGATCGGTTCAACCGCGAGGCCATTCAGGTCCCGTGCATTGATCACATGAAGAGATACTTGCTCGAAAGAGGACTCCTCCCAGGCACAGAGTTCAGGAAGACCGTAGGCATCGAACCACCCCTGACCTTTGATGCTCTCCTCGAGAAGGCTAGGTCCTATATGGACTATGAGGAGAGAGAAGCGGCCAATAGAGCCTGCGACCCAAGGAATCATGGACCGACCAACAATATGCGACACCAGGAGGCAAGGCCTCCTCGATGTACGGGCGAGAAGAGGAGGGATGACAAACCACAGGATCCCCACGAGCAAAGGGGCCCGTAGGGCGATTCACCGAATACACTTTGCTGAAAGCTTCCCGCAAGTGCATCTTGGCGGAGTGTGCTAATACCGGCTTCAAGAACGGTGGCGTCAAACGTCCTCGCTCTGCTCCTACAAAGCTTGGGGCTGACAGGAGCAAATATTGTCAGTACCATCAAAGTCACGGACACCTAACTGAAGATTGTGTCCATCTCAAAGACGTCATTGAAAACCTTATTAAGGGTGCTAGACTCGGGAAATATCAATGCAATAACTCCCTCATCGAGATGCCTGCGAGACAAAAGAGGTCGAGGAAGACACCCGACCATCGAATGAAACGGCCCCCATCTAAATAGCCTTCTCTGTTACAAGACCGGAGGATTTCTACGTCCCTGACAGACATGAAGAAGAACCTTTGTCCATGCACAGTAGGTGGGAAAAATTCCCCTCCGCCATGGTTATAAATGGCGGGGGGTTCAATGACATATCTATAAATTCTGCAAAGAGGAAACTCGATGAGCTGGTCGACACAGCCCCGAATCAATCGGTGATGTTCGAGAAGGTCAAGGGCAGTACAGAGTTGATCACATTCTACCTCGAAGAGTTTCCCGGAGGGGCCCCTAACTCAAGCATCCCTCTTCTGGTAAGGGCGAGAATGGATAATTTCGATGTTTACCGTGTCTTGGTCGACAAATGAAGTTCTGTCGACGTTATGTATAGCCACTTGTTTCGAACCTTGCAGCTCGACGACACCCACCTTTCACCATATGTGGGGTCCGACCTGCAAGGCTTTAATAGCTCGACTTCCAAGCCATGGGGATACATGGAACTCTTCGTCACCTTCGGGGAGGAAATCGCCGCCCGACAGGTCAAGGTGTGATTTATGGTCATCGACTGTCCGTCTCTCTACAACTGCATCCTAGGGAGACCAATGCTGGTCGAATTGCCGCTGTCCCCTCCACCATCCATCTAAATATGAAATTCTACACGAGGAGGGGACGCATCGCCACCATCCACGGAGACATCTCAGCTTCCCGAAGATGTTTCAATGCAACTTCAAAGGAACAGAGCACGGTCGACACCGGGGCACAACCTACTAAGAAAGTTGCTACTCGATCTGAGCCGCTTCCCATCAAGACAGAATAACAAAGAGCTCCACCCAAGGTCGACTCCATCTCACTGGACACCCACTTCGACAAGGATGAAGAACCCAACAACGAACAGGAACTCCTTCGACCAATCCTGGACAGAGACTTCCAGTTCATCCCCCTCGGTGAAGACCCTCACAAAGGCGTGAAGATCGACATCGGACTCCCCGACCTGGTGACGAAGCAGATCAAAGCTTGCTTGAGGAAGAATGCAGACCTATTCGCATGGAGCACCACGGAGATGCCCAGAATCGACCCTGAGGTCTCCTGTCACCACTTGGCCATTGATCTTGCCGCTAGGGCAATAGTACAACATAGATGTAGGCAGTCCCCCGAGAAAGCGGAGGCTGCTGAAAATGCTGTAAAAGACCTCCTAGAGGCTAATTTTATTTTCGAGGCGTGATATTCAACCTGACTCTAAATGTTGTACTTGTTAAGAAAAATAATGGAAAATGGAGAATGTGTGTTGACTATACTGATCTTAACCGGGCATGTCCCAAAGACACTTTTCCTTTGCCTAATATTGACATATTGGTCATTCGGCCGGCTATAAAATTTTATCATTTATGGATACCTACTCGGGCTATAATCAAATCCCAATGGCGATGAGCGACAAGCATTGCACTACTTTCATGACCAGCTCAGGCAATTACTACTATAACGTAATGCCCTTCGGCCTGAAAAATGCAGGGGCAACGTACCAACGGGTGATAAATAGAGTCTTCCGCGATGAGACCAGTGATATTCTTGAGGTTTATATGGACGACATGATCGTCAAATATCGAACAGATACCGATCATGTTGCCCACCTCAAAAAGGTCTTTGCCCAAGCGAGGCAATGCAGGATGAGATTCAACCCTGAGAAATGCACCTTCGAGGGGAAGGCAAGAAAGTTCCTCGGTTTTTATTTAACAGAATGAGGAATCAAAGCCAACCCCGACAGATGTAGGGAATTCTCTGAGCTCCCTACACCTAGATCGAAGAAATCCATACAAGTTCTAAACAACATGCTCACTTCTCTCTCCCTCTTCGTGGTAAAGTCCATGCAACACGCTCTTACATTTTTCAAACTTATGCGCAAAGAGGCGACCTTCAAATGGACCGAGGAATGCAAGCAAGCCCTCCTCCATCTCAAGCAAAACCTTTCGCAACCTCCTATGATGTCGCGACCTGAGAACGGGGAAACCCTATTCCTTTATGCGGCCGTCTCCATCGAGGCCGTAAACGCGACCCTCGTTCGTAAGACTTCATACGAGAAAAGGCCAGTGTATTTCACGAGCAAAGCGCTATAAGGGCCCAAGGTCATGTATCAACAGATTGAGAAGGTGGCCTTGGCCCTCGTCAACGCAGCAAGGAGACTTAGGCATTACTTCCTAGCACACACAATCATCATGCAGACAGACCAACCCGCAAGGCAGCTCCTATGCCGACTAGACATGGCAGATCAAATGCTAAAATGGTCCCTGGAGCTCTCGGAGTTAGGCATCCAATACGAGAGCAGGAAAGCCCTCAAGGCCCAAGCACTGGTCAACTTCGTTGCAGAGATGACCGCTCACGATCCTCCCATAATGAAGAAGCACAAATGGACCATCTTTGTGGATAGAGCTTCCAGCTCGACAGGGAGTGGAGCAGGAATCCTCCTCGAGAACGAGGAAGGCTTCGTGATCGAACACTCTCTCACTCTTTCATTTCCAACATCGAACAATCTGGCTGAGTATGAGGCACTGCTTGCTGGATTAAAACTGGCCAAGGATTTGGGTGCCCGGGAGATACAAATTTTCACTGACTCCCAACTTATCGCATCTCAAGTTCAAGGAGGATACCAGGCTAAAAACAACAACCTCATTGAATATTTACACTTGGTCAGAGAACATATAAAGAAGTTCGATCGGGAAGAGATCACTCACGTTCCACGCAAATAGAACACGTGGTCGACATACTTTCAAAGCTCGCGAACCCAAAGAAGAAAGGTGGGAACAAATTTGTCATCCAAGAATTCCTTTCTCGCCCGAGCATTACAAAGTCCACTATGCCACCCGAGGTAAATGCCATCGAGGACAGCTCATGTTGGATGACCCTAGTGTTTAACTTTCTGATAAAGGGGGGGGGATTCCCTTGGACCAAAGAGAGGCAGTCGCGACCAAACAACGAGCAAGTTCATACGTGGTACTCGAACACAAACTGTACTGTCGGGGATTCTCCATCCCACTCTTAAAATGTATCGAAGAGTCTGCAATCCCCGAGATACTGCAAGAAATCCATGAGGGAATCAACGCCCAACACATGGGCGAAAGATCCCAGGCACGAAAGGCGCTGCGAGCAGGCTACTACTGGCCGACGATGCAACAAGACTCCAAGGAGCATGTCAAGAAATGAGACAAGTGTCAGAGGCACGCAGGCATGCACCTCGTGCCCTCGCACAAGCTAAACACACTATCCTCCTCGTGGTCGTTCTCCTGGTGGGGAATGGACATCCTCGGACCTTTCATGCAAGGGACGTACCAAAACAAATTTCTAATCGTGGTCGTCGACTATTTCACGAAATGGATAGAGGCTGAAGCTCTAGCAAAAATCACTTCACATAACATCCTCTATTTCTATAAATGAAACGTGCTTTCCCAACTTGGGATCCCACAAGCACTCGTCACTGACAGCGGGACCCAGTTCACTGATCAGAGTTTCCAAAGCTTCGTCTCCAAACTTAGCACCAAGCAACACTTCACCTCGGTCGAACACCCCTAAACCAACGAGCAAGCCGAAGTCTCAATAGGGTCATCTTACGAGGTCTCAAATGAAGGTTGGGCAAGGCCAAAAGAGGGTGGGTCGAGGAACTCTATAGTGTCATGTGGGCATATCAAATGACTCCCCACTCGACGAAGGGCAAGACCCCATTCCGGATAACCTATGGTACCGAAGTAGTCATCCCCGTAGAAATATTGGAACCATCCAGATGAACTGAGGTCCCCCCTAGACGAGGAACTAAATGATGAAGCCCTAAGGGAAGAGCTCAACCTAGTCGAGGAAATCCTCTTAGGAGTAGCCCTTCGTGGGGCCACGCTGAAACAACAGATATCCCTTCGCCATGAAAACAGAGTCATAAAGCGTGAATTCGAGCTTGGCAGTCTAGTCCTGCGAAGAAATCAGAAAGATTCCCGCGAAGGGAAGTTGGCAGAAAACTGGGAAGGATCATAATGTGTCCACGGAGCTACGGGCACCGAGGCATACTACCTCGAACATTTAAATAGAGAACCACTACCTCGACCATGGAACGCTATGAAACTGAAACAATATTACAGCTAAGTCATGATCCTACTAACGACATTGGTAGTCAACCTGTCCTCTCCAACCGACGACGGGGCGAGCTCGACCACGTAGGCATGTTAAGGTACGGACATGGCCTCCAAACATCAACATCAACGAATTTTTGTTCATTTCTCGAATAGAATCTTAACCCAATAGGGACACCTCAATCGAGCTCTGCTATCGAAGTACCCAAGAGGCAGAATACCCAGCTCGTGATGGGCAGTTCACGCCATGAGCTTAAGATCCCGACCGCGATCTTGAGCTCGATCCGAGGATCCCTACTCCACCCCCATCCCAGCATGTGTCATCCACAACCAAGGTCGAGCATAAATCTCCACGCGTGAAAATCACGAATTTTCACAAAATAAACAAGTCAAAAGCTACGACAAACAGATAGCTAGCAAACATCAACGAAAACATAAAGACATAACAACAAAGTAAGAACTTTTATAAATGTCGACCACGGAGGCTGACGTTGTCTGAATATTATAATAAGTGCAGACACGCAGGTCCTGAATACAAATAACCAAAATATCATAAATACTAGTCAGTTCGAGGAGTGCTCGCTTCTACCTCCACTTTGAGGGAATCAGGAGGGGAAACCACACGGCCATCAATGGCTTGGGACAATACCCCAGCACCTTTAGTGTTAAGCCCGGGATTCAGAACGGACAGTTGGATCAGGGCAGTCTCGAAGTCGTTGGTCAAAGCATCGACGCAATCCGACTCGAGGATTTAGATCCGAGCAACTAACTCCGCTCGGGAATGCAAGCCCGCGACTCCCTCTGGCTCTCTGTCCACGGGCAACATTGTGGCTTTTGTTTCTTATCTTTGATTTTTTGTTTTTTTTTTAATTTATATTTTTATCTTTTTAATATAATTTAACTTTCTATAAAAATACAACTTTTTTGTTTACGTTCAACATCAAAGAGTGCATTTTTTATTGATAACAAATAGATTAAGGTAACAAATAAGGTTGTCTTAATTTAGGATAAACACATATAGATTAAGCATTAAGCACTGTTTTATTAAGGATCATGTTAACAAAGAGAAATATATATATTTAAGTTTGTGATATTATCTAATTAATTTGTAAATTTTGAGACAATATTTGATCATGAAGATGTATCTGATCATGAAAAAAATTCTCGTAAAGAGGGGATTCACAAAAAGGTGAAGAAAACTCCATCATTGTATGATTTGAATTCCATTAATAATTCAGGAAGTTTGATAACTTAAGTGCGACTTCGAGGGGAGAATTATGAAGAATGAGCGCGTGCCATGAAAATATCGTTGCGTGCTCGTAGAAAATGGGGTTTTATAGAAGGCATCATTGAAACACCAAATGAAAACTCTGATCAAATTAAAGATTAGTGGAATGTTCAATCTATGTTGGTGTCATGGATTCTAAATACCATTGAAGTTGATCTTCGCTCACTACTACAAAACGCGCAAACAACAACACCTAAGTCACCATGTCAAAGGATCCACTGTGATAGAATCTATTCAACTAGGCGGTTTTTTTTTCAAAATTAAGACACTTTTCACCACGGATCAAAGTTTCAACCGTGGTAAGAAGTGGCGCATGGTCATGAGTTCGAATCTTGATATTGTTATTATTTTACGGTTGTATTTTTTATATTTATTAAAAGACATGCAACAACAATTATTTAATACAATCATTGTTGTATGTAACGTGCATGTCATGAGTTCGGATCTTGCTGTTATTGCTTTTCTAGTGCTGCATTTTTTATATTTTATTAAAATACACAACAATAGTTATTTAATACAACCGTTATTATATATATATATATTTATATATATATATATATATATATATATATATATATATATATATATATATATATATATATATATATATATATATATATATATAACATATTTATTGAGTTTCTTCACCATCCTTAAATAAATCTCAATCATCCATTCAAGTGACTATCAACGCTCAGAACACCATCGTTAGCAATCTGTGTGAAACCTAAAACTTAGACAAACTTCCAACTTAAACAAACTTCATCTTCTACCTTCAAACATCATCTTTCATTTACAACACTATATTTCTCCACTAAACCAAGCTCGAAAATATCATTTCTTCCATAAGCAAAACTCAAAAGCATCTATTCCTCCATCTTGAACGAGACAAGAAAAGTATGGATTCAAGTTAGCAATATTAGTTATTGTTGTTCCTTTTTTTAGTTATTATTCTTATTGTTGTTGTAAGTTCT